>CM046837.1:44071918-44599537 GCA_025618425.1 Heliocidaris tuberculata
GTATGGGGACAATTTGGCCCCTTTGCTCACAGTCTCTTTCAAATATAACCCGAATATAAATATCTTTTCTTTGCTTGGAATCCGTTATAATGGTTTTGATCCCGTACGCGTACGTGTTTATTATCTGCACTGCTGCTATGCCGATGTGCATTTTATTGCATTTATCTTTGTGGAAAAAATTCCCCCAAATCATCGACCCCCTCCAAAGAAATAGGGTCACTATGCCATTTGACAATAAATAACATTTTATTATTTATTATTCATTTATTGGTATATGAAATTACAGATCAGCCTGGTAGAGTATGGAACAGAATAACCGTTTTCATAAAAAGAATAATCTGATAAAATAATAGCAAATTATGCAAGTACGAAAACATGAAATTAGCTAGTTGCTAAATTGGGGATTACTGTGTGATAATAGTGCTGGACCAGTAATAATAATACGCATTGCCCGTTTTCGTAAAAGCAGAAGTTTATTACACGAGTTGAAGCGCAACTACCCCAGACAATATTTCAATATTTTAAATAAGGTATAATCATTGGCTGATAAATAGTAAGAAGATGCTTGTGAGGTTATACTTTCCTTAAATGATTTATTGCTCCATTAACTTTTTCACGCTATCTCACAAATATAATTTTTCCAACTCAGTTGGTCGTCTAAAGTAACCCCCAAGAAACTACTAGAATACCCTCACATCAGTAATTTTAATATTGTTATTTTTTAGGTTTAAAGAGCATATAGCATGTCTCTGACAGATTAATTTCAATTTGTTTGATGAAAACAAATCAGAAATCTTTACTAGTTCCGAATTCAAAGTGTTTCATAAATATCCAATTATATCTCCTGTTAAGCCATAAGTCAAAAATGATTCACATTAATTTTACCTGTACAGTATGTCCAACAAAAAAAAATACAATCGGACTTTCAAAATCAATAGCTTTCACAATTGTCAATTAATTAGAATATTTTTGGGAATTGTGATACTAAAACTAATTATTTGTATCACAGCGAAAACCCCATCCGACTTGCTTCAGTAGTTACGAAGAAATATGGATTTTTGTAACGTATGTCATAAGTCCCTTCCATCCAAGTTTTGACAAAAGGGGGACTCATAAAGCACAATTGACAATCCCACGCAACTTTAAAATAGTTTGAAAAGGGACTTCCTGTTGTTGTTATTTTTTTATCTGCTATAATTATTTTGGGAATACTTCAGTTATCATCATAATAACCATCGTCTTCTTATATATATCATTACGTTTTATTTACAAAAAAAACAGGGTAGTCTTTTCAGATCCCAAAGGATTGCTTTAAAAAAGAGCCCTCTTGTTGTTATTTTTTCAGGGCATTTGGAGATTTTTTGCAAAACGAAATATATCATGAATGTCAAAGATAAGCAGTTTTCTGAGTCTTAAACATACCTGCCAATCTTCCATAGGGAAAAATAAGAATCTTGAGAGGCAAAATTTAAAATACAGTTTATAATGTAAGCATTCACAAAGAAGTTTTCATGAAAAGAGAAGAATCTAGGGCTTTTCGCATTGTTTGAAAATGATAGATGGGGATCGTTCCTTCAAATTTAAACAAAATCATTTGTAATTGAAAGTGAATGATTGAACAAAATTATGAACCTGTTTTATAAAATGACTTGTCGTGATTTTTCAGGAAGATGTTATTTACAGTATTATTTACCTTTGTTTACTTTAAATGGTATGCAAATAATTTGAATATGTTTGTAAACATGTCTGTTGTGAACAAAATACTTCTGTTCGTGTGGATGCCAAGAAAATCCAAGTGACAAAAGATGGAACAAACGGACCCATGACATGCTTTACCTAAATCCCTATGTCTTCGTGACTATTGGACCTAATCGGACAGGTTCTTCACTGCCTGGTAGAGAATTAGTTATATAAGTTTCATAATCAAGTATGACTTTCCATATTGCAAATAAATTTATTTTGCAATCGATACGCAAATGCCGTATGTATTTGTATCTGCGACATATTGTGTATAGGTCGATGCATTAGAGACGCAGTTGTATTCAGTCTAGACAGTTTTGCACTCACGAGCTTTACTGATGATCTTATCTGAAAAAAAAAGAAAGAGAGAGATTTAGCTATGTCCCCTGTTTGTGTCATTGTGTTAAGTGGATGATTCCGGAATGAGTTCCAGCTACATCATGGGCAGTGGCAAGAACCATCCATATGACTCCCGGTCCTATCTTTGTGATGGCTGTAAAAACGAACCAAGGCCTTACTGTCTCATCAGAATGCGACATGTATTATAAAAAATCATCAGATCATTTCTTCAGCCTACCTTTCAAATTAATTGCGAAGGTGGTATATTTATTGGGGTTTTTCCTTTTTCTTCTCAGTTGTATATCCGTTATTTTTAAGTGCAATATTCTGATATTTTCAATTAAAAGAAAAAAAACCCGATATCCTCACAGTTCAATGAACCAATATTCTAGGTACTTTAACCAAAGAGTTTAAATACGAAGAGTGCTCAGTCCCGAAATAAAGCACTCGTATATATTGTGGATCGGCCGAGAGGGAAGATTATAGTCTTTATCAAGATGTTTGTATTTTTTATTTCCTTTATTTTTTCTTCTTTTTCTGTACATCGCTTTTGGTAAAGCCGTAAAGGGCATAATCTTGATATTGTCCCTTCAAATACAAACTTATGTCCCAAAACAGATGGGAATCAACATACTCTAATTGCACCATGGAGGAGAGGGAGAGAGTTAGGAGGGGGAGCTAGGAGAGATGTTTGTATTTTTGTTAAAGTTATTTGCTGTGAAATTTCTATTAATATTTATGTGATTGGGGGGGGGGGGGGAATGGTCCAAGCATGTTCCCCTGATATTAAGCTCTATATGAGCAAACACTGCGATGTCTGACGGGAATGTCAAGAAAAGTAAAAAAATAAAAAATTAAAAAAATAAATAAATAAAATGCTATCTTTATTTTTCTAAATCAGAATATTTCATTTGATATCATGATTTATGTAAATTTTAGGGATTATAGACGTATAATGTAAATCTATGGCCTCATGTTAAAAGTCAAGACAGAAAAGGCTTTATTAAAATGAGATTGCGTGCGAGCAATTCCTTAAATACAAAGATTAATTAAGAGTGGCGTATCCAAGATTCTCTTTTTTTAATTGGTGGCGTATCCAGGAATGCACGTGCCCTACGTGCCAGCCAAAACCAAATCTGGCATATCTTATAGTTACACATCGAATGAAAGTAAATGTGCCCCCCCCCCCGGCACAGAAGGAACATGAAAAATGTGACTTTGTTTCCTTGCTTGTCTGAAAATTCAGAATGGACAGCATCTGATGATTTTTTTGTTCGTCAGGTGTGAGCCCCCCCCCCCTCCCCTGCATTCCTTGATACTCCACCAATATAAATAACTTACAGTAAGTTATATGTAACATTCTGCTGTAGCAGTTTGAGACGACAGGCGAAGAAAACAGTATAGGGCTATTTTGAATTGAATTAACTAGTAACCAACAATAGCAGCTGATGATATAATTTATTTATTACCAGTCCTATTCTGTCTTTGTAGGAATATCCCATTCCTTTTGCCCCAACCCCCTTTGTCTCTCTCTCTCTCTCTCTCTCTCTCTCTCTCTTTCTCCCTTCCCTCCCCCTCTCACAGGCTTCCATTTTCTAATAATCTCTTATTCTCTTATTCTCTCTTACAACCGATCTATAAAAATGACTCCAATAGAAATGAGGACAAAATAATGATCTCTTATTGTTTTTTTTTTTTCCTTCAATGGTTCAATTCAATGAGATCGACCACCAACACCATGCAATCCCGTTCTTCACATCCATGACAGAATAGCAGGCGTTGGTCCAGGGGGGGGGGGCGAATCGACCGCGCCCCCTTTTTGGAACCCAACTGGCATACCTTAAGTACACAATAAAAAAATTGCCTCTTTAATTGTGTACTTTTCGGCTCTGTACCCCCTCCTCTACAAAATCCTGGATCCGCCCCTGGAATAGGAATTACATTCTTTTGAACTACAAACTACAGGTATACACGGACTCTGGCGGCCTAAAATGTAAATAAAACCGAATCGAGCACCATTAGTTTGGGAGCCTACGAGGCTAACAATGGTGGTCTATTAACCCTCCGAGAAAACTTGTAAAAAAGCCCACCCCGCAAGACTGACGTGACAGTCCGGGCATGGACGAGTGGCGGATTTAGGGGGGGGGGCACAATCCCGGCCCATGCCCCCTCCCGTTTTTTTGAAGAAAGTCATACATCATTGTCCCCTGGGGCCCTTTTTTGTGTTTTGTTTTGGAGGGCCGGCGAGAAGAAAAAAAAATTCTTTTCACCCCTCTCCCCCCCCCCCCCCCCCCAACTGAGCAACTTTTGAGGACTGGCGAAAAAATTCTCCCCCCCCCCCCACGGAGAAACTTTTGGAGGAATGGTGAGAAGAAAAAAATACGAATCTCCCTTCTAGCAGTTCCAAAAAGTTGACAGCCCTGCATTTGTGCCCCCCCCCCCTTTTTTTTTTTTTTTTACTACATCCTGCGTTCGCCCCTTGTCATGGACTGTCAGTGTCAGACTCATATCCATATAGGGTTCAGAAGCCCCCTCCCACTACATTGTCGGTGTCGTTGGCTGAAGCCAGAGTAAACGACGATCAGCAAGTAAAAAACTTTGATGAGCGAAGTTTGAGGAGAACACCTTTGGCAAACTGAAAGAGTTCCATCGGCAACGTCACCACCTCGATCGGGATCGCAGAGGGGTAGACCTAGCCCAGCTAGAGCTAGACACTTTGTCGGTCGCTATTCAGCTCAGCTATTTCATGATTGCATGATCTCACATCAGTCATTTTGGCTAAGCGTAATTCGGTGGTAGAACATTGATTATATGAATTTATTAATTTAATACATTGAATTTTGCCTCTGGTAAATTAGAAATATAATAGTGAACTGGAATTTAGTGAGAGTTTCCTCTAATACCGACTGGGCTGGGCCCCTGGGCGGGCGGACATACGTCTGCTACATGGTCGCCTGCTAGCGCACGATCTCATTGGATGTCGCGATCTCACGTGATCGATACTACACGCCCACACTACGTCATCAATAACAACAAACGGTTTCACGTATTGTATGACAAATTATTTTTTTTTTGGTCAAAAGCAGGCATATTCCCGGGGATTTATGCGGGGTTTAAATGACTCATCGAGCCTTAATTATACACTTTCAGAGCTTTAAATTTCATGTAAATTACATTTTTCATAATTTCAAATAAATACCAGGGGAATTAAAGTCATTTCAAAATCCCTCTTTTCATGTGTTAACCTATGGGAGCTGGAAGGCCAAAAGCATGCATATTCCCGGGGATTTATGGGGGGTTTACTGGACTCATTGAGCCTTAAAGAAAAATATTCTGTTTCGGAAATATATCAAAAATCCATCTTCTTATCGGAAAAACGTATACTCATGTTATAGAAATGTAGTCAACAGTGAGATACAAAAACATAAACGAGAATATTATTTTTCTAGATTTAAACGTGTCAAAAGTAATATTAAGGCAACTTGGAAAACCATAAATGATATTTCAATGAAAGTTCAGGAAAAAATGCAATGTGATTTTATTGAACGAAATGGTGAACAGATACATGATAAACAGGCTATTGTCCAAGCCTTTAATTACTTTTTTAGCACTATTGGTAGGGACACTGTAAATAGTGTACCTGATGCCTCTGTTGATTTCTTGCATTTTTTACCTAAAAGGGACTTCTCAAAGTCTATATTTATGAAACCAGTTGAAATTTCTGAAATATTTGAAATTGTTAAAAAACTTGAATCATGTAAAACCCCAGGATATGATGATGTTAATATTGCTGTTCTCAAGAAATCTATTGCTACATTTGTTTTACCGCTGTGCAATTTATTCAATATGTCCTTACAAGTTGGTGTCTTTCCTACTGCTCTCAAGAAGGCTATTAAAGGTGATTCCTGTGTACAAAAAAGGAGATAAACACATTTTAAGTAATTATAGACCAATATCCATTTTATCTACTTTTTCAAAAATCTTCGAAAAACTAGTTTATAGTCGTCTATTTTCCTTCTTGTGTAAAAGAGATATATTATACCATAAACAGTATGGGTTTAGACAAAACTACAGTACATATATGGCTCTTTTGGATTTTACAAATATTATTGCTAAATCATTTGAAGAGAAAAAAATTGTTATTGGTATATTTTTAGATCTTACCAAGGCATTTGATTGTATAAGTCATCATATACTATTACAAAAATTACAGTTTTATGGTATTCGGGGCACTGTATTTAAGTGGTTTTCCAGTTATTTAAACAATAGGGTGCAATATGTATGTGTAAATAATGTATCTTCTGAAATCACACATAACCCATTTGGTGTATCTCAGGGATCAGTATTGGGTCCCTTATTGTTTTTGTTGTTTGTTAATGATATTCAATTTGTAAGTGATATTTTACAATCGATAATTTTTGCAGACGATACAAGTTTATTTCTGTCTGGTAAAAATATTGATACATTGTGTTTTACTATTAATACGGAACTGAAAAAATTGATACATGGTTTAAAGCAAATAAATTAAAATTGAATCCACAAAAAACTTGCTGCATGTTATTTCAGTCAAAAAACAAAAATATTAATACTTCCTATATGAAAATAAGTATCAACGAACAAAATATATCGATTGTAAATTCTACAAATTTTTTAGGAGTAAAAATTGACAACAAACTGACTTGGAAAGAACATGTAAATTATGTATCATGTCAAATATCTAAAGCTATTGGTGCAATAAACAGAATAAAGAAAATTGTACCTTTTAATATTCTTCTTAATCTGTATAATACCATGATCTTACCATATCTTAGTTACTGTAATATGGTATGGGGAGATTGTGCTAAAAATCATTTAAATCGAATTTTAATTCTCCAGAAACGTGCAATACGAATCATTTTCAACTTACACCCTTTCTCCCACACTGCTCCTGTATTTAAAAAACATAAGGTATTAACAATTTATGATATACATAAGCAACAGATCGGTATCTTTATGTTTTCTTATTCTAATAATACACTTCCAAAATTTCTAGACGGTTGTTTTATATATAATAGAAATGTGTCTAATTATGAAACTCGTCAATCTAATTTTTTCCACCTACCAATGTTAACTTATGATTTCTCAAGAACAACAATTATTTATGCCGGGCCAAAATTATGGAACCAATTGCCTCAAGAAATTCAAATATGCCCAACACTGTCAATGTTCAAAAGAAAGCTTAAGAAATATCTTGTCAATGATTATGTTTAATTAGGTTTAATTTTACATAAATGCCCTTTCTGTGTTTGTTTTTTGTAATGGATTTGTCTGGTTTAATTCTATATGTTGATGTTTTGTGTCATTGTAATCTTGTATTTCTATCTTATTTTTAGTATATTTAAGAAACATTTTATGTAAATTTAATTATCTTTGGGAATAACCTTGATAGGCCAATGGCCTTTGTTTTTTCCCCCACATTATGATTTCAACTGAAGATGTTTCATTTTAATGTTTTATTATTGTATATATGCATATAAATTGTACTTGTGTTTTTTAATCAGATGTGGAAATAAACGTGAACTTGAACTTAATTATACACTTTCAGAGCTTTAAATTTCATGTAAATTACATTTTTCGTAATTTCAAATAAATACTAGGGGAATTAAAATCATTTCAAAATCCCTCTTTTCATGTGTTAACCTATGGGAGCTGGAAGGCCAAAAGCATGCATATTCCCGGGGATTTATGGGGGGTTTACTGGACTCATTGAGCCTTAATTATACATTTTCAGAGCTTTAAATTTCATTTAAATCACAGTTTTTATATTTTCAAACAAAAACTATGGGAATTATAATCATCCTAATATTCCTTGTTTTCGCGTGTAAACCTATGGCAGGCGAGACTGTTTTGGTCAAAAGCATGCATATTCCCCGGGATTTATGTGGGGTCTTTTCAATTTTTTGAGCCTTCAGTAAGCTTGTTCAAAGCCTCAAATTACATGTAAATCACAGTTTTTATATTTTTAAATAAAAACTATGGGAATTATAATCATCCTAAAATTCCTTGTTTTCGCGTGTAAACCTATGGCAGGCGAGACTTTTTGGGGGTCAAAAGCATGCATATTCCCTGGGATTTATGCGGGGTCTGTTCGACTAGTTGAGACTTAATCATACATTTTCAGAGCTTTGAATTTTATTTAAGTCACATTTTTCAAAATTTTAATCTAATTATGGGGGAATTATAATCATTCAAAAATCCCTGTTTTTGCGTGTTAACCTATGGGAGCTGGAAGGCCAAAAGCATGCATATTCCCGGGGATTTATGTGGGGTCCCTTCCACTTTTTGAGCCATCATTAATCTTGTTCAGAGTCTCAAATTACATGTAAGCCACATTTACATGAAATTCAAGGAAATACCAGAGGAACTATAATCATTCTTAAAATCCATGTTTTCACGTGTTAACCCTATGGCAGATGATTATGTCAAAAAGCAGGCATGATCCCGGGGATTCATAGTGGCATTTATTGATAATAAAGGTTCAATAAATGTTTTTTGAACTATCCATCCTTTCTCTCATGTAAAAATCAGACTTGAAAAAGATAGAGAAAGATATGAAATATCAAGAAAAAATGAGACATCTTTTCACGTGTTATACCTGTGGCGAACGTATTTTTCCGAGTCTATTTTAACACAGCAATTTACGTCTGCCCAATGTAATACGGAAGTAGGTGAGAATAATCTGTCTTGATACTATTAAAAGTCTTTGCTTTAACCTCTTGGTGAGCAATTTCATTCCACTGTCTTGAACAAGAGCTTTATGAATCCGATGAGCTGTTGCTTGTTAATTGAGAAGCGTACCCGTCAGAGTATACGCTATCTGAAGAGTAACTAGATGAGCTATAGTAGTGAAGGATTATATCCTCAGTCGAAGAATCACGCTGAACACTGGGCATCTCATAAAATGGGTCTATCCATGAACAGTCATTACTAGCCCCAGTCACATCTGTAGAGATCCCAGTCGTTTCGGAAGCCTCCATATCCCCTTGTTTTTTCAGACTATGCCTTAAAAATATGAATGCTGCTATTCCAAATACTACGGTGATTATCACTATAGCGCCGAATAAGAGAACATAAGCATATGTTAATATAAATGACTTTCTAGTCTTTTCTGTGGTATATTTGCCAGTTATTATACGAATTTGTCCCCTGTCCTGTATGTCATTTATAAGTTCACCTCCTTGTACCGTGGAATATAAACCGAATGCATATGTTGGTTCACCATTCAATCCTGTCGTTGAAATCTGGTTTAATTTCATATTACCTTGCAAAGTGGGGACCGGGTTGATCAATGAGTGATTTGAAAGTACATTCGGACTGTTGGACTCTCCTTTTTTGATCTGTGATAGGAAGAGTGTTTCTACATTTGCACCCAAAACAGAACATGTACTCCATGTTATATAATTGATCCCTACTATCCCCTCAACCTTACAGAAAACAACTTTTCCCGTGTCAGAGTTAGAGACATTATGATGTAGCACTGCACCGACCAAAGGCCATGATATCACAGTCATATTCTTTCTTAAAGATGTTAGAAGAGTTCCTCCTAAATACAACTTGAATTCTGCATCAATATTGTCTACCGGAGCCACCAATAAGCAATAAAATTTCAAAGAATGTTCAAATATTTTACTGGCTTTTATACGAAGACGGAGTAACTGGTTGTCATTTTTTTGTGAATCATTACAGATCTCAGGATTATGCCGAAAATGATGAATAATTAATTTTGAAGTATTTGTTGAAATTCCAGCAGAGTTTGAAACACTGCAGGTGATATTAAGTTTTCGTAGTCTATTAATTGTACTCTCATTTGACGCGACTTGTACTTCCAATATATCTGTGTAGCTGTCACAACGGTAAGATATTTCCTCAGAAATGCATGACCACGAGTAATCAAATTTTACTGGAAAACCTCTTACAGTGCATTTAAAACGTATGGATCTTTCCTTGGTTGTTTCAATGGTAGCTTCGGCGGGGTAAATAAGAACACGTGGCACTTGCAACACTAAAATAGGACCTAAGTTACACGTAAGGTTCTCATCTGGAAAGGCTACAACACTTGTTACTTGACATAAAATCATTTTGAGGTGTAGGTCTAGAGTTATGGCAAGATTTATTTCAGCAATTCTCAGGAGCCCGTGCTCGTGTAGAATTGGAAAGGCAGCATCCTCATCACTATATTCATCAAATGTCCAGCGTAAGTCCACAGGCGGATTACCTCGGGGTGATGCACATCGTAAAGAAATTGTTTCCCCTTCATGAAATCCGTTAGTTAAGCGAGGCCCACATGACAATTGACTCTGTTTCGGGAAAAAACTGTACATTCGTTCTTGCCACACGTGAATGGTAACATTGTTCAGAATCTTTGTTGGAATATTTCAAGAGACATTTAAAAGTTTGAACCGTTTTTCCAACCCTATATACTGTTGTTCTTGATGTTATTTGAAATCGATCCCTTACAAAAGTTGTAAACGTATCCCTGTCATACTTGTCGGGATAGAATTCCATGTCAGTTCAAGATTGTCTAAGTCAGGCCTTCTGACTGTACAAAGAAAGGTGGCATTTTGGCCTTCCTTTACAGTTTGGTCAGAAGGATGGGTAACAAAAGACCCAGCCGTTGATGTTCTGCAGGTGGCAGTCGACTTTGAAGATAAAGTAAGTAGTAGGCTCAGTATGCATATACACTGCATAAATTGGTATTGTGGTATATCCATTTTGTATGTCAGTGGTAAATCAAAATGGGTCTCGCCTTCCTCCTTTAGCAGTTTGGTTGTTTTAATTTAAGTATACATGTACAAGACAGATGTTTGAAGACAAGAGAATACCACCTTCCGCCTTTGGGATGAATTTCTAGTTTGAGTTTCAGTGATAGAAATGAATATGTTCACATTAGTATCTTTCCGGAAGGAGTTCCATAGCCTTTCAATAATTTGCTTTTTATAAGCCAAGGGTACATGTCCATAGTTGCGCTCTCATGGTCATTTTACGAGCGTAAGTCCCTCCCATCCGATTTCTCTCCATTTATCATAACATTATGTTCGAATGTGAAAGGTACGACGACTCGTTCGCTTCCTTTCATTTATCTTTTTCGAAAGTACCTTTTCTTTGAAAACTTATTTATTTGAAACATGCTACTACACTGGACAAGCATTGAGCAAGTTTTAGGGGTCGGTCAAATATCGACGATAGCGATAAAGATATTTGTAGCTAAAAAAATATATATATCATGATTCCTTTTTACTTATGGTCTGAGTGAATGTGTGTGATGATGGGTACGCATGATGATGCTCCGTACTCAATATCCCTGGTGATGGTTTTGAAGAAATCTCCACTACTAAAGATATCTTCTCTGGAGACAGATGATTTAAAGTACACTTAGTATACAAATATATACGGCCGTGAGAGGGTCTGGTTGGAAACTATGGTTCCCGAAGTGACGTGAATGAGACTTGTCGCATTCACGTCATTGAGGGCACCATAGTTTAACCAGACCCTCTCAAGGCCGTATATATAATTTATATCCGTCATCTTTAGTAAAGCATAGACTATAGACTCTATAAATTAAAATCTAAGACCTAGATTTAAAAGTTCAAAGTTTAGAGATAGATGAACAAAATATATCTAGAATTTAGTCTAACTTTTAGATCCGCATATTTTATTTAAATGTTGGATCTGACGATAGACGCTGATCTGGTATAACGTTAGATGAATAACAAAATATAGGCGTTTAATCACTCAGGTCTCAGTTGATCTGCTTTCTTGCGAAGTAAGTTGTACGTCTAACGTTAGAATTTAGAACTTTAGCTTAGAATGTCGTTGAAACATATCCTATCCAAGACCGAGTAACCGGAACAACTTTCATTTGGTTAAGGTACTGCATCACGGTTGAAATGTCCATCAGAAAAAGTAGCAACACTAACAAATATATTAACGCTTATATAGTTATAACACTTCAAATTCAGGAACATTGTTACACTCTTGAACAGTCTAAACGTATTTAAATTGAAAGCAGTAGACTAGACTAAATCTTCTTGTTGTAGTTGTACAGTTCTTCTAAACATCCGTGGAAATGGAACGCAGTACTTGTACCCAGCCATTCATTTGTTGAAAGCACATTCTGGCTGTAGCTGGACCGAGGCTGAGGCTGACCGTCAGGACTGACGTTACAGCAAGGCCTGGACATAGACAATGAAGAAATTTCACTAGTGTCTGAAGGCATCCCAGCTATCTTATCAAACAGGCTCTTACACTGGCTTATCCTGCGATCCGGACATCCGGGAACTTTAGTCATGATTTCGGCCACTGGGTGAAAACAATAGCTTCCAACGCATAGTGCACGCATTGACTTTGGTTCTTCGAGATCTAGACCCAGTTCTAGATTTATCTCTGAGTTAGGACTAGACTTGTTACAGGAGAACCGACTTTGATAGACTTCATTTGTTGTGCAATGAGGTCTGACATTTTCTCATTTTGAGCATTAGGCCTACTAGTACGGACATAGTTATGGATGGATGTTTCTGACTTATGACCAGATACGAAAACAAGTAGGAACACAAGGTTTGTCCAGCTAAATAACTAGGGTTTAGCCTAGGTCCACGTACATTTAATGAGATGATGACGTCATCACGCACCGGTGCCTAAAACAATAGACACGCGCAAATGAATGTCGTCACCATGTAGTAAACACTTTTCGTGTGTGATGTCATACGCGGAGAATAATATCCGTGAATAGTATTACTATTCACGGATCGTGACGTCAGATGTTACCCTCCGTGGCAATTTGCTCATTTGCGTGAGGCTAGTTGGAATTGTATTTTGTCACATGATGCGCATCAGACCAATCAATTGCGCAGATTCTTTTCATGACCGATATAATCAGATTTATAATATGCCAGTTCTTGGTAAATTGATCGCAACATCTGTTTCTAAACAGATATCTGATTTTGGCAACCATAATGATTTCCTTGATCCTATGCAGTCAGCATAAAAAGTCGCACATAGCTACTGCCTCCGGGCTCATTCTTCTGCACAGATTGTGCCATCAATAACAGACAAGCTGTGTTCTCATTATGTTTCACCTTTCGTCTGTCTTGGACACGGTGGACATACCAGATGACTTTGGTCTACTCTTTTATTGTCCTTTCCTGGGGCCGTATTTAATAAACTTTTCAGAAACTTACATCAAGTCTAAGAACATTTTGTAAGAATCTGTCTAAAATTACGAAATTTGGTCTTATTGTAAACACTTAAAGCACTTTCTCCTAGCTTAGACGATATATAAGATAAAATTCTTAGATTCGCTGACGTCCTTATAAAAAAAAACCCAAACTCGCCAGCCCAAATTTGCTAAGATGCATTTTGCTTGTTAAAATAGAAATAACACTTCAGGAAGTTTATACAGAAACGTATGGGATACCATTATAGAGTAAAAGAGCATAAATATAGTTTCGAGCGTACCTCTAACGTAGAGATCTACTCAAACACAATTATTGCAAACGTAACGCTTGTCTTCGTATGCTAACGCGGAAAAGCGCTTTCGTCTCTATAATGTAGGTGCCTATTCTTCACTGCCTACTGCATCTTGAATTATATTGAATTGAGCAATGCAGTTCGCGTCATCACGTAGTGAAATAGCGCCCATTGTGAGCCGGACATAACAGGAATGACGCTCACAAGTTTGGGCTTGACAGATTAACACTAAAGTTAGTAAGCCTGTGGATTAGTCAAGACCCCTTCATCTTGACATAAGATCGAGGCTATGTAGGACACTTTTCTTTCTAACAACTTCGAAGAGCACCATAGTGCGATATTCGACCTCGCTTAGGTCGAGGCCTGGCTCCACATAGTTAGTCGTCCCTAGCCGGCCAGCCCCTGCTCTATCGTCCCTACCATATGCAGCGGCGACCACTGACCTTCATCTAATTTCAGTAGTTATCCAGTTAGATTTAAAGTTACACATGTAAGTGTACTCAACCACTAAAAGACATTTGTCTCACTTTTTATTCCGAGGACAAACCATTTTACGTATTGTAATCCCCAAGAGAAAAGTTCGTTTCGACAGTAAAACTCTAATTCGTAATTTGCAAGCTGTCCCATGGCGTTGTTCATAGGTGCTCCGACATACATTACATGCCCCGGCGACAATTGAACCGGGCTTTATTTCGTCAAAGATAGAGTTAGAGTTGCAATTGGGTTTTAGGTTAGGTTTAGGATTATGGGTAGAGTTAGATATAGTATTTAGTCCAGGGATGGTATTCTGAAAATTGTTATAACTTTTGTTTTAACTTTTGTTGTAACTTTTGTTGTAACCTCTGTTGTAACTTTTCTTGTATCTTCGATCCGGAGATAATACCCTTACACCGCGCTAATATTGTTGTAAGTTGGTATTCTGAAAATTGTTTCAGCGGGATATCATCTCAGTAAGGACCGCTTTCTTATTATCTTTGACACGCCCATTTTTTGACACTTAACCAATCAAGATGGATTTTATATAGGTAGGTCAACCAATATATAGGAGCACGCTGGCGCGTACGTCGAATAAGTTATAAGTAAGTTTCGTATAAGTTAAAAGCACGCTGGTATACGTGCACAAAAATTTTCGACGTATGCCAGCGTATGGCTCATACATCCCCCACATGCGGGCCATAAGTAAGTTCTACGTAAGTTATACCATCGGCGATACGCGTTCACCCACGTTACTTGTAAGTTACTCATAACTCGAAATAGGTCGAGATAATATCCAGCGTACCCAAAAGTGACGTGCTTTGAACCATTGTGTAACTTATATCGAACTTATCTCCAACGCATATTGACGTATCTAGACGTATTTGACGTGTTCCGGACGACGATTTCAATTTTGGGCGTATACATATCGTATTCATAACGAGTTCGGCGTATGCATAACGTATTACTAACTTATCTAGAACGTTTGGATAACTTATAGATAACTTATACCAACGAATGCTTAGCGTGTTGGCGGCGTTCACACCTTACGCCCAAGGATAATAAACGTATGCATAACGCGCGGTAGCGTATTGCCGATGATCACGTGTCGTAGCCTATAAAAGTCTGCAGCTCGGCGATTAGAGAGAATTAAATTGTTTTAATCATATGAATTATTTTCAATGATTACATTATGTCTGTAAAAAAAAAGAGAGAAAAAAAAGAATAGACCTAGCGTAGAAAAGTGTTGGTCAAAATTGACTGATTGCCATTTAACACGAATCAACAACAACAACAATTCAAATCATAACCGCACTAGACATCGCAGTATCAACATCATCGTATCAACATCACCGTCATGCCAAAGAAAACTTTTTTAAAAAACTACCAATACGCCTTTATTAATTTCCGCGGTCGTCCGGATCAGGTCAAATACGTCTACATACGTCAATATGCGTTGGAGATAAGTTCGATATAAGTTACACATGGGTTCAAAGTACGTTACTCATAGGCTGGGAATAAATTTTGGGTACGCTAGACAATATCTCGACGTATTTCGACTTATGAGCAACTTATACGTAACGTGTGTGAACGTGTGTCAACGTCGAAAATTTTTGTGCATGCACAAAAATTTTCGACGACCTTGCCGTACTACGACGTATACCAGCGTGATCCAGCGTGCTCTTAACTACAAAACTTACCCATAATTTATCCGACGTACTGCAGGGTATTCGTCAAATTTTTCATACGTCGGCATACGCTGGCTAGGACTGGGAGCAGCGCGGTATATTGGTGAAGGCCCTTGACTCTCATAAAAGAGGTCCCAGGTTCGATCCTCGGTCGGACGGTGCTTACATCCTGGGACAAGGTGTTTTCCCAACATTTGTCCCTCTCGACCTGTACGTGTATAAAATGGGTATGGCAATGCAAGGGTGATAATGATTGCACTGCCCGCAGGAAGTACAGTATCAATACTGATGTGGCTACCCTGGGTAAATGAGACTAAATTATTATTATCATTCATATTATTGTCAAAAGAAACACAACAAAAAACAACAAACAAACAATCAAAGAATATTAAAGATGCAGAAGATGCAGCTTATTTCCTTTTAATATATGAGAATGTTGGACAACTTTAATTTCATCTGTTAGGGAGTTCCATAATTCAGGTCAGGAATATTTAATTGTATTCCATGAGAATTGGTATTTGAATTTTGGGATAGATATGTCATTTGCTTGACAAATAAAACGACTGACGAGTCTGGTAAACACGACTAGGTAAAAATACTATTTGCCTATTGATAAAGTAATTATAAAGTCCACGGCTTTTCCCTCTTAAACTAACGGCAACTGATTTGTTTTACGTTTCGCTTGGAAGCCAGGAGAAAATGAATCCGGAGACAGTTTAGAGTACTGCCACATTTTGTATGAGGTGATCTCCACATAATGTAGGTACTATATCATTTTTGTTGTCGTTTTAGCTATAGTAAAGTAATATCGATTTATTATAAAAGTCAAATCGTTACTGCAAAAAACATACATTAATTTTTTTTTAAACAGGGTAACCTGACTCCCTTACACGACATGGTAGGCCTATAGTGTCCCACCGTCCTGTATTGATCCTCCCGAATCGCCATTTGTCCCGTATTTCTTATACAACACGATAAAAACTACTTTCGAAAAATAAACTCATGGGCAATTTCAAAGGCCTATTGTACTGCCCAAAGAAATCTTGTTCGGATTACGTAATTGTAATGTTCGCACATTACATAATTTTGAAAATCCTCACTGAAAACCTTAGAGTATTTTGCTTGTCATGGCTCACGTTCGTCATGTTCGTGAACAGAGAAAACACAAATCAAATGTAAAAATTTGAAAGAAAAAAAAATTTAAAGCAAGATCATGATTCCAAAAGACGCTGTCATCGTGTGATCATTTCATGTTATTTATCATGTTTATCGCTTGTATTTACGTTATACTTCGAACTTACCTTCTCCGACATTTTAAACTACAGTTTTCAAACAAATTTCTACCATTAAAGAAATTTTATTAATATTAGACGTGTATGTCATTTCAACTGTGATTAGTATGAAATGCCGAAAAAGAAAATTGCTTCTTAAGAAATCAAGAGTAACACTGGTTTCCAGTTATAATGGGTTTAATCGAACAGACCCATGAATTCTAGGCAACATGAATAAGTGTTAGATATTTTTTGTTAATCTTGACAGTTCTTTGTAAATATAAATAACCATTAGTTTCTTCTCCATTCGCGTTTTCGTGTAGTTCTTTAAAAACCATGATGTTTATTTTGAACTTACGTTAGTCATTGAATAGTTGACGAAAATTGACAAAGCTGTTATTCTACGTATTCTTTTTTGATATTACTCAACGGATATTAACTAGGAAAACCCTTTCGTTTGTCATTAAAAAAAAAACTACAGGTAAACCTGCTGTAACTGGGGGCACCGTCTTATTTAGCTATAGTAGGCATACGATAAGTTGGAGGGGGGGGGGCTCTATATATTTGGGTAACCATTACCTTATAATTTTGTCAGCTCGATATGCCAATTGTCTGACTGAATTTATTAACTTCGTGATATCATATTTCAAGTTGAAATTGAATTTTTGAATTCTATAAATAGATACATAATATATTACAAGTGGCATCAAACATACAGAATACTCTTAAACGTTTGCTTGCTCCCTCCGCTCTCTTTAAATCTAAGTATCTAGCCTTTCGCCCCCCCCCCCCCCCCCTTCCTAAAAAGGTTACAAACTAACCTCATGCCTTTTGGAAGCACGCATGATCCCTGTCCCAGCAAGGATACAAACAGGGGCAAAAATGAAAACCAACAGCAATCCAACTCGATTTCCCTGAATATGAAAATGTTAATTTCAACAAAATGGTTTTTTTTTTTTAAATGCTTGCTTTGCAGCCTTGCATTATCTCCGTCCATCATATTGCGAGCATCCCCATCACCCCCACCAAGTGGGTCATTACAATACCCGTTTACATGTTATATCATTTAATTTATTCTATTTTTTTCATTCTCTGGTTTCATACTTTCACAGCTGAGGAACTTAATCGTTAATGAAATTCGACTGCAATGACAATGTAGCAATGCAAGGGCTAAAAACAGAGATGACCAACCTACAAACTGTTTTTCCAAAATCTTCGCTGGTGGTCTGGTATATTGAAAGGAATCTAAAGGCATGTTATATGCATTACTTATATTTTGAAAACAGCCTTGATGTATTAGGATTACATAGGTCACTAGACAATGAAATGGATCGACCGCGATGTACATTATTTACCTTCAATCATGGAACTTAGCTGTCGAAGTAGAGAGCACAAATTATGGAAAGGCAGAGGAAGTTTTCAATTCATTAAATTAGACTGCGGCCAAGAACATCGTGCAGAATCTTTTATTTGATATACAACTGTTTGACAGCGAGGAGAATCAGCTGTCATCAGCTTAGTGTTTTAGTATTTTACTCCTGATTAAGGTGACTAAAAAAGGATCATCAGCTCATTTATAAAACTGCTACTTGTCAATAATATGGTCTTGTTAACCTTGAACACGGGTGTGAAAATTGCGTACAACCTCTGCAAATGCAACTTTTGGGGGTCTCTTTTTAATTACAACTCGTTACAAAGTCGCTGATATTTAAAATGTCACACCCTAAGTACCCGAGCCAAACGCATTGTGCTTGTATTGTCGGTTATAGACTTTATTTTATATATTTCATAGCTTCCATGACTTCACTGCCGTGCTCTACGTGTGATCCTCAATTTTTAAACTTCATAGAAGGGGAGCAGGCTCATCTAACCTTTAGACATTCGTGTCGTATTTATGAACTGATCTTACAAGTTGGAAACAGGGCCCCGTTTTATCATTCGGCAGAAGGGGGAAGTCTCTCGCTACCCCCATATCAGGAACATAGATTCTCTATAAAAAATGATAACGAAAATGACAACTGTTCACTCATATTGACTATTTATAATGTGCAGAAAGATGATGCAGGGACATACACCTGTTACGTATACACAGACGTTGAGAAACTTAAGGAATACACGCAGATTGGGGTACATGTAGATTACCCCCCTGGTAAAGCCTCGTGTGCAATATTGTCGTATCAAGCTGGGGGTTGGGTGTCACTTCAATGCACAGCCCCAGTTGGAAGTATGTCTGGAAAGATCGATTGCTATCAAAATGGTAACAGAATGCCTTCTTTAACGGCGCCTATTGAAAATAATACATCTTTGAAACAAACAATATTAATCAAAAACTCAGACATTGTATTTTGTTGTACTACCACATTCAGACAACCTAAACAAATATGTGAATGTAGTGACACGGTAATTGACCCTGTCTACAACAAAAAATTTGTAAGTCCAAAATATCTTTGCTCAAGTACATCTTCTGCTCAAACTTTAATATCATCCCAAAACCACACACTAACCAGTGCTGAAGCCGGAAATACTTCGGCTCTCATAAAAACAAAACCATCACCAACAAAGGGCTTACAGACTAGCATAGTGGTCATTTGGGTTTTGGTGTTTGTCATCCTCTTTCTAATAATCGTCATTTCAGTTGCTACAGTAATGTATATAACTCGGCGAAGGAAGGATTTTACTAGGGTTCCTCGTGATGAAAACCCAAACGACAATCGAGACCAGGAAGAAAGTCCGGTTTGAAAGAGTATTTCATTATTTATTAAGAGACTATACACACACACATATATATATATATATATATATATATATATATATATATATATATATATGTGTGTGTGTGTGTGTGTGTGTGTGTGTGTGTGTGTAATTGTAAGGAAATAACATATACAACAGCTTTGGCAACTCTCGTGAAAATAATTATAATTATGAGAAATAAAAATGAGAAAATAATGGTTGCGTAGCTTAAATCAAAGTTCCCAAGAGGCATGCGACTTGTCTTTGTTCAAAACTCACCTGCCCCCGACGAAGGAATTAATTAATAAGGTTGAAGATTTGTCAATCTGTCAGACAATTGAAATCACTGGCCCGTTTTCGTGGTCTAGTGGTTAAGGCATTGGCGTTCTAAGCCAACGACCCGGGTTCGATTCCCGACGGAGACATTTTTTCAACCTTTGCAAAAATTTCAAAAAGGGAAGAGCAGCTCTGGGGAACTTTGATTTAAGCTACACAACCATTATTCTCTCATTTTCATTTCTCACAATTGTATGTATA
Organism: Heliocidaris tuberculata; assembly: GCA_025618425.1. NCBI lineage: Eukaryota > Metazoa > Echinodermata > Echinoidea > Camarodonta > Echinometridae > Heliocidaris > Heliocidaris tuberculata. Next base: position 44,092,206 of record CM046837.1, read on the forward strand.
TATATAAATTTGAAAACTTTTCAGTCTCACGGAATCTTTTATTTACTTGTCTTCTACACCTATATATATATATATATATATAAATTTTTATAATATTTCTCACAATTAAAATTATTTCCACGAGAGTTGCCAAAGCTGTTGTATATGTTATTTCCTTACAATTATATATATATATATATATATATATATGTGTGAATTAGGAACAGCAACCCTCATCTCACACTATGAATAGCGATCCTTATGAATAATGGTCCTTATGAGTTTATGAATAGCGACCCCTTGTCTATTTTATGAATAGCGGACCTTCAGGTATAGGAACTTACACGTTATGACTAGCGGTCCTTATGACTAGCGAGGTTACCCCCTATAGACGGGTAAAATATCAGCGAAACGCTGAGAGGGAGAGGTCGGGATGGAAGGTTCCACCGCAGGACACTATAAAGCCTTGAACTTACGTTCCTTTCAGATACATAATATACTCAAATTCATCGGAAATCATAGATGGATTATCAACATATCTTACAAATGTATCATTTGATATAATTAGAAAATACGAGACTACATTGTTTCAACGCGTTTTATTCCCATCTCGTTTTTTGCTACCATAATTGTACATTCGCTTCGATTTACGTTGTTTTTGTTTTTTTTGGGTTTTTTTAATCGAAAAGTAACATTGTTATATTTTTTCTGCTACTATGTCATTTCAAGTATTGATAAGCATCTCATTCTCTGCCCCAATCTTACCTCACTCTGAGCTTTTGTTGATAATTTCTTTTCATTTTTTGATTTGTTTACATACTATTACTAGGCCTTGTCCTCTTGTGACTTCATTTTGGCATATTTCATTATACTATTTCATTTATAAAAATATCTTTCAGTCAAGTTTTATTTTGGAAAGAACTTTAACAATTTAGGGCTCTGAAGAATTAGCACCCTTTGGAATAAAACGCTTGTCTCTTTTGTGCCTTGAAACACGTCTAGAAATTAGAACTCAAAACAAAAATCATTGACATGGTTGGAATGAAATATCAGTTACCTCTTAAAATATTTTTGAGTGAAAATAATTCCTTCTAATTTTAGGTATCTAGCAATATTGCCAGAATTGATTATTAGTCACCTCATCAAATATTTTTCCAATGAAAATCTTTTAACTTTCTTTCTGTTTTCATGAAAGGAAAAAGTATGTTAAACCAAAATATTAAGGAAGAAAATCCTGACTAAGAGTAGATTAAAAGTATAATCAGGACCCTTTTGTTGATGTCTTTCAATTGTTCTTCGATGACCCCCCCCCCCCCAAAAAAAAAAAATGAAAAGAAGCTTTAACAAATACCAATACATATCAGTTTAAATCAACAAATTTGTAATCACCATGTTGAAGTTAGCGCCTTTTTGAACGAAACTTAAATTTATAACCAAAAGTTTTAGCCTTCGAACAAAAATGTGTTGAATGTCGTATAGTGCGTTTAATTCCCATGTTTAAAATGCTATTTTCTAATTGAATAGATGAAAATATTTTAGTTATTTTGAAGTGGAGAATCGTATGTGTATATGTATGTATAATAATAATTCGTACAGAAAAAGAAAAATAATAATATAATGACAATTACGGTACATGTAATTATGTCAAGTGAGTTCAGATAGTGATGGAAGAGTTCTGTCGCCAATATTTGTTTATTGTTGTTGTATTTTGTATCAAGTTACATTTTATTGTTTTAATATTTTGAATGTATTTTTCAACCACCAAGCAATTTACTTTTAATGGATGGCGCTTGCTAAATACTCATAACTATTATTGTTGTCATTATTGATGACACTAATATGAATGTACAAGGTACAAAAATAAAATCATTATTCAGATGATCCCAAATTGTAGAATCTGTTTTTATCTGTTACTAGTCAGTGTTTCATAATCACGAATATATTTTCAAGCCATGTTGATAAAGTATGTTTGCACTACATCTCTTTCAGTGATCTGCTGACTAATGTTAATATGTTAATATCAATTTGTATTTACAGGGTATTGGCCTATAACATTTGAAATTATAATTTAAAAAAAAAACAACTAATTCCACTTTCAGAGATCCCAAGAACACTTTATGAATTACTATTTTTATTATTACTATTATTATTATTATTATTATTATTATCATTATTATTATTATTATTATTATTATTATTATTATTATTATTATTATTATTATTATTATCATATAATTATTATTATTATGATTATGATTATTATTATTACCATTATCATCATTATCATTATTATTACTAACACGATAAAAACGAAAAATAAACTCAAGGGCAATTTCAAAGGCCTATTGTACTGCCCATAGAAATCAGGTTCGGATTACGTAATACGCCATTGTAATGTTCGCACATTTCTAAAGGTGATAGACAGGGCTATTGAAATTGCCTTCAGTTGATTTTTCGAAAGTAGTTTTTACCGTGTTTACTATCATTATTAGTATCATCATCATTATCATTATTATCATTATTTTACTACTTTTCATTGGATCCTTTAAATCAGGCCTGTGCTGGCAAAAAATATCTTTCTTTTTTTTTCATTTCTATAAAAATCACAATTGTGTGGATATGGTGCCTTTTTAAAAAATATTAGTCCGGTCAACCTTCTTTTTTGTGCATTTAACAATTCATATTCACATACGAAATCAATGTTCCAAGCATCATGACATAAAATTTATTTTTTACGACCTTTCTCTGAGAAAATGAAAAGCGATATTCTGAAATCCATAAAAAGCCATAGAAAAATTAATTACATCAATCCCAATTTTGTACAAAGATCTATGAAGGTAGTTTTGTAATTTTTTTTTTTTTTTTTTTTTTTTTTTTTTTTTAAGGAACGCAGTTATTATCACCGAAATGGCTTTGCGCAAATTGGAATTCAACTGATTGGAATTTAGTGCCTTTTTGTAATAAAACGGAAATCTTTAACCAAACGTTCTACCTTTACAAACATATTTTTGAATGCGATAAATTATAATTGATTACTATGTGCAAGATTAACCTGATGAAACTGATTAATTATTTCCTCCAAATTAGTCCTTTGACTTTTTTGATAAACTAATTAGTTCATATGTCTCCTTATCATTTGAGTCAATTGACTACTTTGAGTATGAAATAGATATGACAGAGAGCAATGGCTTTCACTATTTAACTACATAAGTAAATGTTCACAGGCAGTGCCGCTCGCTATTGGGGCTTTATTTCCAGTAAATCCCGTCGTAAATTTGTATATTCCTTTCTTGACCATATTTCTTGGATCCCAGTTCGAGCATTCATAATTATATTGGTGCCTCAAGATATAAAGACTATGACTTCGTATCCAGGATCTTCGGTATGGTAACTGTGTTATCAGAAGATGGACAGTAAATATCAGGAAGGATGTCACATACCACAGACACCTAGCAAGCTCCTCTATTATATTTTGTCAAACCGGTGAAGATGGTTAAACGGTGTTGTCACACAATTCTGAAAATTTCCTACTTTGGATAAAGCGATGCAATTTTCACTACAAAATGACGACAGAAATTATCACTTGACCTTAAATTGCCCTGAAGTAAACTATAGTCCTCCAAATGTCACGATGTAAATTTGAACTGAACTGAATTGAATTAATTACCTCTGAGGAATTGAAGTCAGAAGGTAACAAAATGCTATCTCCTTACATCCAAAGCATGGGGCTGGGCCGAGTTTGAGGGTATAAGGGTGATTCGGCGTTTGCGTTCTGAAACCACCTTCCTGAAATGAAATTTTGTCTATTTTCCAATTTTTGTAATGTGCACCAATTCCCGTTCCTTCTAGAAATGTATCAAGGGCTCTGAATGGAGAACAAAATAACCCAGCATTAGGGGCATCTGGCAAACCCAATTTTGTAAGCTTTTCGTGTTTTGTGAAAGTACATTCGTACTACTTCCTTTTGGCGGCTAGAGCCCTTCTGAAGGTTCATTTTACTGACGGCCCACGAGACCGATATTTTCCTGTCGTCCCTTGTATATTTCTTTTATTTGTCGGTCTCGTGGGCTGTCGGTCTAATGGGATGACCCCCTTTTGCAAAGTCTGGCGCATGGGCTAGATTATGGGCTAGACGGGGTGAAATCAGAACCGGATATTGACCCGACTTGGGTGTCTGTCTCTGGGCTCTTTGGCTAAATCAGACTAGGGGCGTCTCTAGAACACTTTTAATGGGGGGGGGGGGGGGAATGAAACCCAAATTTGCCAGCAATTTTTTTAGGGTGTGACACCCAAATCTGCCGATAAAGGTGCTGCAGCCTAATCTCCCCCCCCCCCCTCCCACAAATAATAATAACAGAAAATCACAGATGTAGAGATTTTGATCATACGGGCCTATTTTCGCAAGGAGGGTGTCTGACGCCTTTTGCCCGAACATCAACTTTTCGATTTCTATTTTTTTTTTCGTAGTGAAAATGAACAGAAGATACATGAAGAAGTTACATAATTATTTTGGAACCTCGCTGCCCAAATATGTTGATATTCTGGCTCCTCGCTTCCCGAATATGAAGTGGTGGTTGCCCGAATATCGGAACTTTGAAAATGCTCGGGGGAGGGGGGCTGCAGCCCATTGCCGAAAGGGGACGCCTTTTGCCCGAATATCAACTTTTCAATTTCTAAATTTCTGCGAGAGAGTGAAGCGAGCCAGCCAATTTTTTCAACTTTTCGTAGTGAAAATGTACAGAAGTTACGTACGGAATTTACATAATTGTCTGGGAACCTCGCTGCCATACATGTGGATATTCTGGCTCCTCGCTGCCGGAATGTGAAGTGATGGTTGCCCGAATATCGGAACTTTGAAAATCCTCGGGGGGGGGGGGGGGCTGCAGCCTATTGCCGAAGGGGGACGCTTTTTTGCTTGAATATCAACCCACCGGGTGGGAACCGGGTGGCTCATGTAATAAGCCTATTAGAGTTAACGAATTCAGTAGTCAACAGGTCAAATTTCAATTGGCCAGTTTTTCCTTCTTTATCTTTCCTTTTCTTTTCCATTCCTTCTTTTCTTTCGCTTTTTGTTTTCCTTTCCTTTCCATTTTCTGTTTTCTTTTCTTTTTTCTTGTTTCTCTTTTCTCTTTTCAACTTTTCCCATTCTTCTTCCCTCTCCCCTTTTCCCCTCTCCTTTTTTTTTTTTTTTTTGTTTTGATTTGCCGACAGAGGTGGGGCATTTGCCGAGAGCAATTTTGAGTGGGGGTGTGAGACAGCCCCTCCCCCCCCCCTCCCCACCCCCCCCCCCCCTCTAGCGACGGTACACTGTCGCTTGGTCTACCGCCACTTGGTCTAATTATCAGTTCGTCGAACTCCACGTGGTCTAACTTCATTTTGTCTACAACCAGTTTGTCTACTTACCATTTCGTCTAATTTCCATTTGGCCTAATAACCAATTCGTCTAATACCCAGTTTGGCTAACCCCATTTAGTCTAAAACCCATTTGGGCTAATTTTCACTTCGGCTAATTTTCACTTCGTCTATTTCCAAATAGTCTAACAGTCATTTTGTCTACAAGCCACATAGTATAATATCCATTTGGGCTACACCTACTTTGGCTAATACCATATGGTCTACCTATCATTTGGTCCAATTCCATTTAGTCTAATAACCAGTTGGGCTACTTATCATTTAGTCTAACTGTCATATGGTCTAATGACCATTTGGTCTAATTACTATTTATTCTTCTGGCCATTTAGTAGCAAGTTGAGAAAGGACAGGGAAATGAAACTTTAAAAAAATGAAACTTCAAAGAAGTCATCTACGTAAATGTGCATTAAAAGAGTTATTCACCTTGCTGCTGCTTATATCAAGATCAATCAATATCCCGAATATTAATTATTTAATCTATTAAAATCAATTATTTAGTATTACTTTTTAGTAATTAAAACATTCATAGGTCTCCTCTTCCTTTCATGACTTAAGTAGAAGAACCTGATTTTGTATTGCATTTCAAATTATGTTTGTTGGGTTGATAATCTGTTATTCATGTTTCTTATTTGATATCCGATATACAAATGTTTGTGCAAGTAGTCAATAAAATCTAGGGGCGGTGCCAGGGTATTTTCATAGGAGGGGCAAGACGACCAACAGACTTGGGGTTTCAGCGAACTGGGTAGCCTTTTTTCTTTTTTTTTTTTTTTTTTTCTTTTTTAGGGGGAAAAGGGGGACCTTAATTATAAAGGGTGAAGACAAGAATGGAAAATGGCGTTTTGATACGTTGCTGTACCCCTACATTGTATTTAACACACATTAAATTTTAAGGATATATTTTCTTATCTTTGCATAATAGGCCTGTGCAATCCTGCTCTATTCCTAACTTGCAAGCGAGCGACCAAAAATACTATGTTCTTGTTGAAGGTCATGCATGGTGTTTGCATTATACAGTGATTTCATGACGAAGATACCGCAAAAGCGTTTAATTTCAAGCACAATCTCTCAGTAAAAGAGATAGATAGGACTTTATGTTACTGCCATGAGTTACAAGCTTCGGGTGTGGATATCTTAATTGCTGCAATATTATTAAACTTTTGGGCACTGTGTCCCCAGCTCTCGCTAAGTTACTGCTCAAAGGTGTCACACTGTTGTCATATCAAGAACTAAATATTCTGCCATGAAGCTTCTCTGATTCTTTTGACCTATTCTGTACAGAAATATAAGGTACATTTTACAGATTACAGAAAGAGTAAATATTTAGAGTCTAGCAAAAATACAAGTTATAAATAAGCCCGGTATACAAGATATTACAGATATCGGTATTTTTTGTTTTTGTTTTTGACCTCAGCTCAGGATAGAGTCGTGTGAGGACAGCAGCCCCCCCCCCCCCGGGCCCCCTAGGCTCTTTCAAAAAGCTCTGGCCACAACCTGTCCACGGATGGCCAACAAAATGACGCATAGTGTTGTTGGTAGGTGCGTAGAAGAAAAGAGCATAGCCCAACAGGCAATTAGCCTCAGTGATAATTAGACAAAGTGAAAAAAAAAAATAGACAAATTGGCATTTAGACCAACTGACAATTAGACTAAATGGAAAATGGACTAAATGAAAGTTAGACCAACTGCACATTAGACCATATAAATGCCATGTAGACCAAATGGATACTAGACCTAGTGGATTTTAGACGAAATGCCTGCAGACCAACTAGTTTTAGACTGACTGGGAATTAGACAAACTGTCATTAGACTAACTGGTAGTAGACCAAGTGACAACAAAATAAAGTATACGAAATGGTAATTGGACCAAATGGTAATTAGACCAAGTGCAAATTAGACTAAATGAAGAGTGGACCAAAAGGGTTTAGCCCGAATGAAGGTAGCCCATCTGGAAATTAGACCAAGTGGTTTGAGCCCAAGCGTGCATAAACCCTAGCGACGCCCCTGAATCTGACGGATACATTTTCGCTGACAGCCATTGTGATCTAAGTAACTTTCAGGGGTCAAGTTTTATGGACTGGGCGGAGTGACCATTTCGGGGCAATCTCTTGAACGAGCAGGGGGTAACTATAAATTGTGTTCATATCATTCTGAAGTGTTTATGTTAAATACTTTTTTTTTGTACATTAAAGAAGTTACTTCCAAGGTACTTTCATTGGGTGCACACGAAAACAAAATAGAAATCCATGATATCTTAGGGAAAGTGATCTCAACCTTCAAATAGTCACCAACATCTCGACTGGCGTATAGATCATCTTCATTATGTTCAAAGGCGCACGTGCATTTGTAGGGAGACGAGCAAAACTTTGGACCAAATTATCTGAAATCACATGTGGAATGTCTTTTGTCTGGAGATGAGGAACTAGGACTACAATTCGAGTTGGGAATTTCGGAGCAAATGGCCCTTTTCCTTGTTGACCTGTCCTTTTATATGACCGGCCCTTTTTTTACCAAAATATTGAAGGGCCCATGGGGGAAGACTCCCCAAATTCCTCTTGGCCAGTTCGCTCCTGCAGGTGACCAACCAAGTAGCTCTACTTTAAGTTTATAATAGGAATCACTTTCATATGAAACCAAAATGTGAAGCATGCTCGTCACCATCCTTCATAGTTACCGGTACTTTCTCTTTAACGCATGCTCAGCTACGTTTCTTGCAGTATCCTAGTATAATGTATAATGTGATATGACGCTAACGTGGTTAAGACGAAGTGAAAACTATGGGCATTGTCATGATTACTTATTCAGAGAAAAGGCAAAGGAAATATTTACAGTTCTTGGCCACTTTTAGCATGTCTAGAATGCGCTGCACTGGCTCTTGATTTTCCCATTACTTTAGACATCCTTCATCATCATGACACCTTTTATAAAATCACTGTCTATTTTCATGTTTACGAGACTCATTTTTGCCTTCCCACCATGTTATGAGTACTCTAAAAAATTCATCATTGAGCCAGCTGATATTACGTCGTATAAAGGCAATAGTGCAAATTTTACTTGCTCGATACTTAGCAGTTCCCCATATATGTATCAGTTCTTTTGGAATGTTGATCCAGACACTGGAGAACAGGATCATTTATATCATGATAATATGATTGGAGAAATTACGACGACACTTACGGTCCAGGCAACAGGCAGAACAGATTACTTCATTACTTGCAATGTGAAAGAATTAAGATCCAATAGTGAACAACAGAATGGAAGATGCTTTTCAACAAGAAGGGCTGGCTACCCTTACAGTTCACTATTTTCCAAAGCAAAACGAACTCCAGTGTAACCCAAACAAATCAAATGAGTTTAGGAAGGGGGACATCATCAATTTAAAATGCAGTGTTGCAAGATCGAAACCAGCAGTGGACCTAGACTGGAATCTCGGTGATCTGAATGTCATGTCGCTCGATAGGGCCATTTAAAGTTTTTCAACCTCCACGTGTTCATCTGAACCCTAGAAATGCAATACTCAAAGAAGACGAGCACGTTAACTTGCTATGTGAGGCAGATGGATATCCCGATGTATTTGAGTTCATCTGGGCATGCCTACCTGGTAATCTACTCAATGGATGCAATGCAAATGATCGGAATGCAAATTTATCCCTCGCATGTCAAAAAGCAGGATTTCAGTGGTTTTCGGAAACTACTAGTTTAGTTGTAGATATGTTCTGTTTTATTGAAAGTCATACTATTTGTTGGAGAAAATGAACATGTAAGTAATTGGTGTTTTGAAGAGACGTGTGCAAGTAACTTTTATGCAAGTCCAAGTCAAGTTGCAAGTACCTTGGCACAAGTCCGGGTCAAGTCGCAAGTCATGAAAATAGTGACTCGAGTCCGACTCATGTCAAAGTCGCATGACTCCAGTCAACAACTCTCCACGACTTGACTTAGAGCTCAATCGTTTTGTCAGACATTTATATTTATTTTACAAAATTATTGATTATGACATACACATATTGGCATATAAATTCATCATTAACCTTATTCATGTCTTAAAATCAAAGTGCTTTGTTCAGATATGTATTATTTGTTACCCAGTACGTTTCAATTCTGAATCTGTTTACCGGAGAACATAAATTAATCTGTCTACTGGGCGCTCCACTCATGGCAATTAATACTAAATACAAATATAATCATATTCAAATATATTATAGCAATATTTAATACAAATTATGCTAGTTATTTTTTTTTTGATAGTAGATGTTTTTCGAATGAACACATCGCACATCACTTCTTTCACTAAACCTGTATTTCCCTCTCGCGTCCTATCCCCTCCCTCTCTTTCCCTCTCTTTCACTCCTATTCTCACGTGTACACATTCACAAATAGATTACAGACCTTTAATAAGATTTTTTCAACTGTCTCGTTGTAAGATATTTATTTAAAATATTGTGCTCATTTGATACATTTAGATAATGTATACCTCCTTTTCTCCCATATTCGTAATTAACCTAATTTCCAATTTCTCATAAAGTACGAAATATTTTTTGTTTAAAAGCATATGCAGCCAGAGAAGACATCCAAAGAATTGATTTGCAGAATCCATTTTTAAGGCTGTCCATTGTTTTATTGATGTGGGGAAAATATCAGGATAAGAAAGCATAGGGAGTCTACATGTCGCCTACAAACATCTACAAATTCTTCTCGAAGAAGAATAAGATCTTAGGAGTTTCACCACTATAAACATAATATTTATCTATCATTCACCTTTTCAAAATTGTGATAAAATATATATACATATATATATATATTATTTTTTCCTCTCTTCCCTGAAAAAGGATAGTATTGTATTCAATCTATTAATTTTGAAAAATACTTAAAGAATGAAGAACTGGATAGGTAAGACATGTTCAAGTCATTTAATCAATTCCAAACAAGGAAAGTATTATAGACGTACACAATTCATCGGAAATCATTCCATTGGAGAAGCAATGATGAGAGTTCCGAATAGTCTGTACTATTTGATGAATTTACTCTCCCAATGTTATAAGGACTTGCTATTGTTTTTAACTACATCTGCAGAAATTATCGATGTTTATTTGTAAAGTGTTTGTAAAATCTTTACACCGGAAACGAGGACACAGTATCGTTTGTCACGTGATCTTGGGACAACCAAACAGACCTAAGAGACCGGAAGTAAAATTTAAATGTTCCCGAGATGAAAATTCACAGTTTATTTCCAACTGCGGTTTCGTTTTCATGAACGTTCAGAATATTAAAATTTCCTCACGACCACGTTCTTCGGCCTTCGGTCTCACGGGTAGGGATGCAGCCCTAAGATCGAGCTTGTCCAAGCAAAGTGATAATGGCACATTTCAATCCATAATTATACATTTTCTGATAATATTTTGTTGAGAAAGAAAACAGTGATTTCCACATCTCATTGGTATCATTTTGTAATCTTATGATTAAATGCTTTATGTGAATCGCATATAAGGTATATATTGGTATTTCCTATTTTTGTCTTTCAGTGGAGAGAAAGCGAAAGAGGGAAGCGTAAGACAAATAGAGAGAGAGGGGGGGGGGGAACAGACATATTAAAACTAAGGCAGATAAAGAGAAAGAGGACAAGATTAATTGTAAGAGAGAGAGAGAGCCATAAGGAGAAGAATGAAAAAATGAGACTGAGTGTGGGATAGCGAAAGGGGGGAAGGGGGGGGGGGGTGAATGAAATATTCTGGGAGTGAGGCAAATAAAGAGAATTAAAAGGAAGAAACAGACATTAAAAAAAAAACCAGGTTGAAAGAGATAGATAGAGAGAGAGAGAGAGAGAGAGAACTAGATAGGTTGTAAGCATGGTAATGGCATGGATGGAGAGATAGAGCCATAGCAGGAGAGGGATAAATATAATTTAGATTGAGATTTAGAGGGAGAGAGAGAGAGAGAGAAGGGGAGGGGAGAGAGAGAGAGAGAGAGAAGGGGATGGGTGGGAGAGAAAGCGTGAGGGGGTGTTTTTGTGTGAGTGTATGCTTATGTGTGGGTGAGAGAGAAAAATAATACAAATGAAAAAGAGAGGTCTCCATGAAGTCCATTTTATATAGGAAACTTAAGGTTTTCAAAATAAATTCAAATTTTATTGTCTCAATAGTCCATGGGCCAGGAACCGAAAGGGTCCCCCCCCCCCTTAGGCACAATTTTAAATGATGTTTTTCTGTTAGGTAGGACCCTCAGCTATCAGAATCTGCTTGTTTGCCATAAAGTTGGTGGTGGGTGTGGCCACCAGGGCCGTTGCCATGGTAACGGACCAAGAAAAATATGACTTTTAGGAAAAATCATATAAATCCAATTCACCAATCTAAAAATACTTGGAAAGCATCCTAATATATGTATTTTAAGGTGCCCAATCGATTGCAACCATAATCAGAGTCATTTAAAGTCATGATCATGTCAAAAAATGGCCGTTACTATGGAAACGGTACCATAAAAAGTGGGTATTTTTGACAAATTTCTAAACATATCAATATGAAATAGACAAAAAGATGTCTGCACAAGCCTAAAGTATGTTTTTCTATTAGCTAGGACCCTCAGCTATCATAATCTGCCGATTTGATGTACAGTTCGTGGTGGGTGTGGCCTCTAGGGCCGTTACTATGGTAGCACATCAAAATATACTGAGATTTTAGAAAATACTGTATATTTGTAATTCAGTAGCTATAAAATATATGGTAAGCATCCTGATATGTGTATTTCAAGCTGCCCCACTGATTCCAACCACAATCTGAGCCATTTAAAGTCATGGGCGTGTCAAAAAAGGCCGTTGCTATGGAAACGGTCCAACAAAAAGCTGTTATTTGTGAAAAAATCTATAACTAACCATTACAAAATAGAAAGAAAAAGGTGTTTGCACAATCTTTAATAATGTTTTTATATTAGTTATGACCCTCAGCTATTATAATTTGCCTGTTTGACATCAAGGTGGTGGTGGGCGTGACCGCTAGGGCTGTTACTATGGTAACACATCAAGAAATACTGGTATTTGAGATAATACCATGTATTTGATATTTAACAAACTTGAAACGGTCCCACAAAATGCTGATATTTTTGGAAAATATCTATGATTTATCAATACAAAATAGAAAACAACTGTCTGCACAATCTTAAATCATGTTTTTCTGTTAGCTAGGACCCTCAGCTCTCATATTCTTCCTGTTCGACATAAAGTTGGGGGTGGGCGTGGCCACTAGGGTGGTTACCATGGTAACACACCAAGGAATTGTATTTTAGAAAATACCCTGATACGTTGCCCTGGTGGCCACACCCACCACTAACTCAATGGCAAACAGGCAGATTCTGATAGCTGAGGGTCCTAGCTACCAGGAAAACATCACTAAAAATTGTGCCTAAGGGGGGGGGGGGGGTCTACGGTGGCCCACAGACTACAAAGGGACCAGTAAACAGAGTAGATCGCCTCTCTGCATTGGTGATGTATGTATGTTTATGAAGAGCCTAATTCCAAAAGGAGCTAAATCCATTTTGGACCGAAATGGATTTTTAAAGGTAAATATATGCATCACGGACATGGGAATCAAATGCACTATATCGCATTATTTTTTTTTTTTTTTTTTGTTTGTTGTTGGTGTTGAAAGTTGAAAAACAATTGGTTAGAAATTTAGGTTTCATTCCAGAAGGAGCTAAATCCAAAACAGGGCTATTGAAATTGTCTTGAGTTTATTTTTCGAAAGTAGTTTTTATCTTGTTTTATATATATGTTCATTCAAGAAAGTACAAAGAAAAACAACTTTGGTTGGTATATTATGCGCATTCGAATATCCCAATAACAGGAGCTTCGTCTAATACTTTTTTGCCTAGACTAATAGTATCTTTAAAAGATAAAAGAGGTGCAGTATTTAGGCCTATATCGAATATTCCAATAATTGAGATAGGTATCATGTCAAGTAGACATATTTTTGACCCCGGGGGAAAATGAAGACGTGCATTAAGACACATCTCAAATGGCGCACATATTTCATCCTCATAAAATAAACTAATAACATTTGTAAAATGATTTGTTCTCCTGAAATCAGTTATCGTATACAAGGCTATCATTATTTGCCTGTTACTTAATATGCTTAAGATAAAATATCAGCACTCAAAGTTTATGTTATAACCTATCTAGGATCAACTACTTATCTGAAAAAAAATGTATCGTTTTCTGTTTATTTGACTTATCTTTTGATACAATAAATACCCACTGGGCAAACAGCACTTGCACGCTATCTTGCGAAGTATAATCAATGTATAACCGCCTTGGGCAGGTAATATCTGTGAATCCTGCCAATGTTCGCACTTAAAGCGAAAGTCAGCTAAAAATAATGAAGGCGCTTATAGACTAAAAAAAACACAAACTATTTATGATTTTATTTTTTTTTTCTTATTCTAGAAAACAATATGTGTTAAAAATCCTGATCAAAATTTCCATGATCCATCTTTTTTTTTTTAATCATCAGTATCCGTAAGGTGTCATCACACTTTCTCCTCATTAATTCTTGTTCATATTACTTCATAATTATTTTAAGTAAAGAAGGATTTTTTTTAATTGCAGAGTACCGTTCAATTAAGAAACATTCCGATATTCAGTGTATATTTAGTCTGTGGAAATATGGCAATTTGGAGATGTTCATATAATTATTTAATTTGACAATATTGTTTGGAATTCGTAAAATATATTGTTGCAGTCATTATAACTGGCATAACAGAAAGTAGAGTATGAAGTCTTGCCATTTAACGAGGGGCGTTTTATTTACTAAAAGATTCGAAGAGCAAATAATTCTGCAAAATTGATAATAAAGTGTATACATATATTTTTACGATCAATGTGATTTTATCAACCTGTACTTTACAGTGAGAGATATTTCTTACTCGCTTATCTTAGTAAGCATTATTGCTCAGATTCCATATATTCTGAAAGTTAATATTGATCATTTTATTTCTTACCAATAGTTTGTGTTTTTTTTATATTCTCCCTATAATGTCATTCTGTCATCTAACATGTCTAATGACTTGCGTTGACATAGTTAAAAGTGACTTTCATGGCGACGTGCAACGAGTCACGGCAACCATCATGAACATCAAATTTGTTTTTTATTTGGCAAGCTATTTGATCATACTGTATGTTCCCTTTATACATTTGTGTGAGTGTATCACTTATTAAGTCTATCCATAATAGTACCATATCAAACTTGGTCGGTGTGTAAGTATAAATCTATACTACATAGATGATCAGTCCTTCTTCTTTTTGTATGATCTGCTTAGGTAATTATGTTTGAACATGTTGATAAATTCTTCTTCTTCCTTTTTTTTTAAGTTGGCAAATTAGATATTGAGTGAAAACTGAACCAACGTTAAAACGATACCTACTTTAATAGTGATTTTACTTTTGAGTTGAGATATACATACTTGAAGTGAAAGATACAAGAAATCTTGGTATCTGTTTTGGCAAACAGTCAAAGATCATTGTGGAAACATCATTTGTTCATTTTATCATTCTGGTAATGGCACAAACACCCACTTCGCAAACATCACTTGCACGCTATTTCTCCTATTTATCATCGTGCGAACTCATAAATTGGCACTGGAGTTCAAATAATCATTTATTTGTTATTATCTATCGGCAATCTGTGACGGGAACTAAGAAAACAATCAACCATGGCACACTGAACTTTATCAAATTTTGTTTATGAAATATTCTCAATTGCTCATTTTATCATTCTCGTACTGGCACAAACAACCACTCCGCAAACATAACTTGCACGCTATTTCTCCTCCTTAGCATCGTGCATACTCATAATAATGCTTCTGCAGCGAACTTCAAATAATCATTTTATTATTTTGTTGTTATCTGCAAGAACTTAATGATTAAATTGCAAAAGACAATAAAAGATTATTACACAATAAACCTCTTTACAGCCCTTTTATGATAATTTTTAAAAGATGAAATGGTACAGACAACCAATTTGCAAAAATCAGTTGCACGCTATTCAACCATTTTATCAAAAGTATGATTATTGTGAATAGCAATTTTAATATTTTTACAGTGAAGTCTAAATAATGATATGTTTTGTTATTCATTTGTATTTTGTTTACTTGATTGGAGCTGAGAAGACGATAAACGATGACAAAGAGAAAGTACACTTCCAGTGATATTTTTTCGTTTTACATGCTTTAGAACAACATAGAATAATGAGGGGATAACTTGGCAAAGTAAAGGTAATACGTAACTAAAAGAGTTATATTTTAGGAGATACATCAATACCATTATTGATGGTTTATTTTGTTCCTTTATAACCTGTGGTTTAAAATAATGTTGGTGCCAATCAAAAGATCACATTCATAACGTAACTAAACCAAAAACTCGTATAAAGCTTATGTTAGCCATGTTATCTATAGCCTGGACTCGACATGATGGCCCAGGGCCCACGGCTCCAAATGGATGGCCGGGTATCCAAAATGTTCGCTTCCGCGATTCAGAAATATTACGCATCATGGTTGAGAAAGTTTGGGAAAATTAGTTCAAATAAATGTTGACTGGAGAAATAAATATGTTGACTTGAACTGTGTGTGGTTCATATTGTGCGCTAAAAGAATGGGATTGAAATGAGAGAGAGATTTTCACAATATAAAAAGATTTGTTTTGCAATACTTTATCTGTCGAAAGGATAAGTTTTACTTCTGGCAAACAAACTTTTTAAGGTGCAAATACACTAGAAAACTGGAGAGGAATGTCCAACTTTTTCTAGTGCTGTGGACAATTTTGAGACTATAAGCTTACAGTTGATTGTAATCAACGGTCTATTGAGTCCCTATAAATAAGTGTTGTAGATTCCATTCAAAAGGTGAAAAGAAGCAGGACTGCGTAAAAAGAAAACCCTTTTAAACGTATTCATCTACCACTGTAATATGATACGTTTTGCAATACATTCATAATACTCATAATGCTTTCCTCTTATTATCATAAACCAACATCCCCCCCTCCCCCATTTTCTTTTCAGTGCTTCAAAGATTTAAGATTTATTTATTTTTTATTTTTTTTGAGTTGGGGGGGGGGGAGTTCTTTCAAATAAAAATTAAAAAACAACCTACTTTCAAGAAATATCCAAATGTTGAATACTAAATATTATACATATTATTATCCCATCGAGTGAAGACTCCATAATATACGTATATATATACACACACACACACACACACACACACACACACACACATATATATATATATATATATATATTTTTTTTTTTTTAAGTGAAAGTGTATGATTAACTGCCATGTCATTCCATTCCACTGTCAAATACTTGTTTTGCATATTTTCGAGCATAAGAGTGTGTTACAGCTTCTAAATATAGATGGCGCCATTGCATATACATGTACTTGCATTATTATTACTATTATTGTTGCTGTTATTGTTATTATTATTAATAATAATAGTAATAATAATGATAAATGTCTTCATTTATGTCTTCTTCTCCTCCTCACTCCCTCACTTTCTCATTGATCCAACCACTTAATTGTTAGTATTGTGTTTTTATTATTGCAACAGTATGGTTACAGAACTCCACTGATATAAGAAATACTATATAATAAAAAATTTTAAATAAAATCGAAGAATTGAAAATGCACTGCATGTAGTTTATCCTATATATGTAAAGATGACAGTTTGACTTATCATGTATACTATGGGTTATAAAGCAGCACCTTCACCTTTTTTATTATCTATCTTTTAAAATCTTTATTCAGATTGCAGATTTTGCATTGTATTATTTGTTTCGGATTGAATTATGTATTGTGTTTACAATGTATGAAAAATAATGTATCTCTGTACAATTTTCTCGTCTGAATATCTGAATAAAGGCAAAAAAGCATTAAAAAAAAAAAAAAAAAACTTCTCATCTATCTTTGAAAATCTTTATTCAGATTGCAGATTTTGCATTGTATTATATTTGTTTTGGATTGAATTATGTATTGTGTTTACAATGTATGAAAAATAATGTATCTCTGTACAATTTTCTCGTCTGAATATCTGAACAAAGGCAAAAAAAAAACATTAAAAAAAAACCATTAATATGAGCAGATTAGAGAAGGGGTTTTCCCCACCTTCTAATTGCTCTAGATCCACTGACAGCAAAAAAAAAAAAAAAAATCTGATTTAAGTTCCTGATGATCTATCATACGTTTAAGCTAAGGGTGACGATATTAAAAGTTAATAACTAGTGGTAGCTCGTGGCCCATATCTTGAGGAGCTGCATGGAGACAATTATACTACAATAATTGTGCGATTTAATTTGTAAAATCACCAAATGTGGAACCCAAGTCATGTAGATATATGATAACCAATATAGAGACATCTAAGATACTGCCCATGAGGGCAGTCACTGGTGGTCATAATTATTTCAAAATGGTTGTCCGAGGGCACTTGTCATAAAAAATCACTCCGAAATCATCCCCATTTAGTGCCACTATCGAGGCAGCATGGTCTGTTTGACTGATCAGTATATTCCTTGCTTATCAATGATTTAAGTTACCTTATCGATTTGTGTAATTATATATATATACATATTTATTTATTTTATTATTTTTAATTGTTATATGTATAATGGCAGAATCTGGGCGGTCTCTATATTTAAGCGTTTTTATTAATCAAATGATTGGCTATGCCGGTATACTCATCTTAGTGTCCCTTAGCTAGCATAGGGTTAACGTTACAGCTTGTATATACTACATTGTAAAGTGTCCTTAGAAAAGTGATCATTTTCAACTTGAAGTCCCTCACGTCTGCGTAGCCTTATCGTGACTAAATTGGTGACAGAGATACAATAAGTTTGACCATGTTGACATGAATGTATATTTTTAGACCCGTAAAATGCCGACTCTCCTTGTAACTCTGTCACTTATTTGGTCACGATAAAGCTACTCCTGGTTACGCAGAAGTGAGGGACTGCAAGTGGAAATTGATCAATTTTCTCAGGACATTTTACGATGTAGTATATTTACGGGTCTAAAAAGTATATTCTTGTCAACATGTAATGCGTTTCGATTGGTGAATGTGAAAACGAACAGCTCAAATAATTATATATATATGGGAGAAACTTGCTGGTTTCAAAGGAACCGAACCTTGAAACATAAATATGGCTTTATTTCCCTTTCTTATCATTTATTATAAAGCAAATGGCACCTCTGGGTAGTTGGAACCATATCTTTTCCCAAGAATACTTTAATTCATTCCCCTCCCGTATGTTTGGTTGTGGAATCTTGCTTAGAAATGAAGAAAACCTTTTAAGTATTTTATATCAATTGTTTCTTTTGGTTGGTCTCTAGAGCATTACCAAAAATTAATTTAGGCAATAGTATAGATAATTATGATACACAAAGAAAATAAAATGTCTCCGACAAAACCTGTTGCCTTTAATATTGCGATGTCTCCTTTCTTCATAGGCCAGGAGCCTGTCCCGAAATAGTCGCCCCGTTTTACCCATAAGATTTGACCCCGTAAAGTTACTTAGACCATCTAAGTCATTGACAAAAAGGTTGTCAGCCTGACCGTAGCTACCAGGTTTAGCCCCCAGAGCCCCCAAAAGAGACCCCAAAGTCGGGTCGATTTCACCCCATCTCCCCCATGCACCAAACTTTGTCAGTAGGAAGTAGTATGACTGGACATTACAAAACACAAAAAACTGACAAAATTTTCCGTCGGGATGGGGTGTCAGACGGCCCCTAAAAATTGGGGTAAATTTTTCCCCTTGAATCCCGGGGACCAAATTTTATCAGAAGGAAGAGCATTGGATGTACATTCCAAAAATATAAAAACTGACAAAATTGTCCACCGGGAAGGGGGTGTCAGACCCCCCTGAAATGAAACCTCCAAAGTGCCCTTTGACAACGCTTTGCCCCCCCCCCCCAACAATGTTCTGTATATAAAGAAAAAACTATTTTCTTACCTTCTGACTGTGATAATTCAAAAGCTTTTAATTCAATTCACTTTAAATTTTCCTAAGATAATTTTGAGTATAATAATCTTCATGAGGTGCAATTTGGTAATAATTGGTCTTTTGAGTAATAAGTTATTAAATTGTGAAAAATGTATTGCTTTCTCAAAAGTAGCCCCAAAATATTGTCAGGATTATGTAAACACACCCATTGACCATCTGACAAGGCATACTAGAGCAACTTGTTTGGTATCTGTGCAATTAACACATGAATAGTACATTTCAGCCTGGCAGTCACATACCACAGATACCTGAAAAGCTCTTCTATATGCCTTGTCAAACAGGTGAAGATGGACAATGGGTGCGTTTACACAATCCTGACAATATTTTTGGGCTACTTTTGAGAAAGCAATACATTTTTTACAGTTTCATAACTTATTAATCAAAAGACAAGTTAACATCAAATTGCACACCAAGAAGATTATTATACTCAAAATTATGCTATGAAAATTTAAAGTCAATTGAATAATACACTTTTGAATTATCATAGTCAGAATGTAAGAAAACGTTTTTTCTTTACATACAGAGCATTTTGGGGGGCAAAGTGTTGTCAAAGGGTACTTTGGAGGTTTCATTTCAGGGGTTCTGACACCCCCTTCCCGGTGGACAATTTTGTCAGTTTTTATATTTTTGGAATGTACATCCAAAGCTCTTCCTTCTGACAAAATTTGGTCCCCGGGCTTCAAGGGGAAAAATTTACCCCAATTTTTAGGGGCCGTCTGACACCCCATCCCGACGGAAATTTTTGTCATTTTGGGGGTGTGTTTTGTAATGTCCCAGTCATACTACTTCCTACTGACAAAGTTTGGTGCATGGGGGAGATGGGGTGAAATCGATCCGACTTTGGGGTCTCTTTTGGGGGCTCTGGGGGCTAAACCCGGCGGCTACGGTCAGGCTGACAACCTTTTTGTCAATGACTTAGATGGTCTAAGTAACTTTACGGGGTCAAATCTTATGGGTAAAATGGGGTGACTATTTCGGGACAGGCTCCCAGACTATCAATTAAACTCACTTCTATGATAACATTTAATTCTAGAAGCAAGAGATGGCGCACTCTCACAAACATATATGTATTAATCAATTGCCATCGTTGATTCTATAACCATGATAACGTGCAGCCCAAGAACCGGCTAAAGAGCCGGGGGGGGGGGGGAATCAATTAAAAATAAGAACAAGAAAACAAAAGCATTTTCCTAGTTTTGTTTTAATGGTTGTAAATGGATACAGTACATGAGGCAGACGCTGTTTAATAAGCACGAATTTAACTCTAAAAAGGCCCGGCTGTTTTTGTGCTCTTTCAGACCTCGGCCATTGAGTGACCAAAAAAAAAAAAATAATAATAATAAAAATTAAAATAAAATATGAAACCTGGCATGTAGATAGAGCATCATATGATGAATAAGCCTATGAAGTTTCATACCTATACCTCCAAACGGTTTTGGAATTATGGCAAATTAATTATTTTCATATCACATACTGATAATTCTGCACTGCGTACAATACCATAAATACGCTATACAGAAATGTTCATTTTCTACGCTGCACAGGCTTCACCCGCCTAAGACTCTAGGTCTTAAGCCATGGAAGCTCGCGGCGCGTCCAGGGTGGATTCTCCCCCCCCCCCCCCCTCCCCCTGTCAAAATAATATCATTATACGCCCCAAATTATATGTACGATGAGTAAGACAGTAAAAAAAAAAATCAGGAATACATTACAACAGGAACATTTGTTTGCTATAAAGTTTCATTCCTAAATGAAATGCATACATTAAAAGAGAAGGGGTTATGTCAAGGCGGGGTTTTTTTTTTTTAAGTCCTCAGTCTTTTTATTCCCCTACGTTTACTTTGTGTTCTAGCGGGGTGGACGAGGCCCTGATTCTATTTATTTATCTATATATATTTTTACAACTGTTTTCTTAATATTAATTCCTGCATTGAAAGGATCTTCTTTAAGTCTTTGCCCGCAGTTTAGGATTGAATGTACCGTCCCAATTCAAGGCGGATTATGTATGGGTATGTCCTAACAGATTTTGCATAATTTTAGTATATAATTGCAGTTAACTATACATGATCCAAATTGCAGTCAGGGCATATTAGATTAAATCACGAATTTGCGGTCAATATCAATACCAGACATGTTTAGAAGGGTGCCATCTAGCGGTAGATAAGCACACGCCGATTGTGAGGTAAATAACTTTATTTTTTGTTATCATGGTAATGTAAAATATTTACCATGTTTACTATAATTATGAATATCAGTTGAGATAACTATACCGATGGGGTAGAAATATAAGATGAGCATACTTATTGTAATGAATGAACAATCTTATAAATAGGAAAGGAAATTTAGGTCATCGTTTGTTTATGACTCAAAGTAAAAGACATTGATGTCTGTGTCTTGTATTTTCTGTATATCAGAGTCAATATCTATATAAAAGTGTTGTCCATTCTCTTGCGATAGTGTATCACGAGAAATTAAATTTCTCAAATAAGACAAAGAAACGCACGATAAACCATTAACGTTGGGCAAATTTTGTAAAGATATACCTGTAAAGTACAACTGCACAGCTAATAAACTGTCATTCAGATGTAAAACCCCCTGTATCGACAATCATAATTACGAGGCCCTTGAAAGAGTCTGCAAAGTATCAAAATATAACAACGAATAACACATACTACTGTATTCAAATATGAGAATTCTATGAACATTTTTAGCGACATATTATTCATTTTGATATCAAGCATGCCTTTCAAGAAAATAAATATGATCAGCTGAACTGTATCCATTCATATGGATGTAGTTTAGCTGATCAGAATCAGATGATTAGATACTAAACAAACTCATTATAATCATGGTAATAATACTTTCAAAAGTTTGCTTTACTTTGGGTGTTGAAATCGTACACAGAAATACAGACTTGTAAATTATGATACATAAATGACAAGTCGTTCATAACCGAGAGAAGGATATATCTCGGATTTATGAAGAAACTATAATAGGCAATTTATATTTTTCTTTTTATCCCAGACTGACTTATTATGCCTATGGACAGCTCAGAAAGGAGTATTGTACTTTTTTGGCACAAAATAGTATCAGAATGTTATTTTAAAAAGGAGAAAGAACCATGTAAAAGTTCTATGACCATCTATATAGAGCTTCACAATCTATACGATCTTTAAACTCGTTAGACAATATTTCAATGTAAGTGCTTTTGTCTTCTAATCGTAGGGGATACATTTTTAATGGACGAAATCTTCCTTACATAAAGCAATATGTTTTGTTTATATTTATCCTTCCACAGTGTTCCTTTATCATTTATAAACATGAGCATTTTCACAAAAGATTGATACATGCAATATTCAATGACTTGTCATTTATGAATATGCAAACAACAGAATATTACAAAATAATCTCTGCCGCAGAGCGACATACACTTAGCAAAATAAAATTTATATACCAATTATGTTACAAACACAACAGAAATAAACACTGAAAACATTTGGTAAAATGAAACCATTTTTTTAAATGAAATTGTTTTCTTTAAGATATTTTTTGCTATGTACTTTTTCAATATCATAAAAAGACTTAACAGGTACACTGTAAAAAATATCTGTATTTTTACAGGGGAAAAAAATACAGATTAGTTTTGTATTTACCCATAACAGCTAATCTGATGTTATTTGTACATCAGTGTCATAGGAAAAAAGGAACAACTAATCTGTATTTTTACATCAAAAGTTATGGCGACTCTGCTGACGTCAGATTTGCTGTAATATTACAGACATTTTCTTTACAGTGTAACACAGCTTTTTCAAACAGTGTTTGACTGGAAAAAATATATATATTCCGTGTGAGTCCAAACAAATTTACACTTAGAATGTTGCTATTCATTTAAAACTTAGGTTTGAGTGAAAAACTATTATACATGTTTTGAAAAAGTATTTTATCCTGCGTCATTTAGTACAATTTCTATGTGGTATATGTTCACACTTGGATGAACAGGAGGCGTTATTTGCGTGAGTGTAATAAATGTATCAAACGAGGTGCATTGCATGTGACTTCCCAGAAGCAAACACACACACACACACACACACACACACACAAAACATTGCAGATTGTGTCTTTTCTGTACACATTCCATGTTTGTCTGGAGCATGTCGAAAGGATACAGTACATGAAGATGTATCTAAAATGATCAGTTTTCAAGAAGAGAGAAAAGAAATCTTTTAGAACATTCATTTCGTTCCTTTCTTTGCCCTAATATTGCATAACAAGGTTCCAGGTGGAGCAATTTGTGACTCAAAATATCCTAGACTGTTTGTTAGTTTGGTCAGGGGCGGCGCCAGGGTATTTAAATAGGGGGGGGGGGGGCAAAATGACGCGTATAGCAACGTCGCACGTCGAGAGTCTTGAAATAACAAATAGGACTATAACAGTTATGTCATAATTGCATGGCCTAGCCTTCTCTTCTCCATTTCCCCTTCTCTTTCTCCTTTTTTCCCCCCTTCTTCCTCTTTTTTTTTTTTGTTTTTTTTTTTGCTCGCTTGAAAAATGATAGGGGCGGCCGCCCCCCCCCCTGTAGTGCCGCCCCTGAGTTTGGCACATATGAGACACAAATAAGCCTACAGTAATAAGAGTCAAAGTGCAGTCGGTTCCAATATTACCCCGGTGGCATTCCATTTCCTGGGTGATAACAGTGAGGTTGTACGTCATTGAATACTTCAACACACTTCAGTTAAAAAGCCCATTTCTGTTTTACCTGCACGTCTATTATAGCCTTAAAAAGTACTCAAGAACATAAAGATATTAAGATATCAATATCATCAACATGTACAGAATCATTGCTTTCATTATTATATCTTTTAAAATAGGGACATGTCGTTTATCAAGAATTGCAAAATTGCTTTAATGATATTTTAGATTTTATTATCATATTGTTGAACTTTGGATGTCTAAGCACTGTCCCATCTTGCATAGATATGGTAGAGATGCTTAATAATAGCCATTAAAAACTTGTATCTGGGTCATAGTCATAATTACTGTATCAAAGTCTGCATTTTATGATTATTCTTTTTTAGACTTATAGATGTAAATAAAGTAGAACATGTAATCACGTTGTGTCATCACAATTATCGTCACTGTTCAACAAATACGATTGGTGGTTGCTCATAAAACCAAACAATGCGCAAAACAACCATAAATGTAATTGATGATCTTCATGCAAATCATCCAGCGGTTGGCTTTCAGTCTGGAGGCAAAAATGGATTTTCTGTCACTGGCTGAACCATTGAGCAAAAAGGTCAGGCTATCACTTGTACGTATATTATAATATAAGTTTCTTTATGTAGAGGTGTTTTTTTTAAATTACAGATATGAAATATTTCACACTAATTAAATTGAATTAAATTGAATGTTATCAGTATAATCAATACAGAGGAATCATTTTGAAGGAAGAAAAAATTTGTCTATATGCCCCAAAGTTAGGCCGTAACGGAACCTAATTTTTAACATCATTTAACTGTAATACAAACACGCCATATCCCAGTGTACCAAGAAAAGAAAGGTGAAGAGTGTGACCAACAGACCAATAGTATCTTTGCAATGAAGTATTGCAATCCACTCTTACAAACAGCTATAGTGCATGCACTGCTTTGCAATTACACTATATGTCGCCAACGGTGTTGTTCCAAAGACAGTGTGGCGTTAACCCGGTTAATGGTCAGTAATTGAAACATTGCATGTGGTGTTATATGAATTTTTATGTTCTACAAATGATAGGACTACATGTATTTTAAACAGGTTGGGTATGAATTTGGTTTGATAAAACAATGTACATTTTTTCTTATCTCTTTTAGGATAACTGACGAAAGGTTCCAGCAACACTAAAAGCAGTACGCATTCTATAGAAGATGTGCGCTGACAAACCCACAATGATCAAGGAAACATCTTTTTTATAATGAATGTCTACTTGCAAAAAACAGTTCAGTTTACTCTGTGGATTTTAGTAATTGATATAATTGGAATAATCAGTGCGCAGAACTACTATCATGAGAATGAAGGAGGCCATGTTATCATGACATTTCATCATGGTCATTCACGTGGATGCATATTTCTACTTTCCTTTGACAACTCTCTCTTCAGTAACAATGGCAGTGAATTAGCATCGGAAGCATATCCTCCTAGTAAACACATACGTACAAGTATAACAGCCGTTGCCGGTCTCTCATCCTTGACTATTTATCTACGTATCAACGGTCTCATCCCAACAGACTCCGGGCATTATATCTGTCTCTTTAATTGCCCCGATCAGACTGTGTCAAAGAACGTCCGACTTCAGGTACACTTTCCACCTAGACCTGCAGAGTGCTCCTGGACCAATGTGCATGTTCAAATGTCAAATAGCTTTTCTAAGAGTCTATCAGCATTACAGTGTACAGCAAAAAGAGGTTCTCCAAACGGCATGGTCATATGCTATTCCAAGAGTGAAGACGGTTCACAAGCTTACAGCCCAAGTAAACTTGACTTTCTGGAAGATAATATCAGTGCACGCTTTTGGCTAAAGAGGAATTCATTCATTAAATGCTGTTCACAGAACTCGCATTTTCAAAGACATTATCGTGATTGTAATGACTTTGCACAACACCATCAAAAAGTTTACACCATTAAACCAGACAAAAAAGATAACGACGGCACAGGCACTCTCGCATTTGGTTCTAACACAGTATCAGTTACCTTTCTCTCTCACGACACTCCAGCCTCTGTGGCATCAATCTGCGCACCTAATTACACACGTTACACTGGCATTGGTCTCTTTATAATATTAACATTTACCATTTAAAGCACTTTATGTACATATTTCATTGCTAGAACAATAAGATATGAATCATTTCACTTCCAGATTGTTTATTATATTACTCTTGTTACCAAACGTGTTTCTGCTTTTCAAAGAAGGAGAAGAAGCGGAGTTGATCTTTCAATATGAATTCGATAATGAAGTTGATTTTATTCTAAGAAAGGGAAATGCTAGACCATTCTACGAGGAAGGACATATTGTTGATACTGCGTTAACAGAAAGTCAACTAAATCGCTATAACGTCTTCACCACGCATTCAAAGAAAGGTGCCCCCCTCCTAAACATTCAGCTAACAATTGCAGAGGTTAAACGGGAAGATGCAGGAACGTATGTTAGTAATATTTTGATAGACAATCAAATCCAAGAAGAGTTTACCAAAATAATCCCTTTAAAAGTAGAATTTCCCCCCGGTAAGGCATCCTGTACAATCAGATCTAGTAGTCATGTGATAGATCCTGGTGAAGAATGGGCCCTTCTTTCTTGTTCAGCATTGTTAGGTAGTCATCCATCATTTATCCAGTGCTACCAAACTGGAGCTGTAGTGCTTCCATGGCAAGAACCTTTCAGAAACACGACAAGCATTGTTCATACTTTCTGGATCAGAACAACGGAACCTGCGTTCTGTTGTTCTTCAGGTTACCATGATGTTGCAATTAAGAGGGTAAACTGCAAACATTTTGTCTGGGAACCTACTTTTACCAAAAAGTCTCCTGATTCACCTATGAACGACGAAGTAATAACAATAATTGCAGATTCATCACCTTCAACACGTCATATCGTAAACACTGATCCAACTAGAAAATATGATAACGTAGATATATTTAAATGGGTTATTACTGCAATTGTAACCGTGCTGGCAATACTGATACCAGTAATTTGTTATCAGCTGAAGACGATTATAGATCAAATACAATTTATTCAGTCTCATTTTCAAAACAACCAAAGTGAAGAAAGGAAACCGGAACATATCGAGGCAGAGACTAAAGCTGACAATAAAAATCAACAAGCTAATGACGGATAGTTGTCACATAAATTATTCAATTTCATTTCAGGTGCATATTAACTGATACATTTTTATACATTCTAAATGTATGGACATTTTGCCTGATTTGTGGTCTGATGTATGCCTTTTTTTGGGGGGGGGGGAGGGGGAGGGGGAGTTTCCGAGGAAAAGTATTAACTAGGTTGTGAAAGTTTGATTAGTGATGTTTCAGTAATATTTTTACACGGTCTATATCATATTGTGTAAATGGCCAAGATAGGATTACTGACATTCGAGTATGTACCGCTTGTTCTCTGGGTTTGAACTTTCAGTACGCTCTTTTGAATAAAAAATTTAACACCTCTCTCTCTGTCTCTCTTTCTCTCTGCTTCTATTTCTCTCTCCTTCTCTACCCCCTCTCTCTATCTCTCTCTTTCACACTCATCTTCTCATCCTAGACTCCTTTTGAAGTTAACAATATTAAGACGGCCCTGAATATTATAAGATCCACTTCTTCTTTTGTTACATTTGATATATTGTTTCGTTTGACTTTCAAGCCTGATTATTACTTATGATTTACTATCATTAGAGAATATCATTGTGGAAGAATCATGTCTGACGGACCAAAAATATGGCTACGTTCTTCTGTCAAAATATGTATCCATTGTCATCATAGTAAGTGAAATTTCAGAGCCATTGAAAATTGAATTAATCGACTTCCATTTTTTCCGCATTCCCCCCTAAAAAAAAAAAAAGAAAAAAAAAGTATGATTTAAACAAGATAATGGAAATCATTTTTTTTCTGTGAATTTTATTTTCATTCATGCAGTTCAGTAGTATGAAAAAATAACGGTAGAATTTAGAATGATTCAGTTTTCTCTAATTTCTATACAAATTTTCTAATATCTAAGATTTAACATGGATAATGTCTTCACGGAGAATGTTGATGGGCATCTAAACTGTCCAAACGTTTTAGTATATCTTGCCTACTCTTATATATCATCATGTACATAGCTAATCGAAATCGAAAATTTTAAGGAAAGGGCAAACTGCACTTTAGATGAATTAATATATATATTAGCATAGTCATAAGGAAAAAGAAAGATGCATGTATATTTCAGTAGAACTTTACCTTAGGTAAAACATGTAAAAACATGTTAAAGTATAACGGTAACACGATTGTAAAGTATACAAAAACAAACTTTAAATTTCATGCAGAAATGTATATCATTTCGTGGTGAGTTTAAAAAATGCTCATCAAATATATAATTATTTGTAAGGTATACAAGGAATAAAAAATCGTATAAGTCATAAATTTGGAAGGAATGATTTCTAGCAAATTCATTGAAATATTATAGACCAATCGTTGTAAAACACACAGTACAGTAAATTGATGTCATCTAGAAATAATGGAGGGGAAAAATGACCAAACATTTAATTATTTGTAAGATATATAATGAATGATAGGAATCGATTCACTGCGATTTTATTGATATAGGAAAAAAATTGTGTAAAATTCAAGTTTGATAATTTGGAAATGAAAATTACTAGAAAATGAACGATGAGAGAGAGAGAGGGGGGGGGGTGGGGAGAAGAAGAACGAAAGGAGGGTTAGGGGGTGGTCTAGTGGTCGACTCTTTTTTATCTGATACAACAAGCCAGGGATGGACTATGGGTTGCGTCTTCGGTTCTCACATCCATCTAAATGATATATTTGTACATTTCCTCCACTCCATAAACACGTATATACCTCAGGTTGAAACACATTGCACAGTACAGGGTTATTGCGCCAGATATAGATAGATATATATATATATATATATATATTTCAAATAGCAACCGAGTCCTCCCGCCCTAACAAAACAACAGAGTATCCAGAAATGAGTCAACAGGAGCATAGGTAAAAGGGCACATTTCCGTAAGGGGGCGGGGTGATGCCTTTTGCCCGAATATCAACTTTCAAGTTAAAAAAAACAATCAATAAGGATTTTTTGATTCTGATTTGATATTCATTTATTTCCATATACATCATCATAAATTTACAATCTTTCAACATGTATGGTCACATAAGATTATATACATAGAACAGGGGGTCGTCATAAGCAAAGCTTGAGTTGACGTCCTCATCACAAATAAAATGATCATTATAATGAATTTACATATGCAAACAATGCATATAGGAAAGCAGAAGGCCAACAAATGGGAAAAAATAAAATAAAAGGGAAAGATAGAGTGTGGGAGAGAGAGAAAGAAAGAGGGGTGGGAGGGGATAGTTGTATTCAGATAGTATCAGGTGGAATATAAGGTCTGTATTAATATCAATCACTTTGACAAAACTCCTGACAACTGAGACTCGTATATGCAGTCTACAAGGATACGTGCTATAAAATAACACTTGTAGGTATATTCTTATACATAAATACAAATGTCGCAGATACAGGAATTAATATTATATACATAGTCTTGTAATAAAAGAAGCTGAGGCTATAATAATAGCATTTTATATTTCTAGAAAGGGTGTTAACCACCCCCACCAGCAATACATGACAGGAGATAATTTTTTTAACGTTTCTTTAAAATACACTTAGTTGGACTTGAACGTATGTCAGTGGGTAGTGAATTCCAAATTGGCCTAGCTGCGGATCCAGGAATGTCAGAATGTGAAGAGCTATTTTTCTTTCTTTTATCATTTTTTTTTTTGTTGTTGTTGTTCTCAGACGATTTTCAGGTAATATGATGGGGAAGAGGGAGGGGGGATTTAACAATTTTATCGCACGCGGAAATACGGATCTCCCTCCCCCCCCCCCCCCTTATACAAAATCCTGGATCCGCCCCTGACTTAGGCTATAAGCTTCGTTTGTAGTATATTCTATAGACGTTTGGTGTGAGGACAAATATTGGCCTCTTTGTAGAAAGCAGAAATAGCGTCATTTAGAGAGTTTGCATTCAAATCCTACCGGCCATATTTTTCTTCTTGTTTAGTCTTTAAACATAAAACCTTCCTTTCTGCGACGTATGTCTCTATTATTTCGATGTATATAGCAATTTAAACTAGTGTTTTGGTCATATACATGTGTAACCTAAGGTATGTAAGACTGTACTTCTAAATGAATTACGATTTAGTTTGTCATAAATATAAGTGCATTTTCTGTATAATTATACTTTATACATTACTATATATTTGGTTGGAATCCTTTTCTTGGCATATAATTCTGCATGGGTGCGTGCAGATTCCATCTAGCTCTAGTCCCACTGGGTGAACAATAACAGTAATAAAATTCAATTGATAAATCAAATCTGATATTGATGGATTTTCTTTTTTTATGTCATTAAGAAAGTAACATGAATTGACATTTACTAGCTTCGAAACTTTCGCCACTGGTGATGTGTTGCACATGTCATGAGGCAGAATACGTCAAATTTGTTCCTATTTACTCCGTTTTACGGTAACAGGGTTCGTACGAGGTTCACATTAATTGTTCAGAAAGCTCAAATTTAAGTGGATCATTTCAAATATAGCCTAGATCAAACGATTAAAATAATAGCAAAATTGAGGAATTAGTTTAAGTTTCCCCATTTAACGTTTTATCTTATAGAAACTGGCATTACATCGAGATCACTGATCGAAAAGCAAATGACTTCTTATGGTTATTAATCATTTATACGAAAGAAACTGAATAAAAAAATACGTGGCTTTACAAGGAATGGGGGTACTTTTGACACCGTGTGCTAATAACAGTGAGAACAGGTAAGAGAAAGGAACGGGGGTGCAGGAATACCAACGCCACGAGCAAGAAGGGAAGGGTGTGATTTTTTTTTTTTTTTTTTTTTTTTTTAATCAAAATTTAGAAGGGTGAGGAGGAATAACAAGTTGGAATAAGAGATGAAAAGGAAAAGGGAGGGACTAGACAAAAGAAGCAATGGAGAGTGGGTACAAAGGGAATTGGAGGAATTTGCAATTTTCTAAATTATACCTCCATGGAACATCATGATTTTCGTTCATTTTTTATGGAGGGGGGGGGGGGATAGGTAAACTTGGAGACCATTAGCAACTTAAATGACAGTGAATGCGTCTGCACCTTCATGAGAGAATGTATACTGGAAGTAAAGGGTATCATCATTTTCAGTTTCTTTATCTATGTAATGCTTTTATTATACGTCTTTACATGATAACAATTCGTTTCCTTGTTTCAGAGGCGGCGCTCCCCGGGGGGGGGCAGGGGGCACAGTGCCCCCCCCCCCCACTTGTTTCAAGTACCCCAAAAGTGCCCCTTTTCATAGCGGGTAAGTACCCTCTTTTTCTTCGTATAGTAACCCTTTTTCCTTTCTAATAAGTGCCCTTTTTACCTTCTGATAAGTGCCCCCTTTAACCTCAGACATTACAGCCTCTTTTGAAATCTAATAAGTGCTCTTTTTTGGGGTGTGATTATTGCCCATTTTCCGTTCTAATAGTGCAATTTTTCCTTCTGACAAGTGCCCCTTTTCACTTCTGATAAGTGCCCCTTTTCCTTCGCATAACTGCGCCCCTTCTTCTTTCTGATGAATGCCCTTTTCATTCTGATAAGTGCCCCCTTTTGAAATCCAACAAGTGTCCCTGTTTTCGTCTGATTAGCGCCCATTTTCCGTTCTAATAGTGCAATTTTTCCTTCTGATAAATGCCCCTTTTCACCTCTGATAAATGCCCCTTTTCCTTCGCATAACTGCGCCCCTTCTTCTTTCTGATAATGCCCTTTTCACCTTCTGATAAGTGCCTCTTTTAACCTCAGACATTACTTTCCTTTTGAAATCTGTGCTTTTGTTTTTCGTCTGATTAGTGCCCATTTTCCGTGCAATTTTCCCTTCTTATAAATGCCCCGGCTTATAAATGCCCCGGCTTTTCACCTCTGATAAGTGACCCTTTTTCTTCGTGTGACTGCCCCTTCTTCTTTCTAATAAATGCCCTTTTCAACTTCTGATAAGTGCCCCTTTTAAGCTCAGATAAGTGCCCCCCTTGAAATCCGACAAGTGTCCCTGTTTTCGTCTGATTAGCGCCCATTTTCCGTTATAATAGTGCATTTTTTCCTTATGATTAGTGCCCTATTCACCTCTGATAAATGCCTCTTTTTAAGTGCCCCTTCTACTTCCGATCAGTGCCCCTTTTTCTTTCTTATAGTATCATTTTCCCTCTTGATTAGTGCCCCTTTTGTCCTGTGATAAGTGACCTACCTATATACTTATATACATTTAATATATTTTACCTATGTACCCCGATGTCGCTTCCAAACTGTGCCCTAAATTTAAAAAAAAGAGCCATATACATGTACCTAGCTCCAAATAATCAGAGAGGCTTCATAATAATACTGATATCAGCACAAGGTGAGGCAGTGGAGCAGGGGGCAATCCCCTAAATTATAAAAGAATGAGCAGTGCCCCTAAATCATAACAGGAAGGAGGACAATTTTTTTCTAAAATTTTTCCGAAGCTCGCTCGCTACGCTCGCTCGCATTTACCATTGTCTCCTTATCATATTAGGAAAATCACTGCTATTCAAAATATCTTAAATATTTTGCTAGCTCGCTTCGCTCGCTCGCAAATGAATAATCAGCCATTACACTCAATTGCAAAGTAGTTTTTATCTACAACCATGTTAAGACAAACAGTAATGTGTCGAAAATGATCCTCGATAGTGTATTAATCAGAATGTATAGCGGTATACTAATGTCTCAAAGTGGTATTTTCCGCCTTGTTTTCACCCTTTGTAGGTGCCCTTTTTTCCCCAAAAGTGCCCCTTTTTGTTGGTGCCCCCCCCCCCCACTTTGAAAGACGCTCCGCCGCCCCAGCCTTGTTTTACGGCATTTCATCAATGCCAAAGGCCATGACTTTTAATAGCTCATGATATGAGGCTTTTCTGTTGTAGCAGTCGATCCAGAATTATATTCCGGTGGTATTCATTTATTTCATTACACGAAAAGACGTACTTTATCCTCTATGGAATTCTGAATATTCTCTTAACACGATAAAAACTATTTTCGAAAAATCAACTGAAGGCAATTTCAATAGCCCTGTCTATCACCTTTAGAAATGTTCGAACATTACAATGGCACATTATGTAATCCGAACCTGATTTCTATGGGCAGTACAAGAGGCCTTTGAAATTGCCCTTGAGTTTATTTTTCGAAAGTAGTTTTTATCGTGTTTCTTATGAATTTTAAATCTTAATACAGATCTTCTAAATTGCTCATGACAAAGTATTTTTATCAATGAAGTAGAATATGATTCCCACCGAAAAACGAAGAATATTCAAGTGACGTAAAGCTAAACTATCTTAGACTGGCCCCTTCTCTTATGTGCATCTTTGTAACTTCAAGATATATGGAAAAGAGCAGATATCACTGGGAGCACTGTGTTATATTGTTGAAAGCTCTTGAAGATGTCCCATGTTCGATCCTTTTTCGTTGCTTTACATCCTAAGTCAAGTTGTTTTAAAACTGATGAGGCTACCATCGTTAAATAAGACCTTGCTATTATATATTACATCGTTACCACTAGCACAAGTGAACTGATGGATGCCGACACCCTGGACTGGGTATAGGCGAATGAATAGCAGGAAGTGACGACAGAATTGATACAAAAGTGAGTTTCGATTCCGCTACAAAGCTGAAACTACTAGGTGTTTTAAGTTGTTATGATGCTGTCATTTTCTTCCATTTGATTTATAACGATGGGGTACATAGGAGCTACGCTTCAAACGCTTCTTTGCATTTGTACTATAATTTCCCATTGCAGAGCGTCAGTATCCTGTGGCGGAATAAATTCGCCAAAGTTTGCAGAATCACTAATAGATAGAACTGTAAAATCAGGTCAAAATGCCGTTTTTGCTTGTGCTATATCAAATTGGGACCCTATGACTGATGAATTAATTTGGCAAGTGAGACCAGATATACACAGGAAAGCAATAAGTGAAGCAGTAATCAACCCTTACATGTCTGTATCAAGCATAACATTGTACGACTTTGGCACAACAAGTTTGCATATTTCCTGTACTCTCGAATACCAAAAACGACAAGGCCATCCATCATCACAAACGTGTAGAATCGTAAGCAGTGCAACTTTGTTAGTCGAATATTTTCCTGACCCAAACGACCTGACATGCAGTCCTTTAGGTCCGTTAGTATTTCATGTAGGAGACATTTTGTCAGTAAGATGTGAAGTTCCCCGATGTGAACCAGCAGTTGATCTCACCTGGAAACTTAGTGACCAAGGAAATGGATTTCTACCCTTACCATCAATAACTGATATTGGACTAACGCGAGTCCTGACACAAGACCTGAAAATTGATCAACTTCATCATCATAATACTGTAATTTGTCTTGTCACAAGTGAATTTGCATTCCTTTCTAAGAAGTTAGAATGCATGATTGGTCCTATAAAAGTTCTCAGGCGACCATCTGCAAATATTTACCCCCGGCATATCAATGTTTCCGACGGCGATTCTTTTCAGCTGAACTGTCTGACCAGTGGATATCCCGAGGTTACTAACTTCCTTTGGTCATGCTCCCCGAAAGACACGTTGACTGGTTGTAACAGTACATATCAAAATATTCGTATCTCTCTTACGAGGGGTTTTTCATATGATACGGATGAAGTAACGGTGAGCTGCACAGCTACAAACTCAGAAGGTTCCAGTACAAGTAAAGCAATAGTGACACTCGTACCAAATGTTGCAGCTGAACCTTTAGATGATGCGGATAGTCCCTACATCGTCAGGCTCTTTCTTCTTCACAACCCCGACCCATGTTTTTTGAAATTATCATGTTCATTATTACGAAATATTTATAATGGTATGGCAGAATTTCAGTGGATTGTAAATGGACGACATATTGGACAGGAAGACGTAGCCATCCGACAAGAGTCGTTTAGCACGTCATCACTCACCTTTCATAATAACTTTGACATAAAAGTCAGTACGTTGATAACATGTAGGATCATCACCAGTGGGGATTCGTTTGAGTCTTCTCAGAATATTTCTGCGCTTCTATTCAATGTCACTTCAAAGCCCTCAACTGCAATGACCAATCTATTTCATTACAGAGTACAACCAGATCATTACCCAAATGGAAGCATTTCCAGCATAAGTAAAAAGGGGGAAAGGAGTACAACGGTAGCTTATTCTGGTGCACTGGAAACCAACAGTGCCACACCAAGGGCAGGAACTAAACAAACCATATTTCAGTTTTCTACATGGAAATTTGTCTCCATCATAATCGGCGCTGTAGTCATTTTCCTTATTATCACTGTATGTTCTGTAACTCTTGTCTCTGTTTTTCTGCACCGTTACTTCACCAAAAGATCAAATATGATGCCTTTGAGCACCATACAGGTAACCGATGATATCATTTACCCTGTAGCAAACAGTAGGCTAACTGAAAGCCATGTCGATGACCCAATACATGTATATGAAATAGCCAACGCACCGTCTGTTCCGGAACCAACTCTGCCTATCTCATGTTCCAGTTCGTTAGATCGCAGACATACTTTTACAAACTCACATCGCCTTCCGTCTTGCTCTCTGAGTTCTTCATATGAGGAATATCAGACTAGCTCCAGTGATTACTATACAGAAGGCAATGGCGATGTTTTCCGGGAATACCAAGAACAAACATGACTTGCTGAATGTAGTCGTTAACAAGTATCAATATATTATTCGTATGCAGAAAAGGCAGAAAGGCATCCATCGTTGACGTCTAGGTACTAAAGAAAACAGGGTATATCAAGGAAGGCATTAAAGTCCATTTTCATTCTTTCCGATAGCAAATACTCAATAGCAAGGCTGTTTGATACAAGTCAGGTATTTTCAACGAATCCGAAACCTGAAAATAGAATTATCTAAATAGAATGAAAGAGTACAAATTTCTACAGAAACGTTTGCCTGTGCAAGCATTTAGACAAGAACAGATCCCCAGTTTTTATTCTCTCTCTCTCTCTCTCTCTCTCTCTCTCTTGTTTTTTTTTTTTTTTTTTTTTTTTTTTTTGGGGCGGGGGGGGGGGGGTAGGGGGAGAGAATGTTATCTAAAGGGCGAAAATAATACCCGTTTATCAAAAAAGCGGAGGGGGCGTGGGGGATAGATGTTGAAAATGGAGAAACTACAGATAAAAGGAATTGTACAATTATCTCGCATCAGTTAGACATACACATTTTAGGCAAAGATGTATCAGTTTATCTTGCAGTTTTCCGATTGACAGTTATTATAATGATCAATTTCATTTTCTTCTTTCTTCAACAAGTATGCATTAATTATACGAATTGTTGTTAATACACAGGTCTGTACAGAAGGACATAGTGTATCACTGTATATACGCTGTATGACTATTCATACTCCCTTAAATAAAAATGATGTGTTTGAAAATTAAAAAAATATAGGCCCCCCCCCAAAAAAAAAATGTGTGTCTGTGTGTGTTGCGCGTGGGTATATGAGTGTGAAATGTTACTTTCGCGCAGTCCGCCACATTCTTTGATTCTGATGTAAAGTAGCTAATAATGTTAAAAATTGGTAAAGTATGATAAGCTCCAAGTAATATACCTAAACCTCATTCCTATGTAAGTATTTTAACAGGCAATTTCACTGGTCGTCAAAATTCATAATAACAATTAAGACATTTATTATAGTTTTGTGAATATCCAGGTTGAAGACTATGATATCTAGAGTTCAAATTGTGATGGAATTTGATTAATAAAAGAATCACTATTACATCACTATTTTTCCTATATGTCATGTATACACACAAATATATATACTTTATGAAATAATTGATCTTTTTCTTCCACATGTAAATTTTCCATTGTTACATAAATTGTGATATAAAATAAACATGGAAATTTGCGAGTCTAATTCTAATTTGTAGTAGATGTACTTTCATGTTATTTGTTTGTAAAGATGCATTGATGTAAGGCAAGAAACATGACAAAATAAACAATTAATGGCTAGTTATATCACTGTTATGAACACAGTGCTTTTTGAGTAATGTCTTTGAAATGGAAAGCAGTATGTTCGTGACTGCTTGTCGATATGATGTAAACTGAGAATCAGATGATTTTGTTTATATGAGATGGTAGAATTTCAAGTATCCTTTGCTCTCATATTTTGTCCATAAAGCTCAATTGTACTCAAAAGATTTTGCGAATGATTTTTTTTTTTGGGGGGGGGGGGAGTGCATGCATCAACGTTTATTGTATCTGGTCGTAAGCAAATAAATTGATCAAAGTCGCTTATACTGTTTGATTTTTTTTTTTTTTTTGGATCATTTTATTAAAAATGTTGATGACATAGGATTACACAGATGATACAAGAAGTTATTTGGATAGGTGCATTATGTGAAATAGTGTGGTGAGTATGATGTGGCATTTAATATTTGTCAAGGATTATGAATTTCAATGGTTTGGTACATGATCGTTTAATTATAATTCGGGAACAAAAAAAGTGGCCCAAGGATTTATTAGAGTGAAATAAAAAATAAAAATGAAACTATACATACAAAATACATGTACATACGGCAACGTGCTCAGATTTTATATTTTACAAAAGTTTTGTTATAATCTCCCACACCCTCCTCACCCCCCCCCCCCCCGCTCTCTTTCTTTCTTTCTCTCTGTATCCCGCCCACCTTTCTTGTGTGCCCTCTAAAACTTTCAATGAGCCATTACTCAGTACTCAGCTGCACCTCCCTTATATATGTTATAATCATCTCTCTTTTACATTTCATTGTTTCAAAATAAATACTCTCTACAAGATAAATTGCTTTTTGTTTTGAAGTTTTGAAAACTTTCAATATAGTGATATAAGAATGAAACTACTGTTTTCACACTCCAATAACAAAATGAAATGGTTGATACAGCTGAAGAGGGTTTCTGGATAAATCTATAACTCAAATGTGAGTCCATGTCAGGTACATTATCTTTGCAATTCAGTGTTATTGAGAATCAAAATAATGAAATAAAACAAAATAACGTATGTGATCATCTTTCCAGTATACAATGCATAAAATAAACATTCACGAATTTCATCTCACATGTCATGTTTTATACATACATACATGTATATATGTAAAGTTATTTTGATATATGTATGTTTGCAGAATGTCAGAAAAACAAATCTACAATACTGGACAATAAATTGAAATGGAATTAAAAAATGAATTGAAAATCCTCCTAATGAGGACTCATTCACATTTTGTTCAGAAATCTTTTTTTTTTTTTTTTTTTTTTTTGTTCCAAGTTGGCTATTGAATAGCATCATGATAAAGAACAAAAAGAAAATTAAAAAAAACATGGGCAGTTGGCAGTTTGCGGTACTACTAATATTAATAAAATCCACAATAATAAAATAACATTATACATTTACATTGTGCATTACTCACTGCACTTTATTCTGTTATTGTTACTTCTCTAATACTGGATTTCAAACCAGCACACACGTAAGCACCATCTCCCATCTCATCCTCCCATGAGGTTTTCCTACCATAAATTCTGCACGATTCTCATGCAAGTACGAAGATAAATGGTCAAAGCTATTTGCATATTTTTTAAATTTTATCATTCCTCCCCTGAAAACAAAAATAATTAAAAGGGATACACACAGTACATGTATAAACTTGTTTCAATAAAAATAAAAACATACCTTGTTTCACTCCTAATCAGAAAATACATGTTCTAAAAATTAAATAGCAATTACAGTAGATGTACACAATAAAATAGCTCTATGGCATGTAAGTGTAATGGATATTCCTAAAATGAACAAATGTGGTCAATCAACATGCATCTTTCCTCTACCTGGGATCTTTGTAGTCAGGCAGGCATGCACCAGAAGATGAATTTCTACTTCTGGTGCATGCCTGCCCCAGCTAGTTAGATCCCATATTGGTGAAAGGTGATTGCTAAGTGCTATTAAGAATTACCTTTATCCAGCAAAAAGCTGCTGCATTTTGCACAACTATAATGGTAGAAAAAAATTGCTAGCCATACTGTTAATGAATCTGTGAAACTCTTGAGAATCTCCAACACTCGCAAAATTTATGAAAGTTTCATGCACACAAACATTTCTGATTTTACAGTATCCTTTCCTTTAAATCAGCAATATCACATGCCAATTTATTTAGCCCAGTTACAAAATTAATGCCAGATTATGTCAATGATTGATGCTTGACCAATTCACACTCTACACACAAGTACTGTACTGTTTGGCTGACATCAATTCTTCTGGAGGGTTCGTGGAGGTTGAGGATAGAAGCCTGCTGAATGGTGAGAAGCATCTGCAAAAGTACTGAACTGGTGGTCAAGTGGAAGATCTGTGAAGGGAATACCAGACAAGGTTAGCCATATTATTAATGTACAGTATGTGACAAATAATCTAGACCACAATGTATGACTGCTGTTTATACATACTTTTCTGGAAGTTTCCTTTATGCTACAGATGACATTATCACTTTCTTTATCTGGGACGGCTTAGAAGAAGTGATGTATGTACCACAACTGATCTTATAAAACTCCCCATCATAAATCTACATGTAGTTCTAAATTCATTCACAGCTAAGCAATACATATAGAAGGTGCCAACAACACCACAGGACATTAGTTTCATCAAGTATTTCTATTCAAATAACACGGGTAGAGTGAAGGCTATTGTAATCATTCTTCATCGAAATTTGTGAGCTTTTAATTCCTTTTTTTCCTAAATTACTAACAAAATTACATAAATGATGTCCTTTTCCGGTAAATGATCTACTGAAACATCATTACTAGACTAGACTAATAAACTACATATTTCATATGAAGACACCAAGAAATTCATGAACAAAATAAACTACCAAAGCATTGCATTATGTTGACATTGCTAGCAATATTCTCTGCTTACAACTAAATCTCAAAGCTAATCTAAATTTAATTAAATACATCTTTTCGAATACATCAACATCTAGAAATTTCAAGAACAAAAGAAAATACAGAGGCAAGAGAGGTCTTGACATTGCCAGCAATATCATATACTTAAAATGATGTGCATGAATATATAGGCTTTGGAATTTACTATTACCCTGCCCATTAATACCACCCTGGCCATCCTGGGGGGGGGGGGGGGGGTCATAAAGCTGTTCGTAAAGTTAACCATGACTTTACGAACGACGTGAATATGAAGTACCAGATAGGATGCCAAAGTTTTTTACTGATGTTTTTAAAAAGTGTGACTGTATTGCAATAACCTCAATTTGCATCAAAAATGTTTATTATAAGAATGTTAATCTACATCTGCACAGTTCAACTTTAGTTGATGCAGTTGAAAATGATTGAGCATCCCATTTCGCTTGTCATATTTAAGTCATTCGTAAAGTCATTCCTAACTTTACGAACAGCTTTATGACCCCCTCCCCCTGACCCCCACCCCAGTTCATCTCCTCCAGTGTGAACGCTTTCATCAGGTAAGGTTTAACACTGGCCCTGTTCAGGTGCTTTTTGGAAGCGAAACGTGCCGTAGCATAGCGTCCCGACCCGTGCCACGCCAAAGCGTACCGTGCCAGGGTGGTTAGAAAGCGAGCGTTCAGGCGCTTTCGGGGAAGCGTACCTCGGAGGTACGTATTCGGTACGCTTCGCGCTCGAATCAGCAGGGGCGATACGCAGGGGCGTCGATCCTTTTTTCGGATTGGGAGGGGGGCAAGACAGCCTATCGTAACGATGATCATTTCACACTCAATTCAATCATCATCAGGGGCGGCGGTGCGTCTTTTAAAGTGGGGGGGGGGGGGCACCAACAAAAAGCAGCACATACAAAGGGTGGAAACAAGGCGGAAAATACCACTTCGAAACATTAGTGTAACGGTACATTCTGATCAATACACAACC
This sequence comes from Heliocidaris tuberculata, assembly GCA_025618425.1. Classification (NCBI taxonomy): domain Eukaryota; kingdom Metazoa; phylum Echinodermata; class Echinoidea; order Camarodonta; family Echinometridae; genus Heliocidaris; species Heliocidaris tuberculata. Next base: position 44,133,326 of record CM046837.1, read on the forward strand.
GAGGATCATTTTCGACACGCAATTGTTTGTATTTTAACATGGTTCTAGATGAAAACTACTTTTGGACTTGAGTGTAAAAGCTTGATTATTCATTTACGAGCGAGCGAAGCGAGGGAGCAAAAACTTTAAGATTTATTTCTAACGCTGAAGGCAACGGGTGTTGAATTATATACAGCGATTTTCCTAATATGATAAGTTGATAATAGTAAATGCGAGCGAGCGTAGCGAGTGAGCTTTGGAAAATTTTTAGAAAAAAAAAATTGTCCTCGTTCCTTTTATAATTTAGGAGCACTCTTGTATAATTTAGGGCATTGGGGCCCCTCCTATATACCCCCTGCTCCACTGCCTCACTATTGTGCTGATATCAGTAGGGGAATGTATTGTTATGAAGCCTCTCTGATTATTTGGAGCTATATGTATAAGGCTCCTTTGTGGACTTTATACATACCCATATAAATATATATATATATATATATATATACTTTATATATATACCAGTATCTACCGATGTCGCATTTATCAGAAAACAAAAGGGGCACTTATTTCTGAGGTTAAAAGGGGCACTCATCAGAAGGTAAAAAGGACACTGATTAGAAAGAAAAAGGGGCACTATACGAAAAAAAGGCACTTATCAGCTATGAAAAGGGGCACTTTTGGGGTACTTGAAAAAGTGAGGGGGGCACTTTGCCCCCCCCCCCGCCCCCCCCCTCCCCGGAGCGCTGCCTCTGATCATCATAGCCTTGATAAAGATATGATGGTAATTTGAACTTAAATAAAGTATGCATATCGACATCATGAACAGAAAATGGAATTAAATATCACATGGAAAACGACAAAATGATGGGAAAATATATCTTACATAACAGCAAATTGAGTAGAGAAGATATAACACAAAATAATAGAAAAAATAAACACTAATAAAATATGAAGAAAAAAAAACTAAATAAATATGAAAATTTAAACTTTGAATTGAATTATGTATTTTCAGAACGTTTTTTAATGGCGTCATGATTTTTTGGAACGCCTCTTAAAAACAGCTTCTAAACGGTTACATGACGTAGTAAAGATTAGAGAATTTGCGCGCGAAGCGCGCGGCGAAATTGAAGTCTGACTGTGTAAAACCTTTTGTATTTCATTGTTTGGAAGGTTTCATTTCCCAAGTTTTGCATCAGTTTTTTCTTATATTATTTTACACCTCCGGATTTATGGGGGGGGGGGGCAAAATGATATGTTTGCCCCCCCCCCCAATATTTTCTTTGGGGAGGCAATTGCCCCCCCCCCTTCCCCCTCCCCCCCCCCCCCCCCAGGACGACGCCCCTGGCGATACGTTGCGTAGCAACCGGTGTCAAAGGTGAGGAATTTGGCACGCTTATCTAATTCTTCTTCTACTTCTACAGGAATACTCCACAGGATCCATAAGTCAGGATATAATGCAGCTATTTGAAAGGATCATAACACTACCTTTTATTCTTACTTTAGCTACTAACAACTTACATTGAAACCGTAATGATTTAATCTGGAACTTGCAAGCCTAACCGCGAGCAAACTTCATGCAGTACGTTGAATTACCCCTTCCAATACGGTACGGTTCGAGTTCAGGTGCTCGTCGAGGCACGGTACGGTTCGCTTTGGCACGCTTTTGGCACGCTCTGGACCACCTCGAGAGGTGATCCGCCGTGGCACGCTTCTGGAGCGGCACGGTACGGGTACGGTTCGCTTTAGAGCGTTCAGGCGCCTCCTCTGGCACAGTATGGTACGGTTTGGCACGGGTGCGGTTCGCTTTAAAAGAGCGCCTGAACAGAGCCACTGTCTGGTCTGTGAAGAAGCACCCCCACGTGCTTGATGTGATAAACTCCTCCTCTGTGGTTGAAAATCTATCGATTCCATTATCCTTATATCCTTTCAATATGCTCTCTCATCGATGATGCCTTGATTTTGAATACGGTACCTGAGTGAAATTTTAGGGCATTGTGTGTGTGAACACATTTGCTATTCATCATGGTTGAAACTCACATGGAAAGCCTGTAAAATATTCGCTTTTTTTAATAATACAAACAAACAAACAATTTCGTTGGGAACATCCTCGATATTTACCCTAGATGCAGCTCAGAAGCATTAAAAAATAAGCCCCGGAGAGGCGTCCTTCCACTCAACCATTAGATCCAAATGAAGTTTTATCATGTTCCCGACCTTTTAGTTTCGTCAGTATTATTTTCATCCTAAAATCTGATACTGATTAATATCGTAAAATACAAATGATCTTTGAAGAAGATACCATAAAAAACCATATTCAGTAGGGTCCTTAGTCTAATGGAGTGGTAGGTATCATTTCCAACTGGTTGCAATATCTTTTTAAAAGTGTCCCATATAAAATATACATGTAATTTATCTTAAAAAGTTACAGCTGGGGGAGGGGGGGGGGGGGGGGGAGGGGGGAGGGGGGGGGGGGCTGCAACGTCCGATTCAGTTAAAAGTCACGAAGAAAATCTTTGAGCATGCATAATATGCGACTTGGTCAAATAAAGCTCCGCGCCCCAGATCCATATCTGTTGATGTCGGCAGGATGACAATTCCAAAATTAAAAATTCCAAAATGTGATTATTCAAAGTGATATGTTCAGAAATAGATAAACTGTTGTATTTCATTTCATGAGGCATACTGTAGGCCATACACTTCTTTTATTCACGGTGCATACGCCACTGCTATCATATTATTAAATGACACGACATACTTTTCAATCTGTCACAGTTTACAAAAATTTGGGACTTATTGTGAATGATTTTCATTCAGTAAAATTAAGATTGATTAGAACACTAATTATCACTGAACTCTATAGAGTTCAGTGCTAATTATGAAAGAGTGCCATCTGTCGGTAGATTATGGATCAATCTCGAGAAATGTTCAGTAATTTCTTCTAAGTCAGTACTTTGCACTTCGGTTACGATCTCATCTTTTAAAATATTATTATCTATTATCATTGGCACTGTGTGATTATCGAGTATGCTAAAAAAAAAAAAACCTCCTCATATTATACAAAGGTCAATAATCATTATTTTAGGTGGGATGAATTCGTGAAGTACAAAAATCGAATTGAAAGTGATGAGAGCAAATTTATTGCTGCCCCAATCATGAAAACGCTGAAAGAGTGTTTCATAAAACAAGATATCAATAATTATGGTCCAGCCAGACTAACTTATCCAGATGATGCCCATCTTGGACTAAATCTATGTCAGTCAAGACTGCTTGTCTATCACGTTGGCCAAGCATGCTTGGGCAGCTTGTCGTTTAACACCACTTGCTTGAGGAGTTAAGTCCAAAAAGGACGGTGTGCCCCCTTAAACATCAAGTTCAGAATTCGAACTGAAAAGCTTTGATAGAGAGGGGATTGTGTCAAATGCTATATTTAAATGGTTGTTACAGTGGCAGTGCGTAAATTATTAAAATGAACTTTGACAATGTATTCTTCTCTCTCTCTCTCTCTCTCTCTCTTTCTCTCTCTCTCTCTCTCTCTCTCTCTCTTTCTCAGTCCGTCATTTTTTAATGTATTTATTCATTTTGTTTGTTGTCGTTAACTCTTGGTATGCCACATAAATACTCTTCTATGGGATTTGCTTGTAAAGTCTGTGCCAAATTGCACAATGACACAGTAAGAGTTAATACCATGCATTCTTTAGAGAATCTATGTAAAGTTTAGCATTGCTCATTGTTGTTATTAAAAGGCAATTGATATATAGGGAAAAAGAACTGGGTGCTTCAACCCATCTCCGTAAGACGAATAAATGTGGCAATTTACATACAAATATTTAGCACTCAAGTCTACATGTAAAAGACAGATTTCTATCAAAGTAGCTTTATCATCAATAAGATTAGATGAGAGGACGTATCTAAGCACTCTCCGCAAAATTATCCAGAGCGAGTCATCTCTTAGGTCACGAAATAGAAATTAGGGTTAAATATTTTTTTTAAAGTGTATGAAAGTGAAACCTAGAAGCAAGCACGTGTTAGATGAGATTTCAGAAGCAATTTAGGATGGTAAAGTAAGGTACACATGCCAAACCCTCTCTGCTATATATATCGAATGACTACAAAAGACCCCCAAAAATGGGATGGGGGGGAGGGGAGGAGGGGAGAGAGAGGTAAAAACCTGGGATTTTTTTTTGTTGCACTTAATCTAACGAGACCAGATTCTTCAAAAGGAGCAGACCAATGCTTCGTCGCTGTCAGCAATACGGTTTAGTTCATACTGAAATCTGGAAGCAAGTATTATACATAAAAATTAGATATATGAAACAGATTTTTTTTTGTTATTATGAATTTAGTATGAATTTAGTTATTTGCATAGCTAAACATCTCATTGGCTTCTCCAACGCACAATCAATTACTTTATAAAATCACAATCTCTGTTTTGAAGTTGGATGATGAATGTTAATTTTCATCTCCTGCATTAGGCTTATTCTATATCATGTTTAATGGCTCATTGGAAGTTTACTAATAATTGTAATAATAGAAGGACATTTTTAAAGATTTGAATGATGTTTTTAAAGGAGGGGGATATAAATGAAGGAGTGTCGGTTATTCACTGGAGGAATGATCAAATTCTGGATCAGACTGACATTAATAAAATTGATAATATGTTGAATATGCACTTATTGATTTCATGAAGCCATGTGGAGAACTCTTTCTATAACCTGCATCATTTCTCCTCAATATGTATCCCCTATAATGCAATTAGTTACCAGTGTCCGTGTGAGCGAAGTCCTTACTTTTAAAATCTAAAAGTGCCAAGGCCATAGCTCTGGTAATATCGTGTGCCTCATGAAAATGCAGTCTCAGTATAGAACTCTAAGATCTTCCAAACAATCGCTACTTCAGGTTTTCGTAGGCCACATCTACACAAAAATTTGTGATGACATATACTTTAGAATCCACAACTTTTCAGTCTGGAATAGTTTCCTGCTTGTACAATTCGGTCCATTGATGGATAACTTCAGGGGCGGCGCTACAGGGGGAGGGGGCGGCCGCCCCTATCATTTTTCAAGCGAGCAAAAAAAAAAAAAAAAAAAGAGGAAGAAGGGGAAAAAAAGGAGAAATAGAAGGGGAAATGTAGAAGAGAAGGCTAGGCCAGGGAGGGCGCTACAGGGGGGGGGGGGGGGGGCAGGGGGCGGCCGCCCCCTATCATTTTTCAAGCGAGCAACAAAAAAAAAAAAAAGAGGAAGAAGGGGGGAGGAGAAAGAGAAGGGCAAATGGAGAAGAGAAGGCTAGGCCATGCAATTATGACATAACTGTTATAGTCCTATTTGTTATTTCAAGACCCTCTCCCTAAAAGGGCCGTTTTTCTCTATTTTGTTTTCAAATCGTTGTTCAAAATATATAAATCAACGCATTTGATACTAGGTGCAATGAACAAATTCCCAATTTATCCTACTAAATACCACGAAATGAAAAGAACGATCGTGAGCATGCAGCTGCATTATTCGATACGCGTATTCCAGACCATTTACAATGTAAAAGAATGTTCCAATTAAACAAAGTACAAGTAGTTTCCCATGGGCCATAAATTCAACACTTTTGCATATCTAAAAATGAGTTGCATCTGTACAGGCAATCGCAATCCATGCCAACATTGTTGTGATTTGTCGAAAATCACCGTCTGAAAAAGTTTCACGGGCCTGCGAATGTAAACATCTATCTATGATGGCAAATAAGTCGGTAAGTTATACACCTATGAAGTCCTAATATTCAGAAAGAGAGATTAGATGATAGATATAGATTTGAAAGAACCAGATCTCAAGATCTACTCTCGAAAGCCGGGGTCCTATTATGGCAGAGCTAGGCTATAGCAGATCTAACCAGGCGAAGAAGCACATGTTCCTTGCCTGCATGGAAGAAAGTTTAATATTGAACTTCAATAGTGAACATTTTCTGGATGAAATTTAACAGAAAGAACTATAGAGAAGAAAATGTAACTATATAAGGACACCTGCCCCCCCCCCCCCCCCCCGAGGAGTGAGAGAAAGAAAGGAAAGAGAAAAGGGGGGAATGCAGAAGTGCATGGGGGATTCACTGCGACTTCCTCCCCTAAGCACAATACTGAGATTAGATTCGTAATAATAATTCAGCTCCTGGTAGAGAAATTAACCAATCAGAAACCTGCACATATGCACTGAACGAAGAAGCCTATGGAAGAAACCATTTAGTTGTTTTGATACTTGGGGGAATTACGAATTTTTACCGCAAATAGGATAACATAATTTCCTCATATATAACAAAATATAAGACCACGGACCATTCTAGTGTCTTTAAAATGATTAAAGAAATATTTTCATGTGAATTTTGTGATCAAGCAATTGAATGTTCTAAAGGCGTTAAGCTTCATCCCTGTATCTTATCTTTCATTGTTAAAATGGACAAGTCCAATCTATTCCACGGTGTCTCCTTTTACATGATTGGTTAAATGTAAAGAGGTGCACTACCTTATTTGGTGTTCTCTTGTTGAATGATTCATAGTACTTTGGCAATCTTGATATGAATATTGATTACGTAGTGTGGCTGCGTACTGTGCAGCAAGTTGCCCGCTGTGGCTAGTCTCTAAACCACAGACGTATTGTTTATAGGGAGCGCAAACAGTACCGGGCGGAAAGAGAAAGGAAGGACACGAAGAGAGGAAAAAAAGGGGGGGGGGGGGGTGCTAGAGAGGGGAGCACATCCATCGGTCATGCCAGGCTTTCACTGCTTTTCTCAAACACCTCGACGTGCGACGTTGCTATACGCGTCATTTTGCCCCCCACCCCTATTTAAATACTCAGGCGCCGCCCCTGGATAACTTTAATACCATCTTTTAAATACATATCTTAGATAGTTACAATAATCTTAGATAGTTACAATAATCTTGTTTTTATGTTATTATGTTATTATTTTGTTTGCACATAGAGGTAGGGACAAATCCGCCATGCAAGTTGAAGTTATTATACAATTTATTTAATGTATCTGGGCATCCATCATTATGGAGGGCCGCGAGACAATGAATAGAAAACAGACAAGTAGTAACAGAAGTCGTATACCATATTATCAGCACCAAATATACAATCATATTGTGGCAGATCTTCCAATGGGACATCAAAGTAGAACAAGATTTTGAGGGGGGGGGGGGAGATATACTGTAGCTCAGTATTGTGATGACGACAAAGCCAAATAATACTCAAATATGTTCTTTGGCATGTGTGGGTGAGGAACTGAATTTAAAGTTCTGAGCGACCAAAAAGTCAAATGACAAGTCCATAAATACATGAATACATTTTCACTTATGGCCATTATTTTGCTGTTGGCGATATGTCAAATGCCGCTGCTTATCTGGATATTGATATTTAAGGGGGTGCATTGTACGTTGCATGTCTAATGCCTTCCACGCTGATACAAGACTTAAAGCTCAATATCAAACTGGTGTTGTTTTAACACCTTTCTGGTGTAGCCCGATATTGATACCGAGATGGTGCTGAATTAACACCGTGGTTTTCGCAGTGTAGTAGTAGTAGTAATAGTAGTAGTAGTAGTAGTAGTAGTAATAGTAGTAGTAGTAGTAGTAGTAGTAGTAGTAGTAGTAGTAGTAGTAGTAGTAGTAGTAGTAGTAGTAGTAGTTAGTAGTAGTAGTTAGTAGTAGTAGTAGTAGTAGTAGTAGTAGTAGTAGTAGTAGTAGTAGTAGTAGTAGTAGTAGTAGTAGTAGTAGTAGTAGTAGTAGTAGTAGTAGTAGTAGTAGTAGTTAGTAGTAGTAGTTAGTAGTAGTAGTAGTAGTAGTAGTAGTAGTAGTTAGTAGTAGTAGTAGTAGTAGTAGTAGTAGTTAGTAGTAGTAGTAGTATAGTAGTAGTAGTAGTAGTAGTAGTAGTAGTAGTAGTAGTAGTAGTAGTAGTAGTAGTAGTAGTAGTAGTAGTAGTAGTAGTATAGTAGTAGTAGTAGTAGTAGTAGTAGTAGTAGTAGTAGTAGTAGTAGTAGTAGTAGTAGTAGTAGTAGTAGTAGTAGTAGTAGTATCATTATTATTACTATCATTATTATTACTATTATATTAATTGTCAAATCGTATGATATTCCTATCCACTTTCCTCTGAGGTGGAAAATTTATCATTGCAGTGAAGTGCTGTTTAAAAAGGATGTAAGAACTCTCTATAATCGATAGATGGCGATGTTATTGACTTGATTGAAGTGAACACAGGGCATTACAAGTAACTGACACCATTCTGAAGCGCTAAGAATAGCCATTAATATTTCGTATTCGTCTTACAGTGTGACAGCTGTCAAAAAAACATGGGTTATCTAGGTTAAGACGTGGAGGCTCTCATGCTACTGACTTATGATTAAAAAGATGTTCACTTTATCTGTATTTTTTGCTTTGTTTTGAGGTAAGTCAGTCTATAATGTTATAATTCATTATGTGTTATGTTAAAAGAGAAATACATTTTCTTCATTGTCAGGATTTTCATTTAATTTCATGCATTTTATCACCTTTTTCTACTGTGATATCCTACACACATTTTAAAGGCAAATTTAGGTAAGGACTCTATTTCGTTGACCTTTATGAAAGTTCACACTGTCTTGATGACGTGCATCAAGTTATGGTAGTCGTACATGACTAACCTTGCTGAACCTCAGAAAGGGTTCACAGAGTTTATTTACCTTTCCTATCTTCTCGTCTTTCCTCGTAAATTTCGTATAATATACTGATAATGATTATTTTACAAAGAATGACATTAAACACATTTTTTCAAGGTAAATTGTCTTTGCATATTTAGGTAAGGGCTCTTTGTAGATAATTTGTTGACCTTTATCAAGATCAGGGTGACTTGGTGACGTGCAAAGTTAACCCTTTCAGGACAGGAATTATTTAAGGGCTAAATTGATCACATTTTGTTCTTCAAATTGGCAACAATAATATTTTTCTTTTAGTGCTGAAGGGTTCTAATAAGGTGTAATGTCTTTGAAAACAATATACATGGTTAGATATTTTGTCGATTAGTTGAAAAATTGCCAATTTTGATGAAAAAAAATGATTTTGAACCTGTCAATGTGTTGCCAATTTAGGGATTTTAGAGCTTATTCTCATTTTTAAAATTCCTGGCATCAAACGCAATATGGTCATGCAATAAAAATGGACATAGAGTGCGCAGAAAATTTTGCTCTTTCTGCTCATGCATCTGGTATATTTTTTAGAACTCTGAATCAAAAGTTATTGAGTGAAACCACAAAATGTGGTCAATTGTCCTGAAAGGGTTAACAACACATCGCTGAAAATGATTTACAGATTTCATTTACATTTCCTATCTTCTTGACTTTTTCCCGTATCTCCGATATTGTTTGTAATATATTGACACTAGTTATTGATAACTGTATTTATGGTACAAGATACGGGCACACATAATAAAAAACAAAACAAAACAAAACACTTTACTCTTAATAGGTACAAAGTCTATCTTTCACTTAATCGTTATCGTATACTAGCACAGATACCCGCTCAGCAAACACCACAAGCACCATATATTTTGTTTAAAAATCATTAACAATATTTTTTTTTCCAAATTTATGACAGCGATTTATGCAAATTATCATTTTTAATCTTTTCTCTGAAGCCCTATCCTTCCTATCTCCCAATTCATTCCCAGAAAAAGAAAATAAGAAGCAAACAAAAGTACACTTGACGTGTATCAATTTTACATACTATCTTGTGTTTATTTGATATTAAGTAGTTTTATATCTTTATGCATTCAAAGCTAGATATCACATAATGAGCCAAAGTTTAGGAGTTTTTGTCTGGAGATGGTTGAGAGTTCAAGAAAGTCTGTTTAACCCATTACCTACGGGAACCGGACGGTTCCTGTGTTAAGCCTATGGGAATGAGATAATTCAGTCGTCAACGGGTTAAATTAACTAGGCTTCTGGTCTATAATTGATAGAATGACACCTTGAGAAAACAATTGAATTATCTTTTTTTTCTCTCTCTCTTTAAGTTTTGGTTCATCATTTTGGATTTTTGGATATCATGATATTCTTATTCAAATTTTTAAAAAATCATTCAAAGCAGTCTACAGCAACTCTCAAACTAAATTCCATGTCCAGGTGTTATTTGCATGATGCTAGATATTGTATCAAGTCACTTGTATATCACTCTTCGAACATTTTTAACACAATATTAAAATTACCAAGGCATTTAGTCAGATTGTTTCTTGCCCACCTGTGACCAAATAACATGGATTTTGCCAAAGAGCATCCCTGACCCAACTTTGTTTGCACTTGGAACAATGTATAAGTTACCAGTCATAGAAGAGTCTTGTGGGTAAGAACTTATATTTAACCTAAATTAATGATAAATCACCTCAAATGACATTTGACCTTAGCATGTGACGGTCGAGATCACCATAACGTAAACGTCATACAAGTGCATCACTGACCCAAGTTTGGTCACAATAGGACTTACAATAGGTTACTTATTTGTTACTAGAGAGTCTTCCAGGTTAACTTTAAAGGGAAGGCTGAGTTCTGAAAAAGGTAAAAAATAATTTGTGAGCTTTCTCATTCTTTTTGTTAGTTTGGAAGATTATCATAGTAGAAATGTCCCCTGAAAAGGATTGCTCTTCAAATGCCCTCACATTCAAAATATGACAAGAATCAACTGAAATGTTCGGGCCGAACATTTGTGCGTAGTCCCATATACATATTTCTGTGTGTGGTGCATGGAACTCTCAGCAGGATTGTGTCAATTTCTTATCATTCTGGTGATCCCAAAACTTTACAGCATACACAATTATTATGTGCTATATAAACAACCTTTTCCAATTGCTTTGAGATGCTTTCTTTCACAATTCAATCTCATGACCAGAACTCAATTTTGTCTTTAACATTTGTCACGGACGACAGAGCCATTTGGATCCCTTACCATCGCTTCAACCTTCGGTGGGCGAGACAAAAACTACTCCAAATATAATATGTTTGGATTATTTTTACTAGACATGTTATACCGTCAAGTTTATTACAGATATCTTGGTATGAAGTAAATTTTTAACAATTGACATGTTGATATTGCTTCAAATGTAAAATAAGATAAAGAATTTACAACACTGATAGCAGATTTCCAAGATTTATTTGATTAAGCAAGTGCAATTACATTACGCGACTTATATTGCTGAAGTTTGGGGATACATTACTCGAACATAAATACCTTCAGTATGATGAGTGTTATCTTATAATCACCAATACATTAGAAATAATATCATGAATGAAGCAGGAATGAAAGATGCTCTGAAGCTTCTTTGGACTAAATCTATGTCAGTCAAGACTGCTTGTCTATCACGTTGGCCAAGCATGCTGGGCCAGCTTGTCGTTTAACACCACTTGCTTGAGGAGTTAAGTCCAAAAAGGACGGTGTGCCCCCTTAAACATCAAGTTCAGAATTCAAACTGAAAAGTTTTAATAGAGAGGGGATTGTGTCAAATGGTATATCTTTAAATGGTTGTTACAATGGCAGTGCGTAAATTATTAAAATGAACTTTGACAATGTATTCTTCTCTCTCTCTCTCTCTCTTTCTCTCTTTCTCAGTCCGTCATTTTTTAATGTATTCATTCATTTTGTTTGTTGTCGTTAACTCTTGGGATGCCTCACAAATACTCTTCTATGGGATTTGCGTGTAAAGTCTGTGCCAAATTGCACAATGACACAGTAAGAGTTAATACCATGCAACATTGCTCATTGTTGTTAGTAAAAGGAAATTAATATAGGAAAAAGGAACTGGGTGCTTCAACCCATCTCCGGAAGACGAATAAATGTGGCAATTTACATACAAACATTTAGCACTCAAGTCTACATGTAAAAGACAGATTTCTATCGAAGTAGCTTTATCATCAATAAGATCAGATGAGAGGACGTATCTAAGAACTCTCCGCAAAATTATCCAGAACGAGTCGTCTCTCAGGTCACGAAATAGAAATTAGGGCATAATATTAAAAAAAAGTGTATGAAAGTGAAACCTAGAAGCAGTAACTGAGAGCAAGCACGTGTCAGATGAGATTTCAGAAGAAATTTAGGATGGCGAAGTAAGGTACACATGCCAAACCCTCTCCGCTATATATCGAATGACTACAAAAGACCCCCCAAAATGGGATGGGGGGAGGAAAAAAAATGGGATTTTTTTTAACGAGACCAGATTCTTTAAAAGGAGGGGACCAATGCTTCGTCGCTGTCAGCAATACGGTTTAGTTCATACTGAAATCTGGAAGTGGAATTAGCCTTCGTTCATGTTACATTTGGATCATTTTCTTTACATGTTTGCCATTGTTGTGTTCAGAGATTTCAATCATGGCTGGGCCTTTCAGAATTTGCAGCTTGCTTGCAGCATATGTTTTGCTTTATAACCCGCACCATGTAGCGAGTTCAACATGCAATTCTCTGTTTGTAGCCCATCCACAAGACGTTTTACTACATGAAGGAGAAGATGCTGTCTTTAAATGCACTATTTCCAACTTCAATATTTCGACCGACACGTTGATATGGGAAGTTCATCATTCCCAGTATTACAGTGTTATTTCAGAGGTTTACGATCAGCAGACCAAAAGAATGACTTCTTCTCTGAATATCTACAGAGTTGACAGGAGAAGCCAGACCCAACAATGTGTTGCCTTTATTCAAGGCTCTGATGGGATGACAAAAATATGTTCTTCTGCTGCTTCTCTTCTTAATGTGCAATATTTCCCATATGAGGATACGCTAGCATGTGAACCTAAAGGCTTGGTTGAAACGCAAGAAGGACAATCATTAAAGATATGGTGCCGAGTCCCTAGAGGAAAACCAGAGGTTCAGCTCAAGTGGAAATTGGATAGTGATCCACAAAACATATCACTCTCGAGCAGCTTTGTAGATGGCACTAACCGGGTCTTAATTCAAAATTTGGTAATGGCTACCTCCTTGCACAACAGTTCAAAAGTTTGTGAGGTTACTAGTCCAAAAGCTTTTCGAGATCGTAAGTTATCATGTATGATTGGTCCTTTCATCGTTTCACACAAACCTCGCCTAACTCTATTCCCGTCATCCTTAGATATTCCACATGACTATTTGAAACAACACCGATTCATTTGCAACGGTAGTGCTTTCCCTGCTATAACTACTTATTCTTGGTCATGTTTCCCTGCAGACGTATTAGATGGATGTGATATGGTGAATAGTTCAGATAATGCCGTTGACATAACTCTGTCACAAAATAACACTTGCAGTTTGTACGAAGAATGTACCGTTTCAATAACATGTAATGCTTCAAATCATGTCGGAACTTCAATTGCCAGATCATTTATTCGTATTGTTGGACACCCCGATTCTAAAGAACAAAACAAGACTGACTGTTCTCTATCGAGTTCCAAGAAATATGGTATATCGCTTAGTTTGGTTAGTACTTCTACTCATTTGGTTAATGCCGGGGAAAATGATGTTAATTTCATTTGCTCGGTCAGCAACTATACAGAAGGGTTCACTGTCGTGTGGGAGATTGGTAATCATACCGTTAGTGAAAATAACACTAACATATTTTCAGGCATGTACTACTTTGGGAAACATTTCCTCAGCATAAAAAAACTGACCAAAGATATGATTGGAAAGTATATCTATTGTAAGTACATGACCGATGAAGGTGAATTGTTAATGAACGCGAACCTTATTCTAACTAGATCTAATAGGAATATGTCTGACCCATTGCAACCTACTATATATACTTCACCGTCTTCTCTTAGCATACCGATATTGGACAATGGCAATATCATGTCTTCAAGTCTGTTTACAACATTACACTCAAGTGTAAATGATGTTACCAACAGTAGTGCCATTAAAAAGAGTATGCGAGATAAATCAGAAACAATAGTTCTGCAGCCCAAATATAGTAGTAAATATATGATCGTAATAGCCATATCAGCTGCTGCATTCGGGGTATTGTCGGCCGCATGCATATTTGGAGTAATATCATTGTCCCTGTACAGGCGTTTGGGTCAGATGAGCTTTACATTTCAGTCGCAAAATCATGATAAAGCAAAGAATACATTTTACGAAGCTGAAACTTCATTATCATTACATGAAATGGTTGAGATGGAACCTATATATGAAGAACCAACGGCAGTGAAAACTATTCAACAACGAAATCAAACAGAAGCAGAAGCATATACAGATTCAATGACGTCACATACATATGAAGCAAGTATTACCAACATGACCAACGACTGTGGAAAATCTACGGAATATTCAAGTTCAGTTACAAATTCACTTAGTTCCAGTGAGTCTTTTGATGAATCTTACAGTTCAGCTGGATCATATGCGTCTAATCAATGCTCCATCAATCTTGCTGACTCAAGTGAAAACTTTATTTACACAAACGAGAGCGTGATACAGATGAACACTATGAAAAGAGCAAATCTGAACAGATCAAAACGACATGAATGGATGACATCCAATTTCCAAGAACCACCATCTTTTCCAAAACAAACGGGAGATAGTAAGATACAGTATACAAAGTGACAACGAGATGCGTTTATACAGGGTGCCCCCCCCCCCCCTCCCTTCAAAAAAAAAAAAAGAAAAGAAAAAGGACTAGCAAACTTCTAATGATGCGGGACAAATTTCACCGGTACCAATAGATGGGTAATCATTTTAAAAGGAAAATTATATCAAATTTGTCCAAATTGGTTGAGAATTTTTTTTAAATTCTAGACGCATTTTTGTGAAACAATGTTGAAGACGTCCACCGGCAGTGCTCCTTGCAGAAAATAATGTATCATTGTTGTGTAGTTTTATAAATGATATTATACCTGAGCTCTGCATGGGCAAGCTGTAATAAACGTCAGATTGAACACAAATATAAAATTCCATAAACATTATTATAAAGAGCCTACATGTTTTATTAGGTATTTTAGAAGTACAGTATGGGCATTGAGAAAGCACCGATTACTATGACGATCCACCAGGCTAGACGAATTAATTAATTCATGCTGAAAAAAAACAACTAAAAGCTATGCTAAATTATGTTTTTAAAAGTGCCGTTTTGTGGCTCTTTTTACCCCCAATTTCTATGAAAAGCAAAGCAAAGCAAAAAATAAAAAATAAAAATAAGAAGAATAAAAATTGGCTAAAATTCTCTTTAAAAGTAAATTTTCGACAGTTATACTAAATTGATGCCAGATTGTGTAAAATTATGTTACCTGTAATGCTAGACGCTAACAGGGTCATAATTCAGCCAAAAAACATAATTATGCCAACTCTGGCTACTATGATGATACGTACATGCATGTAATTAATCATTGTAAGCTTTTAAGGTACATGTATGTTTGTTCTATTTGTTATAACTAATACAATTGTAGCCATTTGAGTGATGTTTGCTTCGGAAAGTGCGCTTTAAAAATATATATCATTATTTTCATTACATACTGTTATTATTATCATTGTTATTATAATTTGTGTGAATATTATCATCATCATCATCACCACCATTATTGTCCATATTCTTCTTAATAATAATGATAATAATAATAATATAATTATTAATAATAATACTATTATTCTTATTATTATTATTGATATTATTATTATTATCATTATAATTCTTCTTCTTATTATCATCATCGTCGTCGTCTCTCCCATAGAAGGTGGAGTCGAGACTAACATGACTAAGGGAATATTACATTTTATTGTTAGTCTGTTAATTCATAAATGTATTACTTTTACTTCTTATATATCATGGTCAAAATGTCAACGCAAAAAGCTGGTCATTTTAATGCACTCTTAAAAAGGATTGGTCAAAAAAATCTGCCATATGGGTTATTTTCAACAATATGTTGGTCAAAGTGTACCAATTTCACTGGTTAATCGCTAACCATTTGAAATGGTCAAGAAATATTGGTTATTAATAACCAATGTATTGGTCAGACTCCAACTTGGTTAAACATTGGGTCATTTCATGAATATTCAAAATGTGTCATGAATATTCATGATGTGTCATGAATATTCATGAGCGAACGTAAACAACCAAAATTTATATATATATATATATATATATATATATATATATATATATATATATATATACATATATATATATATATATATATATATACATATATATATATATATATATATACATATATATATATATATATATAATTGTAAGGAAATAACATATACAACAGCTTTGGAAACTCTCGTGGAAATAATCATAATTGTGAGAAGTGAAATGAGAGAATAATGGTTGCGTAGCTTAATTCAAAGTTTCCCAGAGCTGTCCTCCCTTTTTGAAATTTTTGCAAAGGTTGAAAAAATGTCTATATATATATATATATATATATATATATATAATTGTAAGGAAATAACATATACAACAGCTTTGGAAACTCTCGTGGAAATAATCATAATTGTGAGAAGTGAAATGAGAGAATAATGGTTGCGTAGCTTAATTCAAAGTTTCCCAGAGCTGTCCTCCCTTTTTGAAATTTTTGCAAAGGTTGAAAAAATGTCTATATATATATATATATATATATATATATATATATACATATATATATATATATATATATATATATATATATATATATAAAAGACAAATATAAATCAAAAAACCGTAGAGATGTCAATAATCCGATATTTCGGGCATAGCCATTTATCAAGAAATTAAAAATTTATTAAGCGTCAACATATATATATATATATATATATATATATATGACACTTGATTTTTAAGCTTTTATGCAATGATTGCACTTCGAACTGTGATGAAAAATTTATTTATATATTATGTTGTACGTATACAAACATGTAAGATCTAAAGATCGAAATTAGAAAATTATAATATTAACCATTTTAGCAAGCACTGCAATATAGTCCATAATATAATAAAGCAGATAAAAGCATTCAGTAAGTAGGTATAGGATGTAGGATTATAGGAGTAGGGTTAACGTAGGATTATAGGTGCATGATATAGGTTAGGATAAGATAAGATATAGGCCATTAGGTAAAATATACAAAATATGTTGTATTATACTTCGCTTGACATAAGCTTTTTATTTATTTTCTCTTTGAAACGTGGATGGTTCACGCGCAACCGGCAGGAGTATCAACGGGGTTATCACAAAATAACCGCTTAAACGTGGTTAAAATTTGACCACGTTATGGGTCGAAAAATATAACCAAGCTGGGTGGTCATTTTGGGTGACCCCGCACGGTTAGTCTGCAAGCACACACCCTAATTTGACACTTAATCAAAAAATCATTGTGTCTTGCGAGAAGCCTATACCAGTTAACCACTGGTCGTGTCATGAAGCAGCTATAGTACATGGCCTATGGTAGTCTTACAGTGCAAACACTCTTTTACGACTGACCAGGGTTTGTGCCTGCAAACGACCGCACGGCAGGGTCGATGTGACCACGCCCGGGGTTTGTACATAGTTGACCACGAATACGGGGTCATTTTTAACTACGTTTGGGGTTATTTTTTAACCACGCATTTTTGATTATTATGAACAATTTTTAACAATTATGAACAATTAGATATAATTATTAAAGAGTGCACTCTGTAATAATTACATCTGACTGTTAATAATTGTTCTTAACTCTTTCAGTGCAGATGTCACATATGTGTGACAGATAGGCTTGTCATTTTCATTCACCAATTGCTTGACCACAGGAAAGGTATATGGTGGTCAATGTATATCAAAATTTTGGGCATAAATCAGAATTTAAATATATGACTATAATTATATGCTACCACAGAAATATTCAGAGAAAATTGCAGATATTTAAAAAGATATTACCTTATTTTAACATTAAACAATAGTAAACAATAGTACGCAAATGAGCAACCAAAAATAATGGACAAAAAAGAAACTCAAATGTAATTTTCAATAATTCTTATACATAAATTTAAGTAAAGTAATAATATTTGGTATCATAAGAAATGGTAATAAATTTCCTACAAGTTATGTACACAAACTTTTATGAAATAATAGATGGTTAATGAAGTGCAGACATTTGGAAAGTAAGCATTGATCATATTTTGGTAAAATTTTGAAGAGAGCTAAACCCCTTTTCACAGTAGGAGTTAATATCATTCATGATTGTAATGTCATTTATGTTGTCTGTTGTTAATGAATTTGAATCACATCATATCATATTATATCAAGGACAGTATACTAATAATTGGACAACGGTGGCGCAAGTAATTAAAAGTTAGCATTAAAGCTCTGTG
Source organism: Heliocidaris tuberculata (assembly GCA_025618425.1). NCBI lineage: Eukaryota > Metazoa > Echinodermata > Echinoidea > Camarodonta > Echinometridae > Heliocidaris > Heliocidaris tuberculata. The sequence goes on from CM046837.1 coordinate 44,151,571, forward strand.
TCCTACCGGAAGCGGAATTAGGTGGAAACATATCAAAACGAGGCTTTTCAGGCAATTTTTGCTATTATCTGGATTTTTTGCGAAAATAGCTTATAACAATAATTGATGTGTCATAGTACTTTGATTGTGCGTTTGTCCAACCTTGATCTTTCTTCTGTACTGTCCAGCATATTTGATGATAATCAGAAACTGTGGATTTTATTTCAATAAACTGATTTGATTTGATATTTGCACTAAACACGTTGGGCACCTTCTCCTCCTTTCATCTGGTTTACTAGTCCTTTTCAAGACTTCACCTTTCCAAGAAAGAATACTGTGTATTCCTATTCTGTCTTTCGCTCTTTTATATATCCTTTTCTCTCCTTGCTCTATAATCCTTCTATAACCCAACAGTTCTTTTCAGGACTTACACATATGGTGAACCGTAAACCTCACCAATGTTACTTTTTTATCGTGTTAGTATAAGTGCGAAACTCTGATTCTCTGTAATTATCATAATCATCAGTTTTAACAGCTCAGCTTTCACCATTGTAAGATCGTGATGAGAAGGGGATTCACCAAAGACAAAAATGATGGGGTAACCTCGCTAGTCATAAGGACCGCTATTCATAAGTACCACTTATTCATAAGGACCTCTATCCATAAAGCGTGACTAAATGAACAGCGGTTTTGTATGAATAGCGGTCCTTATGAATAGCGAGCAAACCATAGACAAATTACCTCGCTATTCATAAGGACCTCCGTTCATAAGGACCACTATTCATAACTATTCATAAGGACCGCTATTCATAACGCTTGTTAAATGAATAGCGGTTTTCTATGAATAGCGGTCCTTATGAATAGCGAGCGGACCCGAAATGATGGCGACTAATGTTTTTGTTTTTTTTTATAATAAGGACAGTATGTAAATCTTCGTTAACATTATATCATTACTTCCCTCCCCCCCCCCCCCCTCCTCACTGCGAAGGCCCAAGATAAAGTTGTTTTTCTTTCGAAAATAAAAATAATCAAAAAACAACAGAATGCTTCCATGACTGAACATAGTGTAAGCATAGCAGTGGAGACATTGTAAAATGTGTATGCAAACAATTATTTCCGTAGTGCAAAATTTTAGATTATTTCTGTTAAGAATCACCCATCGTAGTTTATACAGTTCACTCAAAGATACGGCAATCTATGACATTCTTAAAGTAAATTGAGAACCTAGTTGTATCGGATAGGCCTACATAAATCAACTCCGATATACTTGAAAAAAAGGTTTTGCAAGTTTATTGTTTCAGAACTATTATTTCTGTTTCCAAGCAGTCCCTTCACACCCCCCCCCCCCTCTCTCTCTCTCTCTCTCTCTCTCTCTCTCTCTTTCTCTCTCCCTATCCCACTCTTTGCATTGCCCTTTTCCGCTCCCTTCTGCATGTTCTGTTCCAGAAACATGGATGTCATTTTGGAATCGAAACTTAAATTATAAGTTTCATGCAAAGTGCGTGTGTGTTTTTTTTTTTGGTGTTTTTTGGGTTGGTTTTTTAAAGTTTCTTCTTTATTTCCCATTGTTTTCTACGCCTTCTTGCAAACTCACGTAGACATGAAATAGGCATCTTCCTAAAAAGTATATTCATTCGCTGTTTTTCCTTGATTTTCTTTCTGTCCATAAGAACTTGGATTCAATTTGGTAGTATAACCGAAAATGCCAAACAGTAATTAGAGCTTTTCTAAATACCGTTCCACAAATATCATGATCATTTAATGGGAAAGGTTGAAATTGAAATCACAACATTCAATCATGCATATTTTGCAATTAGTTTGTTTGTTGTTGTTGTTGTTGTTGGTTTTTTTATCACACTAGGTAGATTGACGGAATCGGTATTGCGCTAATCTTATAACGGTTCGTAAAATTATCAACGGATCAGAGCACGTAGACAATGCTGCTAATAATGTTGTTAAAGAAAGCCTATACAAAAACGACAACAGTCTATATGTATATAGTCATTGATCAGATTGATCAATATCATTGACTTTTCCAAGTCTTATTCAAATACAAGATGGGTTTATTCAAAAGTGGATCCCTCAACCTGGCACACGAGAGTTATAGAAATTTACCACCTTTGGATTGTAGAGCAGAGGGTGGATATCCCAAAGTATATATTATTTGCTACTCGAAGGATAATGAAAACACTGTAGCACATAATCCTATGTTTGTCAGCAGAGAAAATGTCACTAAAGCTGTGTTTTGGCTGAAGGAAAGACCTCTTCGATGTTGCTCTGTAAATTCTAATCATAATAAAGAATATGCCAAATGCTTAGACTATATCTACCCTTTTGGTGACTCATCAGGTGAACGGTTTGGAAGCAAAGGAAACGATCAAAGTTCTACCCATACATCAAATAGCGATGAAACTAACGAACTTGGTAGACTAAATACAATATCGTCATCATCACCATCTTCATCGACTACTATATCAAACTTGGAATTGATTGTAAAGTTTTGGATGAGATATATTGTTTTACTTCTCTTATATACGAGAGTTACTTCATACATCGAGTTAGGGTTATAAACCTATAAATGTCATCTAAAATGTATAAACAATACATGATTGCTGTCACGTTTGTGATATTTTTTAGTCCATGCTTGTCCTCTCAATTTACCTTCACAGAGGGAGAATTTGTAGAATTAAGATACACTTATAACACTGAAGAATATATTGACATTCAAATCAGAAAAGGTAACAATCCCCCAATATTCAAAAAAGGGCAAATGATGAACGATGTGTTGACAAAAAGTCAGCATGATCGTTTTAAAGTTAAATTATCTTCAGTACATTCGAAAGTGGTGATTATACACTTCTACATGAAAAATGTATCGAGAAGTGATGCTGGGGAATACATTTGTGATATTGTACGAAATGGAGAAGTTGTGGAGGGCAAAAGTCAAACGGTTGAAGTTTTAGTGAAGTACCCTCCTGGAAAGACATTTTGTAAGGAACACAGAGAAAACAACCATTTTGAAATAAATAAAGTATGGACGGTGCTCCACTGCTCAGCTACTTTAGGATCACAGCCCGCATATATATTGTGTTATCAAAATGATGATCTTTCCCCTCCATTGACAATTCCTACATCAAACCAAACTCACACCCATCAGCAAATTTGGGTAAAAAGGGGACTCTCGGCAAATTGTTGCTGGTCTACTTACTCTAATCCGAAAGACATAAGTCAGTGTAATGACTATACATGGAATATTGACTTGAAAAATAAGGCGAAAGTGAAGACAGAGAAGTATTCTGATCAGGAGGGTTTCCCGAAAAAGAACGGTGGCAATAAGTCTCCTACTCCTGTCACTGTCAGAATAGAAAGGGAATGCAGCTATGCTACATGGTTTTTTATGCTGATAACGGCAGTGTTTTCAATATATTTCTTGTTTTTACAAGATAGGCGACTTAGCTATAAGCTTCTACAAATGAAAATAAAGTTGGAAGAAAATACAGAAGTTTCTCCCAGTAAGGACAGCAAGAACAAGGAGGAAACTTCTGGTTCAAATATGAAATCAAATGACGAAGATGGTGACAAAATAGGATCACAAGAGGATGAGGGATTTGAATTAATTTCTCCAGCCATATCAGAAGTTTCTAAATCGGAAACACAGGACATCTCTAGTCGTAGTTACTGTTGTATCCAATAATCACAAATGTACTGAAGGGCCTTTACCCCCTTCCCTTCCCATTATCCCCCTATACAATTTTTGACAATAATTTACCCCCAAAAATAATAAATTGTGTGTACCACTGTAAGAACGATTTGACATTTTGCATGTTTTGGACATTTTGTGACCTCATGCTAGCCCCCCCCCCCCCCCCAAAAAAAAAAAACATTTTGTTTGCAAAACGAGCGTAAAAATAAACATATCGCTTAATTACCTTCGTAAAGCATTCGTTTTTCAACTGACGGTTAATAGTTAATAGAATATTGCTTCAAAATGAAAGAATCAAATAGCAAAACTTAATCATGAAGGAGTTATTGATTGAGAAGTTGAAAGCTACTCTCCAAAAGACCTCTTCTTGAGATTGTTAACGAAATATATAACTTGTAATCAAAATCATAATACATGTATAAACAAAACATGCAGTTTCAACAAAGCTGGCCACGCATTCATGACCTCATTGATTCGTATGGTATCAGAATCAGGATTTTACATTATAAATTTTAAGGATGTAAATTCATTGGGAGCAAGTTTCTTGACATTTCTCTGAATTCTTTTCTTAGAATATTGCTCTAAATATTTAATTATTTTTTTTACTTTTGGCAAAATCAAGGTCACAAAATCTGTGTGTATAAGTAATTATTTCACAATACAATTGCCATTGTGCATTGCAACTTAAACTCATTCTAAAAATATACGCTGTCGGTATTCGTATTAAATGTATACTTATTTGCACTTGATTATAACAATCAACAGTGATCAGTATATCAATTTTCAAACATATCTTTCTCATTGTTCATGGTATTATATCCTCTATCCTATCTTACTTTCTTTCTATCCCATTTCCTCTAACTTTCTGTCCTCTTATATTTTTTAATACTGTATATATCTACTTGGAATGACTAGTTTTTTTGTTTTTTTGTGTGTGTGTGTGTGTGTGGGTGCGTGTGTGTGTGTGTGTGTGTGTGTGTGTGTGTGTGTGTGTGTGTGTAAACGGACATCCTAATCACAAGCATCGTTATGCTTTTCAGGGACCATGCATCCTTCAGTTGTACTTGAACGTTTTCTTTTGTTTGTAAGTTCATGTATGTATAACAAATCAGAAGGAAATAAATCCTTTGAACTGAATTGACGTTTTGGAGAACTTTGTTATTATTTTGGGACGTTAGGGGATAAATCTGGAGAAAGAAAAACAAATCTGAAAGGGAGAATTTTAAAAGAAATCAATGAATGGATATTGATTATATTAACAGTAGGAATAGTAAGAGCCATTTACATGTGCATGAATGTGTTGCACCATTTCGATATAAACACATATAAGGAAAGATATGTCCATTTAGATAGCTTTTTTTTTTAAAATTGATAATTGATGTGATGAGCTGAGCGACGCTTCTGCTCGTCACATTGCTTTGTGTTTACAAAAGACAATTCAGTGGAGCATTGTAATTACCAAACTCTTCATACTCCCTTGGAACAGTAAAAATAATGTGTGTAACACACTTTTTTGAGATTGACAAAAATCAGACAAAATGATTTGGCCATTATTAGTGAGTGTGGGTTGAAATGATACTGTCGTCGTAGCATGCAGTTCTGCACCTTTTGAATATGATAATAGTTTATGTTCTGTCGTAGACTGGCTAATAATTTTCAAAATTGGTTTAGGACTACATGCTCAGTTAAAAACATAAATCCAATGCCTATATATGTCAAGATCTAAATTGGTGTTTTCACTGGTAGTCAAATTCATGATAACAATTTAGACATTTGTAAACATTGCAAATAATGCTAACAATTTTGTAAATTTCAAGGCTCAAGATTATGTTCACTTAAGTTCATGAAGCAAAATGAGATTGAATCAAATTAATAAAAGAATAACTACTACATCTCTATTGTTTTTACGTGTCATGTCAACATTTTGCTTTTCGACACGTATATACTTCATGAAATAAATGCTATTATTGATTGGTTCATCTTATCTTTATTTATTCTTTGTGAGGAGCAAATATTAAACTCATTAATGGAAATGTTCTGTTTATCCATATTTTCCACATTTCAGTTTTCCATTGTTGTGACATGAATTGTGATATGAAACAAACATTGAAATGTGCATTTTACTCATCAATTTGTAGTAAATATACGTTTTGGTCATGTGATTGTACAGACCCATTAATGATAGACAAGAAGCATGATAAGATAAACAATAAATGGCTACTTATGTCACTATTATGAGCACAGTGTATTTTAAGCAACCAATGTCTTTGAAATGGAAAGCATATCTTCTTAACTGCTTGCATATGACGTAAACTGACAATTTGTTTATTGTGTTTATTATGAGATCGTAGAATTTCAATTATTCTATGCCCCCATAATTTGTCCATATATTCAATGATACCGAAAGGATTTTGTGAATAATTATTTTTGACAGTACATGTATCAACGTTTATTGTATTTGGTTGCAATCAACTAAATTGATCAAAGTCACTCATATTGTTTTATCTCTTTTCTTGATCATTTTATTAAAACTGATGATGTAATTGCATTACACCAATGATATGAGTAGTTATTTGGAAAGGTGCATTATGTGAAATACATGTAGTATGGTGAATATGATATGGCATTTTATGGCTTAGTTTTTTTGAGGATTGTAAATTCAACTAGGTTAGTACATTATCGTTTATTTCTGATTCGAAAGAAAAAAATATGTGATGACCACGGATTCAATAGAGTGAAATAAAAATGAAACTATACATACAAAATACATATAATAGTATATTGGGCTCAGAAACTTTTTTTTTAAAGCTTTGTTATAATCTACCCCACCCTCTTCCCATCTGCTCTCTTTATATCCCCATCCCCATCCCTCTCTCTCTCCATCCCTCCCTCCCATCTCGTTTGCCCTCTCAAACTTTCAACGAATCATTACTTACTACTCAGCACCTCTTTTCTATATGTTCTGTTAATCATGGCTGTTTTATATTTCTTTGTTGCAATATAAATACTCTTCACAAGATATTTTGCTTCTTGTTTTGAAGTTTTGAAAACTTTCAATATAGTGATATAAGAATTAAAATACTGTTTTCATACTTCAATAACAAAATGAAATGGTTGATACAGCTGAAGAGGGTTTCTGGATACATTTATAACTTAAATGTGAGTCCATGTCAGGTACATTATTTTTACAATTTAGTGTTATTGTGAATCAAAAGAATGAAATTAAACAAAAATAACATATGTGTTCATCTTTCCAGTATACAATGCATAAATCACACATTCACAAATTTCATTTCACATGCATGTACATCTGTTTGTTGTTTTGATATACGCATGTTTGCAGAATGTGAGCAAAACAAATTTCCAATACTGGACAATAAATTAAAATGGAATTAAGAATTAAATTGAAGATTCTCCTCTTGAGGACTCATTCACATTTTGTTCAGAAATCATTTTTCTTTTTTGGTTCCAAGTTGGCTATTAACTCTTTCAGTGCTGATATCACTTATATGTGACAGATAGCCTTGTCATTTTCATTCACCCATTGCTCAAACACAGGAGAGGTATATGGTGGTCAATGTATATCAACATTTTGAGCATAAATCAAGCATTCTGAATATATGGTTACAATTATATGCTACCATAGAAATTATCAGAGAAAAATGCATATTTTTCAAAAGATATTACCTTATTTCAACATTAATAGTAAACAAATGAGAAACCAAAAAATAATGGACGAAAAAGAAACTTAAATGTATTTTTTGATAATTCTTGTGCATAAAGTTGGGTAAAGTAATGTTTGGTATCATAAGAAATGGTAATAAATTTCCTACAAGTTTTGTACACAATATTTTGTGAAATAATAGATGGTTAATGAAGTGCAGCCATTTGAAAAGTAAGCGTTGATCACATTTTGGTAAAATTATGAAGACAGCTAAACCCCTTAGCATGGTAAGAGTTAAATAGCATCATGAAAAAGAACAAAAAGAGAATAAAAACATGGACAGTTGGCAGTTTAAAGAGGAGTGATATGCTAAAGTATTTAATCATAAAAAAAAACTAGCTTAGTTGGTACATCAAAATAGAATAGCTCACATCAGGACTGCTTGGATAACAAAGAAAAACAAGATGAATGCAACTACGTCTCCTATATGCCTCCACCTAAATTCAGTTGATGGCTCAAACTGTTCTTGAAATATTGTGATAACCAGAATAAAAAGCCTCTAATTACATGTTAAATGACCTCTTTGAAATTTGACCTTAAACCTTATAACCCAAAAGTCTGATCACTTCATCTCCTCCTAGTCATGAATACAAAATAGTTGAGATATGGTGATAACAAAGGTAAAAAAAAACAAAAAAAACTATTAATTTCACATACACCTGTATAATGACCTCTATGACCTGTCACCTTTGACCTACGTGAACAAAAATCTAATCAGTTCGTCTCACTATGGTGATGCATACTAGTTCCAGTTTGAAGTTAATGGATCAAATGGTTCTTGAGATATCACGTTAACAAGGCTAAAACCTGCAATTTCAGAATTGACCTCTATGACCTTTGACCTTTGACCTTTGACCTATGTATCCGAAAATCTAATCAGATCGTCTTTCTATGGTGATACTATGGTGTACTAGCACCAAGTTTGAAATTAATACCTCAAATGGTTCTTGAGATATCGCGTTAACAAGGCTAACACCTGTAATTTCAGAAATTGACCTGTGACCTTTGACCTACATACCCCCAAATCTAATCAGATCATCTTCCTATGGTGATACATACTAGCACCAGGTTTGAAGTTCATACCTCTAATGGTTCTTGAGTTATCGCGAGAACGAGGCTAACACCTGAAATTTCAGGAATTGACCTTTGACCTACGTACCCCAAAATCTAATCAGATCGTCTTCCTATGGTGATATATACTAGCACCAAGTTTGAAGTTCATACCTCTAATGGTTCTTGAGTTATCGCGAGAACGAGGCTAACACCTGAAATTTCAGGAATTGACCTTTGACCTACGTACCCCAAAATCTAATCAGATCGTCTTCCTATGGTGATACATATTAGCACCAAGTTTGAAGTTCATACCTTATGTGGTTCTTGAGTTATCGCTAGAACGAGAAAGCGGGACGGACGCACGCACGGATGCACAACCCGAAAACATAATGCCTCCAGCACCATCTTCGGTGGGCGGAGGCATAATAATTTTTTGCCAAAAAATAAAAAATAAAATAAAAAATTGAATAATATGAAATTTCTCTACTTTCTGATATTACATTTCAGCCTGTTTATGCTGCAAAAGGTAACTGTAACTAGGCACATTATGCTTGCCACATCACATTGGCCTTCACTTTTACTCATTCTTTCCACATTCATTTTGAGGGACAGTCTCTAAGGAAAGAATTCAATGAAGGCAATATAAACATAAAAATATGATATGGTAACTAATGCAATTTAGGGGGGGGGGAGGGTTTTTTTTTTTTTCTAGGGGGGGGGGAATGAAACGTATTGCAAAGATGTGGCCCATACAATATTTTTCGCAGTTATTTAATAAACATTTCATATGTTAAACATGTCTAAAGGATATACATGTACAATATTCTACTGGACCATGGGCTCCTTGCATAAAAGGGAAAGTTAAATGCAAACTAAAAAAAGTGGAAAATACGAAATTCTGAAGGCCAATCTGCATGCACTTGATTGCTGGCTTTGTTCTGACTGAGCTCTTTATGAAAGAGGCTCTGATCAGCAAACTAACAAACAAAATATCCAACCATCAATAATATCGAGAATTATATACCCTAAAATGTGGCCAAAATTAATTTCCGATAAGGAAGACACTGATAACTTCTTCAACTTAAAAAGAGTAAATATTATCAATATTTCAAAATCTTTAACTCAGTGGAAATTGTCAAAAAGCTACACATAGGTAGCTTGGCAAAATGTAATGGCATGTTAAGATGACGTGTTTGGAACTAAAAACTGTAATGCTGGTGATATTGATAAAAAAGTGTAATTTCAGATATCTGAATGGCAGTTTGGGTTATTTTAAGCCTTAAGGTAGTAGAGATATTTACCAGCTATATATTATATCAATATGGTTCTACCTCTGAGCAATGAAGTTGTCATTTTTAACAATTGTGCATTTTGCATTCCAGATACATCCTTAAGCACCACTTGTGGAGCTAAATCATATACAATACCTTAACACAATCTTCTTAAGAAGATAAAATTTGCTATTATTTTCTTTTTCATTTGACAGCACTTCATTTAAAAAATGTGATACTACTACTATTAATAAAATCCACAATAATAAAATATCATTATACATTTACATAGTGCATTACATAAATACTCACTGCAATTTATTCTGTTATTGTTACTTCTCTAATACTGGATTTCAAACCAGCACACAAGTAAGCACCATCTCCACATCCAATGAGGTTTTCCTACCATAAATTCTGCATGATTCTCATGCAAGCATGAAGGGAAATGGTCAAAGCTATTTGCATATTTAAAAAATTTTATCATTCCTCCCTGAAAACAAAAATAACTAAAATACACACACAGTACATACATAAACTTGTTTCAATAAAAATAAAAAGAACAGACCTTGTTTCACTCCTGATAAGAAAATATATGATCTAAAAATTCAATAGTCATTAGGTAGATGTACACAATAAAATAGCTTTATGGCATGTTAAGTGTAGTGGATATTCCTAAAATGAACAAATTGTTGTCGTTTTTACGAACTGAAGAATCCGTAAGCGCTGCGCAGAAACGTGAATTGGCCAGAAATGCATTTATAAATTTAGGTGTACTTAGATAATGGAATTTGCTTAATTGCATGATCGATATATACATTAAAAGAAAGCTTATGACTTTAATTTTGAAATGGTGTATATTATTATGTATATTAATATGGAATAAGAAAGCACTGGCCATTCAAACACGATTCGATGGTTCGTAAAACCCTTTTCTTCAAAGCGCGTATTTACGCTCGTGCATGGATTCGTCAGTTCATAAAAACGACGACGAAATTTCCTCTACCTGGGATCTTTGTAGTCAGGCAGGTATGCACCAGAAGATGAATTTCTACTTCTGGTACATGTACATGCCTCCCCTGGCTAGTTAGATCCCATATTGGTGAAAGGTGATTGCTAATTGACCAGGTGCTTCCATATTAGAACCCAGAAACTTTTACAACATGAAACTTTCAGGAATTATCAAGAATTACCTTTATCCAGCAAAAAGCTGCTGCATGTTGCACAACTATAACGCTAGCCAAAAATTGCTAGCCATACTGTTCATGAATCTGTGAAACTCTTGAGAATCTCCAACACTCGCAAAATTTATGAAAGTTTCATGCACACAAAGATTTCTGATTTTACAGTATCGTTTCCTTTAAAACAGCAATATCACATGCTAATTTATTTAGCCCAGTTACAAAATTAATGCCAGATAATGTCAATGATTACTGCCAGACATAATCACACACTGCACACTAGCACTGAACTGTTTGGCTGACTTTACTTCTTCTGGAGGGTTTGTGGAGGTTGAGGGTAGAAGCCTGCTGAATGGTGAGAAGCATCTGCAAAAGTACTGAACTGGTGGTCAAGTGGAAGATCTGTAAAGGTAATAAAACAGATAAGGTCAGCCATACGAGTATGTCAAATACCAGGCAACGTTATATTACTCCTACTGGTACATACTTTGCTGGCGGTTTCCTATAAGCTACAAGTACATTGTATGAAATCATTGATTTCTTCCAGGGCAGATTTGAAGAAGTGATGAATGGATCAACACGTGAATGTTAACAAGCTCTTCTCCACAAGTCTACTTCTAAAATTCATTCACATCTACTCAATACATGATGAACATGATAAAAACATCACAGGCCACTGGAGTGTTTCATCAAATATTTTTCCTGGGCAGTGTGGACGTTATATTTGTATTTTTGTGTACATTTATTTCTCAATCTGTGAGCTTCCAATTACTAATTTTACTGTAATCATCACTGACCAAATACTTTTCCAGTACCTTATCAACTAAACTCTATGTAGACTAATTAACAACATGTACGTTCCTAATGCTGACACAAAGAAATTGCACCAGTAAAGTAAAACTCTAAACTATTACCTTCAATTCAATTCAGCTTTATTCAATTCCATATGTAAAAAAAATAATATCAACATGCAAGAAATATGTAACATAATAATTGAATACTAAGACATAATCATTACATTTTGCATGCAATCATTAAAATATTAAAAGATTGACAAAAAAATAGGAATTTGGTTGCTGTATAAAAACCCTAGTGGGTTTGTCTTGACAGCCACCATGACAGGTGGCTTGACATTGCTAGCAATATCCATTGTTTAAAACACACTTTGATACTACTCTAGATTAAAGATAAAGTTGTGTTGTGGTCATTTTGAAAGAAACTGACTCAAAGCAACTCGGAAAGGGTTGTCATGTCTACATTAGAATATATATGTACTGTGAGGTTTTGGAATCATCAAAATTGTAAGAAATTGACCCATTATCGCTGAAAAGCACATGTATTGCACACAGAAATGGGTACATAGGACTGCACACACACACACATAGCATGAATGTTCAGCCCGTACATATTTCAAATATGAGGGCATTTGAAGAGCAATCCTTTTTCAGGAGATATTTCTAATATGATGGTTTTCCAAACAGACATAAAAGGAATGAGAAAGCTCACAAATTATTTTTCACCTTTCCCAGAACTAAACATTCTCTTTAAAGGACATACATCTGCACTCTTTTTTTTTTTTTCATGTGCATTGCATCACAGGGTGCATATATGGCATAGGGTGGAGTTACCCATCAATGTGTGTGAAAATCTTGCATGCAGTGAAACTTGTGTCCCACATTGAACTTGCTGCGAGAAATTTGGAAAGTTTAGTCATCTTTTGGATGACTTTTCCTTACAGAGTGGTTATTGTGAAGTGAGTGGAGGGTGTATGCATTCCGTAAGACCCGTAGGTCATAACAGTGAAGTCTATTCTCTTTGATTGATATCGCAATAGCCAAATGGTGTCAAATTCCCCATGAGCACCCACGACTATGAATTTTTAATCAACTACATCTCTTTCTCATATGCTGACTAAAAGAATATTAATGAACAAAACAAAAAACAAAAAACAAAAAATCATCGTCTCAACACTGCAAACAATATTCTTTGCTTAAAGGGAAGGTTGAGTTCTGGGAAAGGTAAAAAATAATTTGTGAGCTTTCTCATTCTTTATATGTTAGTTTGGAAGATTATCATTGTAGAAATGTCGGCTGGAAAGGGTTGCTCTTCAAATGCCCTCACATTCAAAATATGACAAGAAACAGCTGAAATGTTCGGCCCGACCATTTGTGTGTAGTCCCATATACCGATTTCTGTGTGCAGTCCATGTGACTCTCAGCAGGATTGAGTCAATTTCTTATCCTTTTGGTGATTCCAAAACCTTACAGCATACACTAATTCTTATGTGCTATATAGTCAACTTTTCCCAATTGCTTTGAGACAATTTCTTTTGCAATTCAGTCTCCTGAGCAGAACTCAACTTTAACCCTTTCATGACAGGAATTATTTAATTTGAAAACAACAGGGTTAAAGACTTTATCGAAAGTTGAAAAAGTTGCCAATTTTGACAAAAAACAATGATTTTGAACCTCTCAATGTGTTGCCAATTTAAGGATTTTAAAGCTTATTCTCCTTTTTAAAATTCCTGGCATCAAATGCAATTTGGTCATGCAACAAAAATGGAAATACTTTGTGCAGAAATATTTGCTCTTTCTACTCATGCATCTGGTATAGAGCTCTGAATCAAGTTATTGAGCCAAACCACAAAATGTGGTCAATTGTCTCAAAAGGGTTAAAGTGCTATATACATGTACATGTATGTCACATACCTGCAATGTAATCAAGTTGTGGTATAGCAACATCTGCAAAGGTCTGTATGAAGTATCCCCACAGTGTGTTCAGACTTTGGTACTGACTATCACCCTGCCCATTAGCACCACCCTGGCCATCCTGCTCATCTCCTCCAGTGTGAACACTTCCATCGGTGAGGTTTAACTCAGTCTGGTCTGTGAAGAAAGACCCCCACACGCTTGATGTGATGAACTCCTTCTCTGTAGTTGAAGGACCCTAGAGGTTGTAAAGAAAGCACAGCAATTCAAAGTTTCAAAGTTTATTTAATTCAACTTATGTTTTTAGTGTTTTGGGGGGGGGTTTTTTAACAGTAGGCCTACATATTAAAATTTAGAAACGGAGCGTAACAATTATATACATAGACATATATATATATATATATAAAACACATCATGATTCTATAGACTTGGGTGTAATTTACAGTAATAAAGCAATTGGTATGATCTAAAGATAGTAAAGGAAAACATAATTGGAGGGTTTTAGTAAAGTGACAGTAAACTGAAGCCTCTAATGGTGCAATCTTTTAACAGGATTTGAAAAGTGTCTGTGCCTCTCATTTTCCCATCATGCCCCATTCTAGTTTGTAGAAGCTTAGAATATACCTGTAGGCAATTTTCCACATTTGCAAAGTCAAAAATGATAGTTTCAAATATAAAATCTGCCTATTATCCAAACAAGCTGTTTGTCGAAATTCCAAATAAAATGCAATTATTTTCAAATTATAATCTTTATTTAGCAGTCACTGTAAGATGGCACTATTCAAGTTAATTCTACTGGTTTAATGCCACTTTAAGAAAGAATAAGAGGCAAGAGGAAAGATATGTAAAAATGCTGCTTTATTTAAAAAAATAAAAATAAAAAAATAATGCATGTCGCCAATCAGCGTTACTTTTTCCCCTTATCTAGGACATTCCTTTAGGGGCATGTATCCACCCAAATCTGAAACATAATATCCTGTGCATGGCTGCTACGACTAGCTAGATCCCACATGAATATCAAAAATTTTCAATTGGCTGAAAGGGGTCCTTTGCTAAAAAGCCACTGTTTTACATACCGATACATTTGCTGAACAACTCAATTATGATTATTGTCATTACATAAATGTGAAGAATGTTATATTTGTGGCTATGGGCAAAAGAAAAACACTAATAAACTTCACAAAATGATGATATGTATCCTGTTAACTGATACATGTATTTACTCAGTCAAATATATGTCATTGCTACATCATTACCGAATCACATCATCTCTTGCCACAAATTCCAAAATTGAAATTGTATAGCGCAGAACATGACTGTTAATTATATTAATATCACAATTCTATTGTTTAGCCAAAAAACAAAGATTTCCTCTCCAAAGTGGAATACACAATTACTTGTTCTCACACAAAGGAGAAAGAGTGCCATCTACTGTTTGATAAGCATACAGCTAACAAACCAAACACTTATTGGGTTTGGAAATTTATATAGATTGTAAAGCTTCAGGACATTGAACCTCATACAACTGCACCTAAAAAGTACACAGTCGGTAGCAATCACATCAATATTTACCGACTTGATACTAGAGTGCAAAATCCAGATTTTATTGACAATTATAGTGTAAATAGTAACATTTAAAGCACAAAGAAGTTTTTATGAAATGGTGATATTTGATGAAAGAAATTATGTTCTAAACCAGTTCATCAATCAAAATGCCACAGCCCCCTCTAGGAAGCGGAAAGTACTGAAACCCACTGAAAATATGACCAAACCTTCTAGGCAGTTTCTATCTGGACATTCATGAACAATTCCCATCAATTAAGTAGCTTAGCACGTAAAAACGCAGGAAAGACGTATAGAGGAAAACTGCAAGTTTTGTATGTGCTTATAAAATTAGAATCAGACATATCTGAATAAAAATTTCCATATATTTGAATACTAATTCTACACTGTAATATTTTGAGTCTGCCTTTATAGAATAAAATTATGATTTTGAGCAAATCTGTCATATGCGTTTTTCCCGCGTTCTTACGCGCCACGACGTTTCGCTAAGCTACCTAAGCTACCTTACTATTCTCAAGTAATTCACTACTAGGGCATTCACTTGATAGTAAAGAGAAGACCACTCATTTAGGGTAATCAATAACAACTGCCCTCACAATATTAACCTGTCCACGGAGAAGGGGGAGGTGTGGGGGATCATCAAGGTGGACATTATCCTACAAACAAATGGGTAATCATTCAGGTAGTGCTCATCTAGGATCTTGCAGTCTACAGGATACCTGTCATAAAAAAATCTTTGGCAGCTAATATGCCTTTTTACAAGAGAAATCAATAAAGAAAATATACATAAAGACATCATTGTACACATGGTAATTATTCTAATATGGGTAATCATATGAGAAAAGGGTTAAAGTCCAGGATGTACATGTATATATATATTTTTTCCCCTTTAACATACTCAGGTCAAACCCCTTTCTCTTCCACTAAAAGGCTATGGCATTACGTTTTCAAACTGAAACCTAGTTTTAAATCTTTCCTTTCATCAAATATTGCTTTCAGAGTAGGTGTCTTAGATTCTGATCAACTCACTGTGATTTTTCCCCTCTTAGTCGGTGGTCCATCCATCTGGTCTCCACCTGCTGGTTCTTCTACCATGCCTTCTGCCTCCATCTCTTCCAAGATAAGGAAAGGATGCCATCCAGCAGACTGGGGAGGGAGAACATCAGAGCGGATGCTGTCACCAAAGTATGCAACCTAGATGAGATCAGTAGTAGATGATAACCAGAGAGAAGATGAACCATTTTCTTTAATCCACTGATTCATTCTTTTGCAACGTACACATATATTTTATTTAATGAATCTAACAGAACTGGGCCCCGCCACATGAAGCTTAGCAATTGATCGTATAATTGATATTTTGATCAGTTGCAAATACAGTGGCATAGCAATTACTTGCAAAATAATAATCAAACTTAATATTCGTGTTACCGGGCCCTGGAGGCTGGAGCTTCCGCATGTATGCAAAAGCTTTTCTGAAAACCAATAAATGCATTCAGGAAATAATTTCTGATCTCAAAAGAGAATATCAGATTATCAAAGGATGCTCAGGCCCATGCCTAGCACATCATGAACAAAAGAATGTTGTATAGCATTTCTAATAATGAAAGTACACATCATTTGAGAACTAAAACTTACCTCATATTTCTATCAAACCAAATTTCAAATGTCTTTGTTTGAAATCTCAGAATGTCCTTACCCTAGCACTTTTCATTACATTATTCATAATTTCACCAACATGGATATTTTCAATTCAATATTCAATATTCAATTTATTAAAAATGCTACAAACGAAAACAAAAAACAAAACAAATACAATAAGTTAAAAACATGCAAATAACTCATTAACATAGACTGGCAAACAAACAAAATAATGATAAAAATAGTATTGGTACATTGGACGTAATGAAAATATGATGAGTTGAAGAAAAAAAAAGTGAATGGAAATTGGGTATGTACTGGAAAAGCCAAGAGGGAAGCTTGTTAAATCGCACACACCCAGAACATTTTTGTTTCCGTTTGTAGCATTTTTAATGAAGTGGAAATAAATACTGAATTGAATATTAACATGGATATTTAAAGGGATAGTCCACCCTGATTACAAGTTGGCTTTAAAAGAAGCCGAAAAATTAAAGAAACAGATCGGTGAAAGTTTGAACAAAATCCAATAAGAAATAAGAAAGTTATGAATTTTTGAAGTTATAATCAATCAGATACAAATTGGCAACTCCGTGACATATCTTGCGAGCTCCTCTCCCATTTGCTCAATACAGAAAATTTCATAAATTTTCATTTTCTTAGTTTTTGATGAAGAAATATATTTGTTTCATACAGGTTTTGTGTAAAAACATATGAGCAATGATTATATCTAAAGTGCATGTATGATTGAATATTTCCTTTAGAGAAAATGAAAATTAATGATTTTTGGGGTACAGGGAAAATTGGAGAGGAGCTCACAAGATGCATCACGGAGTTGCCAATTTATGTCTGATTGATTACCACTTCAAAAATTCATAACTTTCTTATTTCTTACCGGATTTTGCTCAAACCTTCACTGATCTGTTTCTTTCAGATGGTGAAAGTTTGAAAAAACATTTTTGACAAGGAATAAGAAAGTTATGGATGAGTTTGTTGAGTAGATTGTGACAAAGTGGCAGTCAACGTGTAAGAAGCATATTGTTATAGGTCCTCATAAAAAATAAAGATCCCACTGAGTAATATATTTTTATAAAAATGACATGTCAGTAAGTTTGTGTGTAGGAGAAAATGGGGGAGTTGTCCGCCACTACATCACAGTGACATTACCGATACGCCGATACGGCCAATTTGAAATTCCGAAATGTATAAGAATACAACTTTCCAAATTCATAACTTTCTTATTGCTTGATCAATTTTGTTCAATTTTGTTCAAACTTTCATCAATCTGCTTTTCTGATTTTACCTCTATCTTTCAGAACAACTTGAAATTATGGTTGGATTTTCCTTCTAAATAGAAAATCAACAAGCCAGTAGAGATAATACCATTCATAAAAGGGGGAAAAATACATGGCAGTAACTCCTAATTTGCCACTGTTTCAGACTACAGACATTTCAAAACCTAATCTCATCTGTTGATAGCCACAAGGATATTAACCACATGGTGAACCGTAAGCCTTCTCAACATTACCAGTACCACCATGCAAACCTCTACCTTCAAAGATCAAAGGACATTAATGTTATATTAAATGATATGAGTTATCACCCTTCTGGCTCTCAGCATATGATAAACCACTGACATATGACCAATGACAAAATATATCATTGGAACGAAGAAAGGCAAAGGTGAATTCATATTCACATGTTTTTTTTACAGTTAAATGAATAAAAATTATAATTTCATTATAAAATATTACACACCTTTGGGTTTTCTTTGCAAGTCATTTTCTTCAAGTAGGAGTGGAATGTATGGACACTTCCTTGAAGGTACTTACTACCAGTCTGTATCTCACTTATCTCACCTCCCTCCTTGTTATCAACTGAAAATCAGTATAAAGCAAACATTACTAAAATGTGTTCATCCAGTCATGAAAAAAAATCAATTGTTACTCTCTTATATTCATGAAAGAAAAAAATGAATGTTTAATATTGAAACAACAAAATTACTACATGTAGATACAAGGCTCAACGCTTTACATTGAAAGAGCCTTTGTCGGTCCACCAGCAATCGAAACTAAAGGACCAGTAGCTCCTGATCAATCGACTTTCATGTCTTGCTCGATAGAAAATTGCAACTTTCCTGCTTACAACATACGCATATTCAGTGGCGTACCCAGGATTTTTTAAAGGGGGGGGGGGGGTGTTTTTTTACTCCAAAATTCTCTGACAAGCAAAAAAAAAAAAAATTGTTATCAGTATTTTTTAGGTGTCTTTTTACTCCAAAATTATCTGACATGAAAAAAAAAAAGAAGAAGGTTATCAGCAATTCCAAAGGCGGGTTTTTTAACATCAAATAACACAAAAAGGGGGTGTTTGAACACCTAAAACACCCCCCCCCCCCTCGGCACGCACATGCACATATTAAAGTTATTTCATACAAGTAATTTCATGCCAGCAGTTGCCATAGACTTAACTGCAGTGATAGTGGTGTCTGGAATTCAAAGAATAAATTATCAATGTTGATACAAATATTGAGCAGGGAGCAAAATACTTGAAGTCATTCAATATATTCACATGAAGAACAAGTATCCATAAGAAGTATTGCAATTTACCAATAGAGTAGAAAGGCCTCTCTGCCTGCTCTTTGGTGAAGTATCCAGGTTTCCTTGCATACATCATAGATACATGGAAGTAATCTTGCCAGTCTTTACTGTAACAAAATGATTAAGAAAACATCCATAATTTTTTATTGAAACACACAGGTTCATCGATAATGCAATGGCTGGAGTCAATCATTCATGTGTAACACAGTAAACCACAAGTTATTAGGCTTTCATCCATCACTTCACTTGTAATTTCATAAAAAAATGAAACTGGGTTCTGAATGTAAGAAACAAAAGTCAAGGTAGATTTAATATCAAAAAGAACGAATTTCATTACTCACAACAGCATTTGCCAATAGTTTCAATCATATAAATTGATGAGTATGGGGTAATTATATAGTATTATCACAGTGCCATACTAATCAGTCGGCATTTTGAGTGATTTTTTCCCCTGTTTTGGGTGAAATGAATTAAAATTAGTAATGCCTAAAAACTAAAAAGTCAACCCTGAAGCCCAGTGTCTTCATGAAACTACATGTATGTGTTCATTGTTGACTTTGTAAGATATATCCATCAATGATCCATATCAGTTCAACCCAACTTGAGTTCATTCAATGACAAATCATTATTAGATGAAATAGGTTGTATAAGATATGCTCTGGCAACAATAGCTCTGCGGTCAAGTTCCTAAACTAATCAAACTTATACCCTGTTCATATAAGGGGTAGAAGCGTGCTTAGTCCGGACTTAACCGTGACTAAGCCATGATACTAAAGCTAATATGAAAGGTATTGGCTAGAATAAACCAGCTTTTTAGTCAGGACTAAAAGCCGACTTCTCAAACCACTTCTTGAGCACTGTTAAGTCCGCACTAAACGCTGACCGGAAGTGGGTTAAGTCGTAAATTCTGTTGTATGAATGGTATCTGCGCTACTTGAAGCCAATAGAAGGATAAAAACAAAGAATAAAATAAGGAAGATAGAAAAAGGAAATGATGGAGGGATAAAAAACAAAGAATAATAACAAATGATAGAAAGAAAAGAAGATAGAATGATAAAAACAAAAAGTAACATAAGGAAGATAGAAAGAAAAGAAGATAGAATGATAAAACCAAAGAACAACATAAAGAAAGATAGAAGGAAAACAAAGAATAAAATAAGGTACATAGAAAAGGGAAACAATGGAGGGATAAAAAAACAAAGAATAACAGAAGAAATGATAGAAAGATAGAAAGATAGAAAGATAGAAGATAGAATGAAAAAAAAAGAATAAGGAAAGATAGAAGGAAAAACAAAGAATAACATGAGAAGAAGATAGTAGCAAAAACAAAGAATGACATAAGGTAAAATAATGAAAATAAGGATAAAAACAGAGAATAGCATAAAGATAGAAAGTAAAGAAGATAGAAGAACGAAGCAAAGCACCTTATAAATAAGCGCGGGAACGAGAGGCAGCAGAAACCATGGCAACAAATGCGCATAGCAGATGGGATACGGCCTTGCTCCTGAATATGAAAGTATCAGGGCTTATAGTAGCGGCTACTATTAAAGCTGACTAAGCACCGACTACGCCCAACTTGGCAGTGAGTATGAAAACGGTTAGTAACACTAGACCAAACACTATACCTAACCTAACGGTGACACGACTTTTGCTCCTGGGACATCTGCTCCTCCGTCCATATCTCAAAAGGTCAAAGGTTAAGGTCCAGTTCATGATTTGGTTTTTTGTCAAGGGCAATGTGAAGATTAGGATTAGGGTTAGGGTTAGGGTTAGGGTTAGGTTAGGATTAACATGGCAAAGTTAGACCAGAGCAATTGTCGCAGGAGCAAATGTCATGGAACCAACCTAACCCCTTCACCTAACCTAAAACTCAAATGCATAACTAATACTAACCCCATATCTCTGACAAAATAAAGACCTGTCTAAGAGTAATTGTTACCAGAAAAAATAATGGATCACTGACATTTCACAAGTAAATCCTTTAACTCTTTAGTGGCTTTGGTCGACCAATGGAACAAACAGTGGACTGCCACAGTCGACCTTTTGGCACACGTACAGTGTGCATGTCTACTCCAAACAATGTGGCAGTCCAGGGTTTCATTCCGTGGCAAATAAAGAGTTAATAGATCTTACCCAAGAATATTTTCCAGCAGAGACTCGGCATAATCAACATGAGAGCTCGTAAGAAGGAATGTCACCTTCCCAGCATCCTTTAGCCTCTTGAACCATCCTTTGACAGAATCACTACAGGGTTCAACATATGTCAATGGATCGGCTTTGTAGGTGGGGAAATATCCTCCTATATTATCTACAAAATTCAAAGAAAAACAAAATGCAATTTATAAAGGACATATGGGGTCTGACCAGACCTGACAAGACCGAAGGACCACAAAACTGAAAATGAAAAAGGTGCCACGAGACCGAGGGCCGTGAGGCTGATTTTTCCCCTCAGATTTGTTTCCTTTCTCTGCATGCCTCCATGTAAATTTACGTCAACGCCCACCACCCCCTCCCCCCTTGGCCTCCTGGGCCTTCGGTATCGTGGGCCTTCGGTCTCGAGGGCCTTCGGTCAACCGGGCATGAACCAATAAAGAAAAACAACAACAAAACACACATACCCATGCACCACAGCATTTCATATTTCTAAACAACTTTTAAAAATATATATACTGACTATGGGTAATAAAAGAAAAAAATGTTTAGGAAATACAAGAGGTTTAAGGAAAACCACAAAGTATACTCCATTTTGGATATCAAAGTAGAATGGTAACATATTACGAAAAAAAAATGACAATCACAGCCAAAAATTTATGTTTTAAGAAATATTACTCCATACCAACACCACACAACTCCATACAAACACCAGCAAGTCATTAAAAATTGGATAAAATAGAATAGGCACTAAACAAGTGTTTTTCTGAACTCACCTGCAAAATTTTCTCTTTGGTATACATGACCAAAGCATTCCAAGACATCAGGCCAAAATGTGTATTCTTCTTGTCTTTTCCCTGCCTAGTAATATTCAAATTAAGGGCAGAGGCAATTATGGAAAAGTTAAAACAAATAGAGAGAACAAAAAATTATAGGATGGAGGCAGGAAAAGGTCAACATTTTTATATCATAAATTTCATGTACATTACAGATACAACTTTGTCTTTAATTACATGTTCCTTTTGTAAATTCCATTGCTAAAGCCTACCACTGATTTGAACTAAATGGTAATATATTTTTTGTTTGCTAAATTCTGTCAGAATGTACTGCCTACTGATAAAGATGATGATCATAGTTCCTGTTTGTTTTCTTGTAAATCTAAGATTAAAACTGTTTGCACACACCTAAAACACACTACTGAGATCAGTCAATAATTTTTTTATACATAGCTATTATAAACATGCTCAAAACATTGCAGCTAACACATGTTTTATGAACAGGTACATAGCATTCGTTTAATCATCTATAGATGCTTGGGCTTTTTTTTCTACACAAGTTCATTCTGACAAAGTAGAATATATACAATACCTGTTTGTCAATGATATCCACTAATCTGGCACAGACAACACATCCTGGCATATCAAAGTAGTTCTCAAAATACCTAAAGCTTCCTGCATTAAAGAAACATAAATAGTAAAGAACAGTGAAAAGAATAAGAACTTAAGAACTTAACCCATAGACTACGGGAACCAGGTGGATCATGTATAAAGCCTATGAGAGTTAAAGAATTCAGTAGTCAAAGGGTTAAGGTTCTTCCATCTTACAAACTTACAATCAAGTCAACCTTTGATCACGGCAAGTGTTCAAAAAGTTGATATCTAACTCAGCTTTCTTGAGTTTACGGAGGTTATGTTGGTAGCCTATTGCTGCTCGATGTGTATTAGGGTCTGTGGTTCGGAGATGTGTCCAGAATCCATTATTACCACTCCGAAGTTTGTAAGATGGAAGAACCTTAAGTTGAAACGACATAAACTTCGTGCCACCTATCATAAACGATTACTGAAGGAAGCCATACAAGACAAACAACATCGAGTAAGAGAATTTAAACAACATGTTTCTACGATCACCAACATCCTGAGATCCAACACCACATGGATGAAAGGTATCATCTTCCAACTCCACATCGAACAAAGTGTTGATAAGGAAATGCTCAAGGTAAAGTTGAGGCATGAGAAAAAGTTGCGATCTCTTCTGAAAGAACATAACATACACGGCTCGCTAGAGAATCTGAACGACACCATTACCAATCTAACTGGGAATACACTTTCACAAAAACAGATCTCCGTTTTAAAGTTTGGACTTAAATTTGGACTCGCAACCGCTCCACCTGAATCTGATGTAGTAGCCTCGGCAGAGAATATTTGGGAACAAATTTGCAACTCTAGTCTTTGCCCCAAAGGATATATGAAACGCGTTAAAGTGAAAAATACCATAAGAGCCCTTGCTTGCAACGTTTTAGATTTTGACAACAAACGACTAGCATCAGACCAGAAGCACATCAAAACCATCAAACAGCTCAAAGAGAAATATGTGATGATGAAACCTGATAAAGGAAATGGAATTGTTCTCCTCAAACGTGATGATTACTACAACAGCATGGATTTATTATTTAAGGACACAAACAAATTTCATCAAATCTCTTCTGATCCAACTCCAAGACAGCTCAACACAGTCCAGCAATACCTTCGCACACTCCTCAACCGTAATGAAATAACCAAGGACGAATATAATGAGATGCGACCCAAGAACGCCCATCCAGGACGGGCACATGGACTTCCAAAGACTCATGAAGAATTTAATAAGTTACCCAAGTTCCGACCAATCATCGATAACATTGGGACTGTATACTATCACATAGGCAAGTTTCTAGCCAAGTTCTTAAAACCACTAACAGAAAATGATTACAAATTGCAGGATTCGTTTCATGCAGATTTGATACATAAGTTATCATCCGAATTGTTTGAGAAAGGTTATAGATTTATTTCCTTCGAAGTTGAATCGTTATTTACTAATGTACCGTTAAAAGATACCATTGATATAATCTTAGACAGAATATGTGACCAGGCACCACAAAACCACCAAAAAGTCGCCAAATGTGAATTTTTAGTTAAGGTCTGATTCTGAAAGAGGAGATTCTCAGCTTTAAAATGATATGTAACTCATTAGCATTGGATGTTCCTAACTGACTGTACAGAGAGTAGAATGCACAGTCCCTCAAAATGTTACTTTTGAGAAATAAGGGTTTAAAGTTTGCAGTCTATTGAAGCACTCTGGCTTGCAAGGTGTTGTGCTAAGGTGACAAAAGGAGGATTAGAACTCAATAAAAAATTCTATGAAGTGATTATCAGATTGTCCTAAAACTTGGCATACTAATTAAGCATATCCTGTTCATCATAGTGCACAAGTATCAATGCAATAACTTACTCTGTTTAAAAGTTATGGGAGATCGAAATGAGACAAGTATTCAGGGTCGTAAAGAAGAAAATTAAAACATCAAAATCCAGAGAAGACACACAAAAGTGTAATAAAAAAACTGTCAAAAACACCACTTTTAGATTGTTTAGTGCTTCCAAATTTTTAGATTACTTAGAAAAAAGTATCCTCTTTCAGAAAATATCCAAAACTAAAATTTGACCATGCCAACCCAAAACACATTGATTCAGCTCTAATTGGAAATCACACAGTGCGACTTTTTGGTGGTTTTGTGGTGCCTGGTCACATATATAATCAGAACCTAATTACGACCACTATTAAAAAACGCACTTTAAAGAAACTAATTTCTGATTGTTGCACCAAAACCCCCTTTCTGTGCAATGGCAAACTTTACCAACAGAGTAATGGTGTAGCTATGGGTTCACCATTAGGTCCAGTATTAGCAGATATTATTTTAACAGAATTGGAGAAAATTGTAATTACCCCACTTTTAAATGATGGCACATTGAAATTCTATAGCAGATATGTAGATGATACTTTAGTTCTGATTAAACCTGAACATATTCCAATTGTGAAATAAAAACTGAATTCTTTCCACCCCTCACTTAATTTCACTCATGAAGAATTTATTGATGATAATGATGTTCACTTCCTTGATCTAAAGATTCATCATAATAATACTACAATATACCGTAAAACCACCAATACTGGACAGTTTGTGCATTTTAATAGTTTTGAACCTTGGAATCGCAAAACAGCTTGGGTTCGTTCCCTTGTAAGCAGAGCACAATGCCTGTGCAGTGACCATTGTAGCCTAACTTTAGAATATGAATGCATAAATAAGTTTCTTCTCTGGAATGGATACCCTTCACTTACTGCACAGAAAGTTTTGTCTAAACTTAAGAAAACATTTGTAAATGGCAAAACCACAAGACCTAGAGTGATTGATAAAGATGTCCCCAAAATATTTGTCAGATTACCATATATTGGTAAACAGGGTGAACAAATAGTCAGACGATCTTTGAAGAAAATTAAGCGATTACTTAATGCACCAGTTCGTTTCATTGTCTTATATAACACTTTTAAAGTATCAATGTTTACCTCTGAGAAAGACTTTATTCCTAAAGAACTACGTAGTTTTGTTGTATATGAATTTCGTTGCCCTGGTTGTTCCAACTCATACATAGGCAAAACAGAACGACCATTGCTAACTAGGTTGCAAGAACATTCAACAAATTCTAGTAGTGAAATTTTCAATCACATAACTACATGTGATGGTTTTCAATACCACAAGTCATTATTTGAGTTACCAAATTGTTTCTTAAATGAAGACAGTCATTGCTCTGTACCTGGGTTATTGTTGATGAATACGACTGTAATAGACAAAGCACAACATTGGAATATCCTTCTTTATAAAGAAGCTTTTGCCATCAGGAAAAACCACCCATCACTTAACACTGGAATCAAAGCTTCGAAAGAACTCCATATCTTCTAAAACTACCGAGTGTTATAATGATATAATCGTATATTATGGACATTGCACATACAGTGCCCAGTACACACTCTTTATAGGAGATAATAATATGTGCTCACATTCTTTTGTTACCATTATTGATATTAAGTGGGATTTATTTCTGCTAATGCTGCTTTTACACTTGTCTTTTTTGGCATCCACTTCAAAGCAATGAATTACATAACATTTGAACTTTAAGACAGTGAACTTATGTTCATGACCTCAGCCTTTCAACCAGTAGTGTTTATTATATGACTCCCTCATTCAGTTACATTCTACATATGTTGTCTTCCCTTAATTACTTTTTAAATACTTGAACTCCTGCAACCTCTTCTTCACTAGTATACCCTTTACAATTAGATCATCTTTTACTTCCCTTTGTATACAATGTATTTATCCCCTAATCAACATTCTTACTGTTACCAATTTGTTTGTCCCATTTAACATTCAACTTGTTGGTATACTCCTCAATCACTCTCCTTTGTAAGTTTTTAATCTCATTCCTTTTCTGTTTGTAATTTATCTGATTAAGTTCACTTGATGTCAAACTTCCACACTATATATAAACATTTCATGTTCACATATGTTTTAGTTCCTGAAGATGATCTGAAATAAAAGGTTGAAAATTTGAAACTCATCATGACTCTGATCGGAGTATTATTTCTAGCATTATACATTCATATCTTCTGTGGTAATAATGGATAATGGGATAATGTGATAAATGTAAGCCACAACAAGCAAAACTATATATGTCTGAAAATGGTAGAGAAATCAGAGAAATTAGAGATAAAAAGAGATTACAACATAACTTATAGGAAATTTTACTTTTTATCATGCTTCAAAGTGTACTTTCAAAAATACACATTTAAAGTTTGCATTTATCAAATTCATATACATTCTTGGACTATCCTTCATGTGAAATGAACAAAGATGGATAGTAAAAATTAGGCATTAAGTTAAGAGAGAGATGTCATCATTTTTTACAATTTGAATTATGAAATTTAGGGTAGCTTAGCAAAATGAAGTGGCACGAAAAGATGCAAAATGCATATTGCTAAAAATGATAATTTCATTGCATTCAAGTAATATCATTAAGCCTCATAGTGTGTAAAAATACCTCTACTACCTTGATTAGGCTGATCTATTACCAAACTGTCATTACAAATGTCAAATTACAACTTTTAATTCACCAACATTTTGGCCGTTTGCATTCTTTTCGTGCTGATCCATTTTGCTAAGCTGCCTTAGTACCTTTCCTTAACTCTTCGGGTGAAAGATGATAGCTTATACTGGCCGGATGTGGGCTTTTGTGAAAGAAAAAAAAATGCCCTTACATGATATTACATTTTGCAGACCTTCCTCATTAGAAGGGGTGCAATTATCGCAATGCCTTCTAGAGTATATAGACAAAATTTTTTGTTTGTAGGAATTTCTAGGGAAATTTATCAACGTCAACATTTCTGACATTGTAATTGTGATTGTCCATATCTAACCAACAGTATACACCACAAACCTCTGCAACTGATCAGAGTACTTCCCACAAAAATTGACAAAATTATTCCATCCATGAAGATTCAATATTTACAACTCTGATGAATGTGCAACTGTTCTTACAAAAAATGTGTTGTTTTGCATGTCATTTCCCCCTTTCAAGTCTACTAAATCTATAGAACAGTCATAGTTATATTCTTCATCAAATTAATTCGTCTAACAAACCTGAAACATATTTACAATATGTTTACAATTTGTAGCCATACTAAATATGTATCTATTTATACAAATATTTATAGAGTCATAGTCAGTGGTAGATTATCACCACAAAAGATGTTATCTCTATGATCAATCATACTGTTGCAAATAGCAAAATCCTTAATGATCCGTATAATAATAGTCATGATGATGATGATGCTGATGACGATGATTATTATCATTATCATTAATATTTGTAGTATTTGTAGTAGTAGTAGTAGTAGTAGTGGTAGTAGTAGTAGAAAAAGTAATAGTAGTAGTAGTAGTAGTAGCAGTAGCAGTAGTATCATCATATTCATTACCATCATGCATCATCATAATTATTACCTAAAGTTATTGTCTTTATTATCATAAGCATCACAAAAGGTAGGATATTTGATAAATTAAAAAAAAAGCTTCTAAAGCTTCTAAAGCTTCTATTTAAAAAAAATGCTTCTTGCATTATCCCTTTCTCATCTCTCTCTCTCTCTCTTTCTTTTCCACATTATCCCATACATGTATAATCAGACTGTGTTAGTTAAATCAAACTATATTAAACATCTAATTCTCTCAAATTCTACAAAAACTGGGCAGACAATACAACACAAACAACCTCCAGCACCCCTTTCATAAGCCCAGTAGGCACAAAGTACGCCTACTCTCACAGGCCTCTAAATATCACACTTCCATGGCTTCAAGCCAAGTTCTTTATGCGGTTATAGCATGACAACTTGTAGGCACAGGGACAATTGATCCCCAAATCAAAACAATGTTGACAGAGAACATATATTAGAAGAGACATTTTTTGGCAGAGTATAATGGGATAATGTGATAAATGTAAACCACAAGCAAAACCATACATGTATGAAAATGGTTGTGAGAAATCAGAAAAATTAGCGATAAACAGAGATTACAACACATAACTTATCTATTAGGCAATTTTACTTTTTATCACTATGTTAATTGCTTCAAAGTGTATTTTCAAAATACACCTTTAAAGTTTTCATTTATCAATGTGAAATGGACAAAAATTGATAGTGAAAATTAAGAAGGCATTAATGTAAGAGAAATGTCATTTTTTTACAATTTGAAATATGAAATTTAGGGTAGCTTAGCGAAATGTTGTGGCACGAAAAGATGCAAAGTACATATCGCTACAAATCATAATTTTATTGCATTCCAGTCGAAACATATAATTAAGCCATATAGTGTGTAAAAATACCTCTACTACCTTGATTATGCTTAATAGAGTATAGATCAAACATGGGTGAAAGATGATTGCTTATATTGGCCAGGTGTGGTCTTTTGTCAAAGAAAAAAATATGCCCTTACAGCATGCCATTATATTTTGCTGACCTTCCTAATTAGAAGGGGTGCAATTATCGAAATGCCTTCTAGAATATGTAGAAAAAATGTCCCCCCCCCCCCCTCGCCTAGATTTGTTAACTGTATAGGTGACAGTCAACATAATTTCATGTATCTCTGGCCCACATGACAAATCAATTAAGAACTCCTCACCTAGACTCTTGTAAACCACTTCATTCAGGTATTTTCAGCTCAAAAAATGGAAATTTCTATGGTATCTCTTTTTCAAGAAAACTGTTTGAAAAACCAATGGAAACAAACTTAGGGTCTGTGACAGAAACCTCATTTTCGTATCCAACAGTGTATTACACGTCATAATAAAATATGGATATTAAGCTTTAGAAATTTTCCCCAGGGTTCAGTCCAATTGAAAGCCAATTGAAACAAGG
Organism: Heliocidaris tuberculata; assembly: GCA_025618425.1. Lineage (NCBI taxonomy): Eukaryota > Metazoa > Echinodermata > Echinoidea > Camarodonta > Echinometridae > Heliocidaris > Heliocidaris tuberculata. The sequence goes on from CM046837.1 coordinate 44,181,404, forward strand.
CTAAGTGGCAAGCAACACTGTAATCGAAACAAAATAAATCAAACAACAGACTTTGGGTGTTTGATAACTACAGCCGGGTAGCTATACAAAGACATCATTTCAATTGTAAATCATTCTACCTGTTAACAGCTTCCTGTGTGAATATTCTTATAAATCATGGCCTTCATGAGATTATACTTTCTTACATATTACTCTCTTGTATTTTATTTTCTTGCATGCACTTTCCATTGTGGAACAACTTCAAAATGTAAGTCATTATTTGAAACCAACCCACAAGGCATAGCAGTCAATGAAGGTCAGGATGCTGCCTTCACCTGCACTGTTTCTAACTTTGACAACACTACAGACACACTGATATGGAAAGTCAATCCTTCAAAATATTTCAGTGTTATATCAGAGTTTTATGATCCAGAGACTCGCAGGATGACTTCCAACTTGACCGTCTTCAGAGTTAGGAGGGAAAGTCAGGTTCAGCAATGTGTTGCTTTCATTCTAGGCTCCAACTACATCCCCAAGACATGTTATTCTGATGCTGCTAATCTCAATGTGCTGTACTTCCCACGTGATGAGGAGCTACTCTGTAAGCCTCAACATCCAGAGATGATGACAGAGGGGCAAATCTTGAAGATCTGGTGCCAGGTTCAGAAAGGAAACCCTGAAATTCATCTGACTTGGAAATTTAACGATGGTAGTGATACAACACTGGCAGCTAGTTACTTAAATGGTAGTCACATGGTTCTACTGCAAAATCTAGAGATGGTGCACACTTTACACAACCGATCAATAGTTTGTGAAGTCACAAGTCCTGCAGCATTTCCTGATCGTAAGCTTTCAGTTCAGATTGGCCCTTTCATCATACTTCATAAACCTCATCTCACTCTTACTCCAGCAAGTTTAATCCTACAACCTGATCAACCTTATAAACATCAACTGATTTGCAAAGGTGATGCGCACCCTACAATAACCAACTTTTCATGGTCATGTATACCATCTCATGTACTACAAGGATGTGAATTTGAACAGAATTCAAATGATATCCTAAATGTTTCTTTGTCTACAAATAACACTTGTTATCTATATGATGAGAGCTGTTCTGTTACCATTGCATGTTTTGCTACAAACTCTGTTGGAACGTCCATGGTGGAATCACAGGTCAAGATCTTTCCATACTTCAGTCAAGGAGAAGGAGATGAGGAATTGAATTTCATTATGAATATGACCCTTCATCTTGTTAATGCCAGTTCAGTGGGTTTGGATGTATGGGATGCTATTTTAATGTGTACCATCAACAACAGCAACTTCAGCCTAGCAGAAGGGTCAAGAGTCAGATGGCTGTTCAAAAAAAAGAGCATACCTGGAAATGATGATATTGTTTCACACATGAGCCATCAGAGGAAATATACTTTGAACATTCAAAGTCTCAAACAAAGCGACATGGATAAAAGGGTTACTTGCATTTTGGCATCAGGAGAAGGCCTTGTAATAATGGAAGTGAATCATACTATATCTGAACTTATTGAAAGTGCTCCTGAGGAATTATTCGAAGACATATTGACCAATAGAATGAGCATAAATAACTCTCCTTCACTCCTTACTCATGTGAATGAAATGACCACTAGTACCAAAAATCAACATCTTACATCTAACAAAGACAAAGTATCCGACTCAAAGACTTTGCCTGAAAGTTTTGGAAACAAACATGTTGTTTTCATAGCCATATCTGCGGCAGTAGCAGGGATAATACTAGCTGGGTGTATTTTCATTGTGATAACAATAGCCTTGTACAGACATTTTCTTCCCATGAGTTCCTCACATGACAAGAAAATAAGAAAAGAAACTACTCAATTGGATGAAAAACATCGAACGGAGAGAAATAAATTGTCAGCTCTGGAAGAGGAACATGTTTACCAAGATCTCCATGAAATCATGCATGAACCTGCAGCAAAACAAACAATGATAAACCGAGACTCGGTTAGCATTTATTCATATGATTCAAGTGACACAAAGAATTTCTATAGTTCCAGTGTGTCTGGGAATTCCCATGATTCGACAGCTAGTTCAAATGAATACTCATATGGATCATATAAGTCTGACAAGTCTCAGATATCAGTGAAAAATCAAGAAATTTGCACTGAATCAACAACTAATGCTACTTATGGAAATCAGAGTGTCATTGAGAGGCCAATAAGAAAGCCAACTTTATCTCAAATAAACAGACCTAAATGTGAAAATGTCACTTTCAATGCAGCACCACCTCTGCCTCTAAAGCAAAACCTGAGTGAGGCCCACTGAGGAAAACAATAGTACAAAATAGGAACTAATTACCAAAAATCGTTCTAATTATCTTGATTTCCATTCTCGTATAATACAATAAAATTCAAGCATCACATTTTATGTCTGTCAAGTGATACTGCACATTTGAATACAGAAATTTAATAAATATAAAATCATTTCCATTTTATGCACTTTAGTTCCTATTCCTGTAAATGCCTCCCAGCATTATTTGTGTGATGATTATATGTCTTCTGATGGTATACAACTTATTGAATTATTTTTTGGTGGACTGCTTTTAATATGTAATCACTTCCTATTGACCTACACAGAGTAACGAAACATACTTTTGTATACAATATCTTCTGAAAAAAATTCAAAACATATCTCATAACCATTACAAATCATTCATACATGCCTAAATGAAAAAAACAAAAAACAAAAAACAAAAAACTACTATAAATATCCATGGCATTCATGGGTAAAATGATTGTTGATGCATTTGTAAATAACAATTTATGGATTTGTGTATATATTCCATTTAACTGATCTGTCAAAATAATTCAAAATAAATTTAAATCAACTATGTTGTCACAGTTTCCCTACTAGAGTTTCATTACTACAGATTTTTTGGGGCATCCATTTTCGATAAAGCTGTATTTAGAATTGATAAAAATGCATTTGCCCCTTAATATTTACAAAGAATAGTTGGAGAGGTGTCTCAAGGCTCTATGTTGGGCCCATTTCTACTCATTATGTGTACGATTGATTTGCAAATTTATGTTTTCACACATTCTCCCATCTATCATACATGCAGAAGATACTTGCATGCAGTAATGAAAGTCTTTTTTACAGCCTCACTTGCCTCAAGTTTTATGACATTGTTGCCTTGTATATACCCACCTAAAAGAAATATTGTTATATCATACTTGTATATATTTTTGTCATTTTTGTCAAGAAAATGATTTAATATTCATGTAAATTTTATTTTGTTAATTTAGTATTCTTTTACCATGTATTTTTATTGTGTTAAATTATTATTCATATATATGTTTTTATTACACGGCCTTCCTGTAAAACACCTTCTGCCTGAAGTAAGTATTGTGAATAAATAAAACAAATTGAAATTGAAATTGAAATTGAAATACATATGTATGCTTTCTGAAAAATAAATGTCACAACTAATCTTTTAAAAAGATTGACCATTTTGCTTAAGATCATTAAAACAATGTAGAAGATAAGCATTTGGTAAGCTCAGCAGTGATAGTCCAAGGATTCTATATTCAGTCCCCTGTATTCAAATAGACTGAGAGAGAAAGAGAGAGAGACACACACAACACACATTTGAAAGAGGCACTGCAATATGAATGAACACATCACATGTCTAACAATGTTATGATATGTGCATTTCATGCTTGTAAGATTCTTCTGATTCTGAATCTATAACCTGCCATTACTTGAGCTCAAAATTTCCTTCAATTATTCAACGAATACTAAGAAACTTTTTCTGATCTATCAAATGTGCAAGCCCACTGTTTTAGTCATTTGGTGTCCAATTTGTTATTATTTCTATCATGGTATTATAAAGTAACACGAATTGACATCAAAACTATAATTTGGTTTGTTCCAAGCTCTTGGAGGGCTTGAATATTAATACAATCAGCATACAAAAATCTTGAATATGGTTGCTAAAGCCCCTTTCACAATTGGTCTGCGACCAGTTTGCGACGGCCTGCAACAGATTTTTCGGGGTGTTGCACGACCGATCGCTTGGTGTCTTGCGACCACTCGCAGTCGTTGCAGGCGGTCGCACGAACCTGAGGCGGTCGTGACTGGTCGCATCTGAACTTTGAACATGCTCAAAATCCAGACACGACCAGATGCGATCGATTCACTCGCTTTAGGTCGTACGACCAGTCGTGCGATTCTCGTATGAGTGTTGCACAACGTTGCACGATTAGATGCGAGAGTTCGCACGACTCAATAGTCGCAGTGGGTGGGCTGGAGGTCGTGCAACACTCGCACGTGCGCTAGCGACCTATAGCGACCAGTCTTGCGAATGGGTGCGATTGTGCTAAGACCATGAGACTGTTGCACGACCGATCGCAGCACATCTTACAACGTTGTACTACCGTTGCACGACTGTATGAGACTGTATGCGACTATTCATCAGGGGTATATATAGGGGGACTATGGAGATGATCCTCTGCAACAGGGCCCTCCTCTAACAACTTTCTCTTCTTTGTAACTTTCTTCTTTGGCATCTTGAATATTAAGAAGGCCAACTTGAAACTGACTACCGGTCAATTGTCGAGGGGGTTTTTATACCCCACGCCACTCGCACGAATACTCTCACGACCACTTGCACCGGTCTCATTCAATCGCACGAGCAATCGCATGGTCTCACATCCACTCGCACGACCATGCAATCGATCGTGCGACTATTGTGATTGGCGTCAAGCCACTCGCAATCACTCGTGCAACACTCGCATGTGAACGCAAGACCACTCCCACGAGCATATGCGAGCAAATGCGACTTACTCGTGCAACGGTCTCTTCTAGTCGTTTTTGTTTTACGACCGCTGTTGCATTTGTGAATGCCTTTCTGCGACCTGATGAGATCGATGGCGATTGAAGCCTGTTGCAGCCTGTCGTGCGACCAAATGGTCGCAAACGGTCGCAGACCAATTGTGAAAGGGGCTTAAGCAATATATGGGGGAAAATAGCTGGGATTCAAACTACAAACAATCTCAAAGTTCTGGTCATACTGAGTAAATAAATACCATGCACAAAGAGACAAACAGAACATACAGGTATTATCAAATGCTAGATCAAAGTCTACTGGTATTGAAAAGATGAGAACACAACGGGGAATTCCAAGGTATCAATTTGAAAAACCTCTTTCAATAGAAGTCTTTCACTCACTCTGCACAGGGCACTCCAATGTTCAGTGGCAATAGTGCAAGAATATTGTGTGAACAGTGAAGCACATATATACAGCTCAAAATCTTTTTAAAAAAGTATAAATAGTGCAACAGCCTTGTAGTTGTATCTGCCAGAGGGCTTGCAAGAAGAGGAGCACGAACGGGCTCGAGTGAAGTCTGTAAGAACTAACTAAAAATCTATATTTTTAAATACACAAGACACATTACAATATTTTGCATATTATGATCAAAAGAAAAAAACCCCCATAAAATTATCCCCTTCATCCGATTTGAAGAAATGCAACAACTCGCAGCTTCACGAATAAGACTAACACATCTTCTAGCGGGATAAGCCTCTGTCAGAATTCAACTGTTAAAGTGAACTTTGACCAAAACTTGTTGTCAAATGTCATGTTTTTACCGAGACATCTCTGAGTACCACCCCTTGGCACCCCTGGAAAAAAATTATGTATGGGAATTTGCCAAATCAAATAGAAGAGGCTTTGCAATTTTGCTCCCCAGTGGGTAAGTCGGGTTTGGTAACTTTCATACACCAATCCAGGGATGAATTCAAGGAACCATCTTAAAGTTTTAGTTTGATTACTGACATGCTCAAATTAGGTAAGTACTTACAAATGCTTTGGGTTTTTTTTTTTTTTTTTTAGTTTATTCTTTTTACATGCATGAGAAGCAAACAAAATGAGGAAAATTCTACCTATAGATGGGAATGGTACAGCCCAATACCATGGTATGGTGCACATTAAGTTGTTAGAAAATACCTAGATTTACAAGTAGTACAGTCCTATTGTACATATAGGTTCTTTTTGATAATGGTAAGAATGTTGCAAGAGGAAGTGAACAGGACAAATGTTTTATATTAAAGATAGCATGACTTAATTGGCATTTAATTCAAAAAACATATTTGAATTCTTTTGAAGGGCCAGCACAGACTGAGATAGTGAAGACCAAAGCCAGATCTAGACAATGTGACAGTTCTTTCCCAGGCAGTGATCATTCTTTACTTCATGCAACATGTTCTTTCATTTTTGGAAAAAGAAAACTCATGTGGGATCTGAACTTCTTGCAAGGAGGCCACTGGTGAGTATTGATGTTCTTACAGCTTGTATTAATAGCTAAATGATATGAAGTAGAAAACGATATGAAGTCTTCATTACAGTATTTCTTCATCTGCTCTCACAGATTTTACTGATTTGCTGAAAAAATGGTTTAAAAGTATGCTTTTCAGGGTTACACAATGGATACACAGATAAATATGTCACAGCTAATCATGTTCAATTTCAGTGAAAGAGGACATACTTGACTTACATTCAGCTCAATTTAATTATTTGTACATTTAATGAAAATCATTTCCTCCTCTCACCTTTGCTCCACAAAGCAAAATATTTTAAGAAATCAAAAACAAGGTACTCATATATTTGAAAAATATAGATAATTGATTTCACTGAATCAATCATAAGTTTCCTGTGTACCCCTCCCCTTAGGAACTGCTTGATTCCTATGATCTACTATAATACATGCTAAAATCAAAGGACGAAGCATGTATGAATAGCAAAATTATATATATTTTCAGCACTTTTTTATTTTTATTTTTTTTCAGAAACATCCACAATGCTGATTTTCCTAAGCATAATAATCAACTTGATTGCCATCCTACAAGCAGATCTGACATTGGGAAGCCACACTTGCCCACAGCTGAGGCACTGTGAGACTGTTCACGTGGAAGAAAAAGTTAAATACATCTTTGCATTCTTGGTGGATCAGAATTCACAAAACTGCACTTTCTCCTTATCATTTAATGGTAAACTATTTAATAACAATGGGACATTTATTCAAACACATCATTTCTCAGAGCTAAAACAGGCAAGAACTCATATCACATCAAAGACAGTTTTTGACCACCTGATAGTGTCTCTTGAAATTAAATCAATACAGGCAGATGATGCTGGAAAATACAAGGCCGTATTTCACTGCAACAACCTTACTCGTTCAGAATCGTATATTCTGCAAGTATACCATCCCCCTGGTAACGTCTTTTGCCAATGGTACAGTCCAGGAGAACTGAAATTATCACATGCGAACTATGGACATTTACCAGCCCTGAGGTGCTCAGCGAAAAACGGTTATCCCGAAGGTAACATTATTTGCTACTCAAGGCATCATCACGCAACTATAGCACATAATCCCCGTTTCATCACAGGAGATGACATCATAACTTCTATATTCTGGCTATCAAGAAGGTCACTGCGATGCTGCTCAGTTAGTGAAAGGTACCTCAAAAGTTATCACCGGTGTACCGACTTTGTTTCATCTGTTGCGGACCATCAGCATTCAACAACAAAAAGTGTACTTCTCATGGACAATCTGTCCGAAAGAGTAACAACAGATACTACACAGAACCCTTATAGGATCACAGAAATATTACCAAAGTTGCACACCACATCAACTGCTCAAAAAGTCTATGTTGCTTCCAGACCTTCCTTTTGGAGTCAAATTGTATTTTGTATCTTAGTCAATTATATGTGTGAATGGGTTAGAATTGCAGAGTGTATCTAAATTAAGTTTGCAGTGTCCTCTTTATGACAGAGAGGGCCTATTCATATTAGCCTACATGCAGCTAATGAAATAGTGGTACAATACTATACATGTATGCATGTGAATCCTTATTTCTTTTACTGGTTCAATATGTACATTCTACACTTCATCCTAGTTGCATTTGCAACATTTTGCCCTGCATGCATGTCTTTTCAGTTTACTTTCACAGAGGGAGAGCTTGCAGAATTAAGATATGTATATCATATTGAGGAACACCTCAATATTCAACTCAGAATAGGAGAAAATGCACCATTTTTTCAGAATAGCAGAAAAGTACTGAATATGCTGACAGCTAGTCAATACAAGCGGTTTAAGATCAAAATATCTCCTGTGCCATCTAATGGCCAGATTGTTCATTTACAAATTCAAAACATTTCCCGTACAGATGCAGGAGAATACACATGTGAACTTGTAACAGACGGTAACGTTGTGGAGCATACAGCTCAAAAGTTTTCAGTATCTATCGAGTACCCCCCTGGAAGAGCATCTTGTGCTATGAGTACTGTGAAAAAAGTGCACTTTGGCATAAATGAAATTTGGAAAATGATGAATTGCTCAGCTATATCAGGTACAGATCCAGGCTACATTCTATGTTTTCAGAATAACGAGCAATTGCCTCCATGGACAATTCCCATTTCAAACCAAACTCACACTCTACAGAAAATTTGGGTGAGGACAACTCTTCCATTGGTTTGCTGTTCCTCAACTTACAGATTGCCAAAGACCCTGTGTGAGTGTAATGACTATGAATGGAGTCCTGACAACACAACAGAGGTAAATTCATGCTCCTACAGTTCAACTACAACTTCTTTTTATAAGGAATCATCATCACATGAGTCCATTGTAAAAGGAGGAAGTACAGATAGTGTCCCACTAAAGGCCAATACTGTCACATACGAAAGTACTGACAATAAAGATGAAAAGCAGACTGTAAATGTTAAAGTTGAAGGTGAAGGGAAAAGCATAATACTATCAGTTAGTCTGATTATTATCGCAAGTATATTTTTTCTTGTAAATATCAGTTTCATGTTATACTGCTTCCAAAGAGTACAAAACCACTTGGCAGGTGAATTGAAGGACATAAAGAAATCAGTTGATGAAATGCGTGAGTGCTTTAAGAAGGATTAAAGTATATAGGCAAAATACAGTAATGATTAACCCAATGCCTATGGGGAACTGCTTGGTGCCTTAATTAAGCTTTTGGGCATGAGACAAGTCAGCAGTCATTGTTTCAATATATAATGTGGTATTGTCATATCTTTTAGAAATATTTGTTTTCCTATATTTTGGTCTTACTTTATATATTTGGACTGGACGTTGGACTTTGAGGTAGCTTATTGAAACGTAGTGGCGTGAAAAGACTCATCTGGAAAGCAAAATGCATACTGTTTAAAATTACAATTTTACTGCATTAAGGTAGAAACATATCACTGAGCCATAGACACATGTTGACTATGGTCTAATAATGGTCTCATATACAAGCGCTCGTTATTTTGACTTTAGATATTTTTACCTATCATCAAAGAAATCAAACAGATTTAAAACTATGTCTTTCTCTGTTCATATACCAGTATCAAAGAACCTAGTGAATGAATTTTAAGTTTTGAAATGAATGCTTGTATCAGTAATATTCAATATCACATAAACTAGCTATGATTTAAGATATCTATAATGGGACAATGCAGACCCCATGAGAACAAATATTGTTATTAACTGCAAATGTCTTTTTTTTTCAAGTCATGAATTTACTTCACAGTTCAGATGTTCTATACACAGTACATGTATCCAAAGATTATATAAGGAATTTAATCCATTTTCAGGCTACCACCAATAGTATGATAATTGTCTTCTGGAGATTGTTTGTGTGAGTAAAGTTAACATATTGACATGCAAAAGCAGGCTTTGCTCTGCCTGGAGAGCTGGACTTGCTGGGTGTGGGAAGTTTGGTGCTAATCATTTCAAACTGTTGTTGGTTCAAAGTCTCACACATTCATGAACCAATTCATTTAAAAGTTACATAAAATGTAACATAAATGCACTACATCAATTGTCACCAGCCTTTCTGTCTGTTGTGCAACTACCATCAAAGGTTGTCTTTATTATTAATTCTAGCATTTATTTGTCACTAAAGCCTGGCTCACATGAGGTGTCATTTGTTAACATTATAACCACATCAGTGTATTCTTTTCCACGTCACAAAAGAGTGATATTGAGTAAAAAGTGATTGCAAAAATGAACAGTGCAAATAATACTTTTTCATAACTGACGTTATGGGGTCAATTGACTTTACAGGCTCAACTCGTGCAGGAACTGACACGATCAAAATGGCACCTTTTGTGAGCCATGCTTAAGTTCACATTTTCATTTTGTTTAACACTGTAAATATTAGAAGTGCACTTCTATAAATATAACAGTAATCTGTCATACATGTATATTTTTGCCACAGTCATTTGTTGAAAGTCTAAGCAAGTCAAAAATCATTTTGCTCACTGGTCAAATCAAGTCAAATCACTAGTCATTTGGTCTCCTGTTAACTGAAGTCAAGTCACAAGTCACAAGTCACAAGTCAGTTGGTCACCGGTAAAGTGTAATCAATATGCTATGAGTATGCAGATCTATCTTCCCAGTTTGTGTTGGCCATGGAACTTTCATACTTACATTTTCTCAGTCCAAAATGCCATCTACTGCTTATGTGCATTTATTGTTGTTTACAAATAAGTGTATTAAGATGCATTATATCCTCATAATTTGTTATGATATACCTGTTATCATTAAGGTACATGTAAATAAATTAATTTTATAAAATGGCAAACAAAATTTTTGTTTTGACCATGACAATTAAGTACCATGTACATCAGAAATGAGTATCATTCATAAAAACTTCACTGGTTCTTCTCAGATATGTCATTTATTTCAAAACACTTATTTTTTTAGAAAAAAGGTGTTGTTTCATACAATGGCACATTGCAGAAACTAATATTATGTCATATCATCATTTAGTTTCAAGTTCTGTTTATTGAAATTTATACCATTTGTCAGAAAAGAGGTACATGTAAATAAATGGTGTTTGGTAAATTTGATTACAAACATGTGTGTGTGTGTGTGTATATGTGTGTGCTCTCTGGGGATGCGACTGAGTGTGTGGGAGGTGTGTGTGTGGGAGGGTGTGTGTGTGTGTGTGTGTGATTCTTAATGTGTATTGTGCATCTTACAACTTCCAAAGCATTTTCACTCATCATGCTGCGTTGTGTAGGAATGACTTGCAGTGTTAGCAAGTCTCTTTTTCTTTGCTAGTCCAAGTCAAGTTGCAAGCATTCTTGGTGCAAGTTCAAGTCAAGTCACAAGTCGCTCAGGGAAATTGCAAATCAAGTCCTCCTGAGGGAGTGGAGTTGGTGAACATGTTGCGTGCATGAATGGATCCGATGACCACAGTATTCTGGAAAGTACTCTGAGACGATAACTATCATGTATTAATTCCTATGTAAATACATGTACATTGTTATTAATATCAACATCCATCTCAGGGATCGATGCTTGAAGCACCTACAAAGGACTATTATTACCCTGGTTTTAGCCCATTTGCCTCAAGGCAATGAAAATATTCAAGGAATAACTTCCCACTAGGAATCCAATTACTACACCTTGGAGGAGAGTGGCAAATATAGATTAATATCTTGCCAAAAGACATTAGTGCCACAGCTGTCACTCAAATCACGAAACATGTGATCCACAGTCCAGTGACATACCCACTAGACTACAACACCTCTTATCACAAAGTCATTAGATGAAGTTCATGGCTGACGGAAATCTAAACTAATTCATCACATAAAATCATTTTCGATGGCACCTCTAAATAATAAAAAGCATTCAATACCCACTTGGGCAAGTAAGTACCTTCTGTACTTCAAAATATAAAGACACAATAGAATGGGAAACAAAAGTTGGTTATCATGCCATTGAGACAACCACTACAGGGAATTGAAACCACGATAATTCAAAATTTGACAGATTTTTCAATTCAGCTGTCACGTAAAATATACTAGAAAGAAGATTCAGTTGTCACAGACTGCTCCTTGTAAACTTTCTTTTGCTGTACAGTGTAACTTTTGGAAGTATCGAAGATGAAACTTATTAAGATGGATGTCAATATGCATGGGCTGGTGATATTACTTATCTCGTGTGCTCAGATCAATGCATTTTGTAATGATTCTGAAGTCTTCTTTGTGGCTCACCCAAAGGATCTAACTGTCAAGGAAGGAGAAAATGCTATGTTCACATGTACAGTGTCAAGGTCTAATCCTGACACAGACTCTATCACTTGGACAAGCAGCCCGCCAGTACCCTACAATGCGATGGCTATTAATTTTAACCCTCAGACAAAGCATTTAACATCAAGAATTGGATTTGCAAATGTGAACAGAGACAGTCACAGCACGCATACCTGTATTGCTAATATTGTAAATTCACAGAACCTGTACACAACCTGCCATTCAAAGGCAGCCAAACTTAAGGTGATGTACTTTCCAAGGAAGGAAGAATTGTTCTGTAGTCCAATTAGACTACCAAACTTCCGAGAAAATGACACCATCTCGACAAGATGTGAAGTTCCTCAAGGCAATCCTGCGATGAAGATGTCCTGGCTTGTGGATGGGCAAAACATCACTCAGTCAAGCAGTTACTTCGATAACAACACACAAGTTCTTTTGCAAGATCTACAGATTGATCAGTCTTTCCACAATAAGACTATAACATGTTTGGTAACTAGCGAGATGCACTTTCCAGGCAAACAGATTGAGTGCAACATAGGTCCATTCATGGTGTTGGAGAAAGCAAAATATCATGATCATCCAAGAGAAGAAAATCTGCAAAATCCAAATGGAGTGTTCCAGAATGCCACCAATGTTGGAGAAACAAAACAGGAGCTTAATACTCATTCATACTTACAGACAGAACTTCCCGATGACATGCAAACCGATGTGACAAATAACACAACATACAAGGAAAGGCATGCACGTACAGGAAGTTTGGAGAAAAAGATGTACATTTATATCGCAGCGATATGTATCCTAGGAGTTATTGCCCTTGCAATCAGCTTTTCAGCTGCAAAAATCCTGATTTCCCCAAAACATTCTCAAAAAGATACAGCAATTACCAAATCTTGCAAAGCCTCAAAATATGTCTATTCAGAAGAGATCGATGGATACGACAGAAATGAACAATCAGAGCCCATCTATGAAGAAACTCCTGTTGCTTTCCCACTGGCAAGAAGGCAGCAATGCACTAATAATGAAATATCACCGTACGACTGTGACATCTTCAAAACAAACTCTCCTTGTGATACGTCATGTTCCTCCTCAAGCTGTGCATCGAACAGTTTATCTTCTACTGATGGGGATTCCTCTGAATACGCAAGCTTACAATCAATTTGCAACATCCAGGATGATGATGGCATCAGTTATCTCAGAGTCTATGACAACCAGGGAATAATTCAGATGCATGAACTACGAAAATCACATGCTAAATTCAGTTATAAAACTGAACTAAACTTTCCTCTTCCTCCTCCGTTACCGATGAAAGACAACAAATAATGATAAAAAGCTAAAGGGTATTTATAAAAAATGGCAACAATGCACTAACAAAGAAATATCACCTTATGACTGTGATATCAAAAAAAAAAACTCCAGGCAACTCATGTTCCTGCTCAAGTTGTGCATAGCTACAGAGTATCTATGAAAACTTATTATGGAAAAAAACATGTAAAGTGATTAATACATAAATATTAAACATGGCATGCTTTACAGTATCAGAATTTATCTACACTTGTTCACAGTTCTATACTGATCTGTCATACATTATTCACTGAATATTAATGTTTAAATATTGATAATCATAATAAAAATACACAACTGATATGAATTGTTATCGAATTCAACAGTATAGATCAATATGCTAACATACATGAAAGTGGATTTAATACATATTTTCCTTATGTTGTTCAGAATTATTTGGCCCTGGTTACTCAGTGAAAAAAAAAGAAAAAAAGTTGAACCTATCAATCTACACATATTTGTTTTTTCATAATGTCAATTTAAAAAAAAAAAATCACATGTTTTAATCGCAAAGACTATATAATATGACCATATGTCCCCAGAATTTTGACGTTAATATATGTTTATACATTGTTTTTCGTGATTTTAGAGATGTAATTTAGTGCTTCAGAAGTGCAAAACAATGGAAATGGCAATCCAGCTCAATTATTTTAAATGTTAATCTTGGGAATAATGAGAAACATATATACTTATGACTGATATGACCATAATCCCACTTACAGTAATTTTGATGAAGTTAATTTTCTAAACTCATTATCAATCAAAGTGAAAGCCCAGAGGACCTGGTATTAACACTGAACATATTACTGAGTGCTTTTTCTGTATGTATCTTCACTGATACTTTTCTTTTATCTATGTCATCTATGTTAAATCATAAATAAAGAGTGTTTTTAAAAATTAGTATGACTCTTCAGCATTTTCCTGGTGTCTCCTCATTAAAAAATCAACACTAAAAATAAATATGCTTCCTTTAAGTAAAAAAAATATTTTTTGTAAGGTGAGAAAATGAAAACTTTATGCCAGGAGCATCCACCCATGGTGCGTGAAAAATATGTGAACTATATAAGAAAACAAGCAGTCATTATCATTATAAATACAGTCACACAAAAGAGATTATTAAAATGTAGAAATAAGACATCTTAAAAACCCAGAAAAAAATTCTTAAAGGGTTGCAAAGTGGTTATGTATGTACAGTATAATGAAAAGTTTCCCCAATTCTGAACAAAAAACAAGTACAAAATTCTTTTATTTTCTGTTGCAAGGATCTTCTTTCCGCATGGTTCTCCTTCCGAGTTAAGTAGATTGCTATTGACATTGGATGGCCATTTAGATATTATGATTTCCGTTGTAAGATATAATCATTTAAATTTACAAAAAATAATAATAATAATAAATTACATTATATTCTATGAATTTCCCTACAGCCATAGTTAATGGATCAATAGAAAAAAAAAAATCATTCATGTATACTTGATTATTTTTCCCAAAGTCTCTAGCTAAGTAGGGCAGGTAGAGTGTGATTGTCTGGTAATGACTGAACGTTCCACAGTTTGTATATGTGGCTAGGGAGATTTTTTGTTTCAATAGGACTTGTACATAAAGACATATTTTTGCACTCACTGTTCTGTCTTGTAGCCTTTGTCAGAACATGTTCTGGTGTGAAATCATGAAAAAAAAACATCTTCAATACCACCAGCAGGGGCAGATCCAGGTTTTTGTAAAAGAGGGGGCACAGAGCTGGAAAAGTACACAATTAGGGGGAATTTTTTTTTCATTGTGTACTTAAGGTATGCCAGTTGGTTTTCAAAAGAGGGGGCACGGGCCGGTTTTCCCCCTATGTAGATCGCCACTGACAACCAGTATCTGAAAATTTGCATTACAGAGAGAACAATGCAAATATGCAATTGTATGAATATACATGTACCAGAAGGTCACCAAGTCACCAAAAAAAGGTTACTTGCAAGGTAGCTTAGCAAAACCGATTGGCCTGAAAAAAAGTTGTGCGGAACACAAATGAAGACCTGAATATAAAAACGGCCCAAGTCCAATTTTTGGCCAAATTGAGTTAAACCTGGGAAAATATTTCTTATACAAGGGCCCATCTTGTGTATAAATGGTAAACCTGAATTCCCCCCGGAAGTGCCTAAAATGAATGAATGAAGGTAGTATGAATGTAAGAATGGCCCAAGTCCATTGGACTTGGGCCATTCTTACATTCATATGATAGCGCCCTTTGCATTACACATATATGGGGCATTCATTTATCACACGCACACACACAAACACACACACACGCTATCCCATCAATTAACATGCCAAGTGATGAAGGACATTGTGCTGCAGTATACAACCACAGATTTGTAAGCCATACTGGTTAAAAGCTGAAAAAAATATTATTTATTCTTTCTAGTAGACTTATTACTACAGTAGCATACTGTGTATATGATTCAAAGAATGGCCCAAGTCCATATGATTCAAAGAACGGCCCAAGTCCATCAAACAAAATGACCCCCCTTCAAGTAACGTGAATGTTATTTATGATAAGAATGTATATTTAAACTTACATTTCAGATGTTGCCTTACCATCATAGTCAAATATAATATTATTGGACAAAATTAATAAAAAAAATATTAAGTTTTTTTCAGTTTACTCGGAATGACCTGCCATGGACTTGGGCCGTTTTTATATTCAGATACTCAAATGGCTAAATTGCTCAGTGTGTGTGTGTGTGTGTGTGTGTGTGTGTGTGTAATTTACGTTTTTCCAGATGTGTATCAATCAGGTATGATAGTCTACGTCTGGGGACTGACCTTTAACGTCACCATCCAAAAGACGTGACTCAGTCTCGAACCTGGGTCCGCTGAATCAGTTTGTAACTTCCTCTATTAGCTGGATTACAGCTGGATTAGCTAAATTGTTGGTGACAGTGGTGAACTAAAGGTGGTAATCTGACATACATGTATGTAATGACAGTTATGGTAATAACAAGTCTAATCACAGTAGAAGAGGTATTTTTACCAGCTTTATGCATGGCTTAATGATATATTTCTACCTTAATGGAATAAAACTGTGATTTTTCACAATTATGCATTTTGCGTTCTGGCCACTACATTTCACAATAAACCTCCTGTTTTAATTTTGCTCTTCATCATACAGGCACCATGAACATGTGTCTATTTTCAAGTAAAAGTAAGAACATTGAACATCGAAGCTGATGGTCCTAGCACTTACCCAATATTATTATTTTATCATCTGACAATAAAAACATTAAATCAAGAATCTTTCCCTCAAAATAATTTGTTATTCTACAATCAGCATGTTTGTTTAACCCACTGCATTCAGGTACCGGGCAATCCCTGTATTAAGCCTATGGGAAAGAGATTCAGCAGTCAACGGGTTAATAAACCATGGAATATTCCTGGACAACTAAATTTCTATGACCTGTAAAGTACTTACACTGGAATATAAATCAGCAAAGGGTTTCAACACTTGTCAAAGAACAACAAAACAATACAACTAGAATTACAAAAGATGGGAAATATATCACAGGAAGCATCTCTGGGAATATTAGAACAGAAAGTAAATCATCATGTTAAGGACTTCTTAATTTTGTCACGCAACTTTCTTTATCACATGACAGGGAATGCATTCCTGGGATCAGATTGGAAAGAGAGCTCAGATGAATTTCATTTCTGTTGTAAGATATTTTCATTTAAATTTACAAAAAATAACAACAATAAATTACATTATATTCTATGAATTTCCCTACAGCCATAGTTAATGGATCAATAGAAAAAAAATCCATTCATATATACTTGATTATTTTCCCCAAAGTCTCTAGCTAAGTAGGCCAGGTATAGTGTGATTGTCTGGCAATGACCCCACGTTCCACAGTTTGTATATGTGGCTAGGGAGAATTTTTGTTTCAATAGGACTTGTACATAAAGACATATTTTTGCACTCACTATTAAGTCTTGTAGCCTTTGTCAGAACATGTTCTGGTGTGAAATCATGAAAAAAAAAAAAAAATTCAATACAACCTGTATCTGAAACTTCGCATTACAGACAGAACAATGCAAATATTAATCAATAGAGGTATAGTCAAGAGAGTACATTAATATTGGTTATCAGGAGTTCAAGTTTAATGATTAGCTATTTTTTTCTTGTTCTAGATTATGTCAGGAATAGCAGACTATGTAAACCAGCCCTTGGCAAAATATGTCAAAACAAGAATATTGGAATATTGGCATGTCCCTCTTTGAATGCTCCCTAAAAGGAATTTCTTCATATCCCTTTTCTATTTTATCCCTATTATACAAAGTAAAGTATGTTCAGTTATTAGCATCCCACCCTATGGAAGGTTTTGAAGATAACTGCAATGATTTACAGAGTCATGAGCCATGTTCACAGAAACTAAACTTAGTGATGAGAACATGAAAAAGTTATAGGTTGCATTGTAGTATTGATGCCTATATTTTTGTGCCAACTGTCACACATGGCAAGTGAGCTACTGTACGAATTGCCACTTACGCATTGAAAGATCAAGCCTGATATCATAGAGTGTGGCAGATGATTCACACTTTGATGCTTGATGAACTACTAAAAAATGTAGTCTTTTTTATTCAGTTTTCCAGTTATTTTCATCTAATGAATTTCACAAATAGTTCCATTATGCATAATGTTTCATGTAACCCACCTATGTATGGCTTCAAAGACAACTAGAATGACTGACAGAGTCAAGACATGTTAACCCTTTCAGGACAGGAATTATTCTAGGGCTAAATTGATCACATTTTGTTCTTCAAATTGGCAACAAAAATATTTTTCTTTTAATGCTACAAGGTTCTAATAAAATGTAATGTCTTTGAAAACAGCATACATTATTAAGAACTTTGTTGAAAAGTTGAAAAAATTGCCAATTTTGTCAAAAAACAATGATTTTGAACCTCTCAATGTGTTGCCAATTTAAGGATTTTAAAGCTTATTCTCCTTTAAAAAATTCCTGGCATCAAACGCAATATGGTCAAGCAACAAAAATGGACACAGTGTGTGCAGAAATTTTTGCTCTTTCTACTCATGCATCTGGTATATTTTTTAGGGCTCTGAATCAAAAGTTATTCAACCAAACCACAAAATGTGGTCAATTGTCTTGAAAG
Organism: Heliocidaris tuberculata; assembly: GCA_025618425.1. Lineage (NCBI taxonomy): Eukaryota > Metazoa > Echinodermata > Echinoidea > Camarodonta > Echinometridae > Heliocidaris > Heliocidaris tuberculata. The sequence continues at coordinate 44,199,978 of CM046837.1, forward strand.
GGTTAACAGATACTACACTAAAGCCAATTAACTGCTTACTATACAATCTAACCGCAATCTTGTTTTGGAAGAATTTGTAATAGTATTTGATATGAATATTCAAACATGAAAAATTACAGTGATCGAGGTTCTGAATAGTCAAAGAGAAATAGGAACGAAATTTTGAGGTATTGCAAGCCTCCTTGTATGAGTAAAAGCCAAATCGACTCTGAATCGTAGGAACGTCTGACCATCTGTGCAATTGTCTTCGATTTGAAGCTGGTTTGGCCTTTTCTCTGACTTGAAGGCTTGCAATGCACTATTAATATTTATGATTTCTAGTATTCATATCATTATTAGAACCTCCAAGTGGATGATGATAATTAGATAAATTTCCACACGTAATGCAAATGGAATTACTTCAAAAATCAGCCTGTAGTAAAAGAGTTTAGTGTGAGGTGGGCGTAAGTAAATATGATCTGGGAAATTTTGTCAGTTTGTTAATCTTCACATAAATGAATAGAGCCTAGCATGATGTGGCTAACCATGCTTCAAAGCACTTCAGTGAAAGAGGGAATCAAAAGTAAACACAGCGGGGCTTCGTGGGGGATGCGGAACACCCATTAAAAAATTACTCAACCATAAATTTCTAAAGAATATTCTCTCATTCAAAAACAAAAGATGTGCAATGACAGACACTACCTTAAATCAAACATAACCATTAATATAAACATACAGTATTCAGCAGCCATTAAGATGTGGCTATAAAAATGAGGCAATCTGCTAAGGCATATCTTAAATTTCACTTGTTGGACATACATGTTCAATTCTGTGACAAAACATCAAGCAACATCGATCACAATGATATTGCTGAGATAATGATTTTTAATGCAGACTCAAGAATTTGAATTACAAATTAGGTGTTTGTAAATGAATAAAAGATGAAAAGAATTGAAAAGAGTATACACATTTCAATCAGCATTGCATTATGAAAAGTAAAGCGCAACTTTTTTCTGGTACTGACTGCAATAAAAACCATAATTTCATTATGAAAACATAATCAATTGTTCAAGTATTACCAATCAAAATGTTGGTAAGCAAATAATGCATACTTAGCTTTTTAAATAAACAAATTTTATGAAATATTTCTTGAGTTATATTAAAATAATTCAGGGGGGAAATTACTTTTTCTGCTGAGCATATATGAGCTACATAAGAAAACAAGAAGTCACTCTTTCAAGCAGCTTGCTGTTGAGGTTCGAGATATTAATGATTTCCTTTGTAAAATATTTTCATTCACAATTAATGAAAATAATAATAAATTACATTACATTTCATGAATTTTCCTATATACAGCCACATATTGATGCATTAATAGAGAAAAAAAGTTATTCATATATACGGTACCTGATCATTTTTCACAAAGTCCTCTATTAAAGCAGGACAGGCAAAGTGTGATCGTCTGTGGTAATTAACCCCATGTTCCATAGTTTGTACATGTGACTAGGGAAAGTTTTTGTTTAATAGGACTTCTGCACAAAGACATATTGCTGCACTACTATTCTGTCTTGTAGTCCTTGTCGGAACATAACCCTGAGAAAAATGATTTCAAAAATCTTCACTTAAGCCATTATCTCAAACTTAGCATTACAGGGAGAACAATGCAATTATATGAATATAGGTCACTAAGTTTATGGATGTCGCAAAAAGGCTTACTTGTAAACATACCTTCAGAATTGTGCTCTTTCTCAAATAGGCACCTTAAACATGTGTCTATTATGAAGTAAAAGTAAAAACATTGAACATCTCAGCTGTGCACTAAATCGGAGTAATGGTGGCTGCACTACCCACAGCATACAAATCAATGATTATTTTATCACCTGAAAAAAATCTTTCCTTCAAAAGAATATGTATTCTACAATCTGCAAGGCATTTAACCCATTGCATACGGGAAGTGGGCCATCTCTGTATTAAGGTTATGGGAAAGAGATAATTCAGTAGTCAATGGGAATATCCTTGAATAACTAAATTTCTATGACCTATAAATTTACTTACACTGGAATATAAATCAGCAAGGGTTTCAAAACTTGTCAAAAACAACAAAAAACAAAACAAATGCAAATACAAAAGATGGGAAATATATTACAGGAAGCATCCTGGGCATATTACAATAGAAAGTAAACCAGCACGCAAAGGACTTCTTGATTTTGTCACACAACTTTCTATATGAAATGAAAGGGAAAACATCCCTGATCATCAGGAGAAATCAGATGAATTTCAAATCACATCAATAGAGAGCACTGGAATGTCCCTCTTTGAATGTTCCCTAAAAGGAATTTCTTCATAATATATCTCTTAACTACTATTATATTCTGGGTAAGGCCAGGATTAGAACTGCTTTTCAAAGGAGGATTAAGCACTATGACAAATGAATATGCCACAGAAAATTGTAAAACCAATGAACTGAACTATCGTTGTTTAGGCTGCCTATTATGTGAACATAAAGTACTATGGAGGACTCTAATGTATAGAATGATGGGAACAGCTAGAAGCAACATGCCAACATGTTTACACCTCAGTCACACCACCAAACTGGGGCCTGTTTCATAAAACTTGTTATCAATAACAACCTACAAGAACCGTTATAAGCTACTGAAATCCTTGCATCTGATTGGTTAAGAGCAAATTTGTCATAGAAATGTGGCAGTTGTCATTGAAACAAGTTTTATGAAACAGGGTCCTGATGCCAAACCTACTCCAAATTAAACCGACCGAATCTTGGTCATTCAGGGTAATGTAATATCATGTTCGGTCTGTTATCACTATGGAGTCAGTCTCGTTGGTTTGAATACCTTTATTGAGCAATGAAAGACCAAGGCCAATACGAGGGAGTGTGTCATATGATTCACACTTTGATGCTTGATGGACAACTAAAAATGTGGTCTTTTTGATTCATGGTGTTCTAGTTAATATTTTCATCTAATATATTTCAAGAATAGTTTAATAATGTTTCAAGTGTCCCACCGATATATGGTTTTTAAAGATAACTGGGACATTTGACTGATACAGTCATGAGTCATGTTTATGGAGAATAAATCATTGTAGTATAGAGAGAAACACTATAACAAGCACTGCCTAATACTTCTGGCATAAAGTTTTGTCATAAGGCCTCTTGTGTAAAGGTATCGCCCCCTCCACCCCCCCCCCCCCCTCCCCTCCAATGTATAGGCCTGACAAAGAGCACAGGTGAAATGTACTGTTTTTCTGGAAATTCTGTCAATAGGTTAACCCGTTGACTACTGAATTCTCTAATTCTCATAGGCTTAATACAGGGACAATCCAGTTCCCATAGGCAGTGGGTTTATCTCTACATGTAGCCATATACATGTATGCCTTGCATCATGTGGCTCACCATGCTTCAGAGTACTTCAGTATCTAAATATTAATGAAAGAGGGAATCAAGTTAAAGCAACACAGGGGAACTTAGTAGGCAATGCGGAACACCCCATTAAAGGGCAATCCAACCTTGGTAATAAGATGATTTGTATGAAAGCAGAAAAATAAGAAAAACAGGATGGTGAAAGTTTGAAAGAAATCGGACAAGGAATAAGAAAGTTATGGATGTTTAAAAAATGAGATCACTACATCTATGCGAATCTCAAATTGGCAATTTGGTGAGTCAATTGTGACACTTTTGTGGACAACTCTGCCATTTGTCGTACACAAAAATATCATTAATTTGCGGTTTTCTTCGAGGCGCCTTTACCCTCGGGGCAGTACTCAAAATATATTGGAGATAGCATATTATTATAGGTCCTCATGAACGAAAAGATCCTACTGAGTAATGCATTTGGAAAAAAAGTGACATTTTAGTCATTTTGTGTGTTAGAGCGAATGGGGGAGTTGTCCACAGCTACATCACAGTGACATTACCTGTTCGGCCAATTTGAAATTCCCATATGCATAGTGATTACAACTTTCAAAAAATCATAACTTTCTTATTACTTGTCCGATTTCGTTCAAACTTTCACCAATCTGCTTCTCTGATTTTTCCTCTTTCTTTCAAAGCAATTTGCTAGTAAGGTTGGATTTCCCTTTAAAAATTACCCAACCCAAATTTCTACCGATTATTCTCTCATTCAAAAGAAGCAAAATGACAAAAGATTTGCCATGACAAACACTACTGAACTCAAACATTATCATTCGTACAGACAAATAGTATTCAGCAGCTATTAAGGTGTGGCTCTTAAGGTAGCAATCTGCTAAGGCGTATCTTAAATTCTATTTGGTAAACATACATGTTTAATTCTGTGACAACCCATCAAGCAACATCTGCTACAGAGATATTGCATAGATAATAATTTCTAATCCAGTCTCATGAACCTGAAAGTACAAATTTTATCAAATATTTGAGTTATATTCAAAAAGTGTCCTCAAAGGGAGGAATTTACTTTTTTGTTTGAGCATAATATGAGCTATATTAGAAAACAAGAAGTCACTATCATTATCATCATTATTGCAAACTTGCCATCCGTCTTAATAAGCGATAAATCGGGTATAATTGCAAATTTCTCACTATTATGTACTTTATGTATACTCTGTCAAATGATTTTTTTCTCTTCTTCAAACGATGTTGAACTTAATATGTTATGTTTACCTTCTATGTTGTATTCTATTTTTCTTGAATAAAGAAATGATATGAACATATAAAAGCAGTCGCAAAAAAAGAGATTGTTGAAATGTAAAATAAATAACGCTTTAAAAATCTGGATTTTTTTCCCTCTTAATGTTAGCCAAGTAGTTATGTGTATACAATGAAATGTTTCTGTATTTTTGAGAGAGGGAATGCATCCAAGGGATCAGATCAGAAGGAGAAATCAGATGAATTTCAAAATCACATTAATCAACAGAGGGACACTTATCTTCACACAGTCAAAAAGGTAAATTAATATTTGGAAGTGCATAGGGACGTTATATCATAATGTGATATGCGCTATACAAGAACGGTTTATTATTATTATTATTATTATTATTATTATTTACTGTCAGGAGTTTAAGTTTGACGATTTTTCCTTGTTCTAGATTTATGCCAAGAAAAGGAGACTCACTTAACCAGTCCTTCACAAATATGTCAAAACAAGATTAGTATAGTCCCTCTTTGAATGCTCCTTAAAAGGAATTTCTTCATATCCCTTTGAAATATTCTGGGTTAGGCCAGGGTTAGCACCGATTTACAAAGGAGGATTAAGCACTATGACAGAAAAATATGCCACAGAAAATTGTAAAACCAATGAACTGAACTGTCGATTGTTTAGGATGTCTATTATGTGAACATAAAGTACCCTGGAGGACTCCAATATGTTGAATAATGGGAACAAAAGCAACATGCCAACAACATGTTTATAGTTTATACCTCCGTCACACTGTCAAACTGACGCCAAGCCTACTCCAAATTAAACCAACCGAATCTTGGTCATTCAGGATAATATAATATTATGTTCAGTAGTCAACGGGTTAATAACCAATGGAATATCCTTGAAAAACTAAATTTCTATGACCTTTAAAGTACTAACACTGGAATATCAACCAGCAAAGGGTTTCAAAACTTGTCAAAAAACAACAAAACAAAACAAATAGAATTACAAAAGATGGAAAATATATTACAGGAAGCATCTCTGAGAATAGTAGAACAGAAAGTAAACCACTATGTTAAGGACTTCTTAATTTTGTCATGCAACTTTCTTTATGAAATGAAATGAAATGCATGCCTTAGATCAGGTCAGAAGGAGAAATCAGATGAATTTCAGATCACATTAATCAATAGAGGGATACTTATCTTCACATAGTCAATAGGGTAAATTAAAGGAGAATTAACCCATGAATGTAAATGTATTTATGTTCAAAGGTGTAATATATTCTTAATCATTGGCCTGTATCACTTTAGAAATAAAATATCAGAAAAGGGTTTAAATCAAGACATTCTAGCACACGGTATCATCTGCTAACAGTTTACATGGGGGCTGCCATTTTCTTGATGATATGGAGTTGTACATGAACCATTGGGAACCGTTCCGGTCAGGAAGATATTTGTAATCCTAGAGCTAAATTGCTTCTCTTCATTACAAAAAATCCCCATATATGATGGAAAATACATAACAGGTGTATACATATATTCTAAAATTTGAAATTTATAGATTTCTTTTTAAATTCTCTGGTTTTGCTAAATAGAAATCGATTTCTTGGGCTTTCCTGGCAGAGCAGAACATAATTAATACAACACACATTCTGACTATTGAAATCCATTATCTCAAAGCAGGTGAATGCATAGTTTGTCACTACTGATGCTCGGTAAAGTTATCATCCATAAATTTGAATTAATTTGCTCCGTCGCGTACGTCATAGTATCCAGAAAATAGATTTATATTTAGTAAAATAGTAATTTTCAAAGAAATATAAAATACATTTTCGTTTTTAGAATATATGTATATTCTCTTAAATATTTCAAATTTCAAATGGGATTTTGTATCAGGAAGAAAGACAATTTTGCATTCGGATTAAAAATATCTTTATGTACACATCAAGAAAATGGCAGCCCCCAGGTATTGCTAGCAGACGATAAATTTTGCTGAGAAAATCTTGATTTATACCCATCTCGTATATCTTAATGCAAAACTACGTAGGACAACAAGAAGGAATTGATTACATCTTTGAATATAAGCACATTAATATTTTGAGGTTAATTCCCCTTTAATATTTGTTATCAGAATTTGAAGATTTATGATTATTTTTTTCTTATATATTTATGACAAGAATAGGAGACTAACTAAACCAGCCCTTGACAAATATGTCAAACACAAGAATATTGGCATGTCCCTCTTTGAATGCTCCTTATGAGGAATTTCTTCATATCCCTTTGAACTATTATTATATTCTGGGTTAGGCCTAGGTATGCACTGCTTCACAAAGGAGGATTAAGCACTCTCACAAATGAATATGCCACAGAAAATTGTAAAACCAGTGAACTATGTTGTTCATTGTTTGCACAATCTATTATGTTAACATAAAGTACTAGGAGGGCTCTAATGTATAGAATGATGGGAACAGAAGCAACATGCCAACAACATGTTTATACCTCTGTCACACTGCCAAACTGATGCCACAATTACTCCAAATTAAACCAACCAAATCTTGGTCATTCGGGTTAAAGAGAAAGTCCACCCTGACTACAAGTTGGTTTAAAAGAAGCAGAAAAATTAAGGAAACAGATCAGTAAAGGTTTGAGCGAAATATGAAATAAGAAAGTTATGAATTTTTAAAGTTGTAATCAATCAAAAAAACAAATTGGCAACTCTGTGACGTATCTTGTGAGCTCGTCTCCCATTTGATCTGTAACCCCCAAAATCATTAAGAAAATTTTCAATCATACATGCACCTTAGATATAATCATTGCTCATATGTTTTTACACAAAACCTGTATGAAACAAATTTATTCCCTAATCAAAAACTAAGAAAATGAAAAATTGATTTTCTGCACTGAGTATACGTCACGGAGTTACCAATTTATGTTTGATTGAGTACAACTTCAAACATTCATAACTTTCTTATTTCTTATCAGATTTTGCTCAAACTTTCACTTATCCATTTCTCTCATTTTTCTTCATTCATTCAAATCAACTTTATACCAGGGAGGACTTTCCGATGAATGTAATATTATTTTGGGGCGGTTAACAGTCTGGAGTGAGTCTCGTTGGTGTAACTGCTGTATGAAGCAACGAAGGACCAAGACCCCCATGCAATACCAGGGAGTGTGGCATGATTCACATTGATGCTTGATGAACAACTAAAAATGGGGTCTTTTTGATTCATGTTTTTCCAATTATTATTTTCATTTTATACATTCAATGAATAGTTTCATTATACAAAGCAATGTATGTAAAGTTACTACAAGTATCCCACCCTGTGGATGGTTTTGAAGATAACTGCAATGATTGACAGAGTCATGAGTCATGTTCACAGAGCTTAAAATTAGTGATGATGAACATGAAAATGTTATAGGCTGTATTGTAGTTTTGATGCCTATTGTTTTGTGCCAACTGTAACACATGCCAAGTGAGCTACTGTACAAATTGGCGCTTGTGGCAAATAAAAGGTTAAAGGGCAATCCAACCTTGGTAATAAGATGATTTGTGTGAAAGCAGAAAAATAAGAAAAACAGGATGGTGAAAGTTGGAAAGAAATTGAACAAGGACTAAGAAAGTTATGGATGTTTGAAAAATGAGATCACTACATCTATGCGAATCTGAAATTGGCAATTTGGTGAGTCAATTGTGACATTTTTGTGGACAACTCTCCCATTTGTCGTACACAAAAATATCATTAATTTGCAGTTTTCTTCAAGGCGCTTTTACCCGCGGGGCAGTACTCAAAATATATTGGAAATAGCATATTGTTATAGGTCATCATGAAAGAAAAAGATGCTACTGAGGAATAGATTTTGGAAAAAGTCACATTTTAGTCATTTTGTGTGTTAGAGCGAATGGGGGAGTTGTCCACAGCTACATCACATTGACATTACCTATTCGGCCAATTTTAAATTCCCATATGTATAGTGATTACAACTTTCAAAAATTCATAACTTTCTTATTACTAGTCCGATTTCGTTCAAACTTTCACCAATCTGCTTCTCTGATTTTTCCTCTTTCTTTCAAAGCAACTTGCTATTAAGGTAGGATTTCCCTTTAAGCACTGAAAGACAAGCTTGATATCATGCTTGATGAACTTCAAATTTGTGGTCTTTTTTATTCATGATATTTTATTTATTATATTCATCTAATGAATTTCTCGAATAGTTTCATAATATATCAAAATGTTTCATGTAACTCAAATACATGTATGTATGGCTTCAAAGACAACTAGAAAGATTGATAGAGTCGTGTTAACCCTTTCAAGACAATTGACCACATTTTGTGGTTTGGCCCAATAACTTTTGATTTAGAGCCTTAAAAAATATACCAGATGCATGAGTAGAAAGAGCAAAAAAATTCTGCACATACTGTGTCCATTTTTGTTGCATGATCATATTGCGTTTGATGCCAGGAATTTTAAAAAGGAGAATAAGATTGAACATCCTTAAATTGGCAACACATTGAGAGATTCAAAATCATTGTTTTTTTGTCCAAATTGGCAACTTTTGAAACTTTTCGACAAAGTTCCTAACCGTGTATATTATTTTCAAGACATTACATCTTATTAGAACCACGTAGCACTAAAAGAAAAATATTATTGTTGCCAATTTGCAGAACAAAATGTGATCAATTAAGCTCTTAAATAATTCCTGTCCTGAAAGGGTTAATGAATAATACACTATAACGCCAAATGCTTACTATACGATCCAACTGTGATCTGATTTGGGAAGACTTTGTAATAGTATTTGATATGAGCATTCAAACATGAAAAATTACAGTGATCGAGGTTCTAAATAGTTACAGAGGAATAAGATCAAAATTTTGAGGTACTGCAAGCATCCATGCAGGAGCAAAAGCACGGGCGTAGACACGCATAATTATCCACTGTTAGTGGGGGGGGGGGGGATGATCTATTCATCATCCCCCCACTAACAACAGAAAGTTTGTTTGTATCTACACACTGAGCAAAAGCCAAATAAATTGGGTGCTATTGTCTCCGATTTGAAGCTGGTTTGGCTTTTGCTCTGACTAGTAGGCTTGCAATGCACTAAATTTACAATTTCTAGTATTTATATCATTATTCAGAACCTCAAACAGGAAGATTATACTTAGATAAATTTACATATCTAATGCAAATTGCAATTTCTTTAAATATCAGATTACAGTAGAATCGTTCAGTGTGGGCGAATAGAGGTGGGCGTAAGTAATGATGATTTAGCAAATTCTGTCAATATGTTAAACTTAACATTTACCCAAATAAGAAAGAATAGAGCCTTGCATCATGTGGCTAACCATGCTTCAAAGCACTTCAATACCTAGATATTCATTTCAGGGTGAATCTGTAACGCGGGAACTTTGTGGGAAAGCGGAACACCCTGTTAAAAATTACCCAACCCAAATTTCTGAAAGAATATTCTCTCATTCAAAAGAAGCAAAATGATAAAAGACGTACAATAAACATTAGCGGTAGTACGAACATACAGTACTCAGCAGCCATGAAGGTGAGGCTCCAAAGGCGGAAATCTGCCAAGGCATATCTTAAATTGGTGGACATATATATGTTCAATTCTGTGACAAAACAAGAAGCAACATTGGTCACAGAGATATTACTGAGACAATTTCTAAAGCAGTCTGATAAATTTGAATGACAAATTAGGTGTCTGTATAAGAAAAAAAGATGACAAGAAGTGAACAGATTATACACATTTCAACCATGCATTGCACTATAAAGTAACACAGAGTGAAACGTTTTTTCTTATACCAACTGAAATAAAAACCATAATTTCATTATGAATAAAGAATCAGGTTGTTCAAAAATTACCAATCATAATGTTGGTAAGGAAATACTGCATATTTATTTTTTAAAAGAACAAATATTAACAAATATTTCTTGACTTATATTAAAAAGTGTGAAGGGGGAACTTACATTTTTCAGTGCTCTAATATGAGCCATGCAGTATAAGAAAACAAGAAGTCACAATCATTATCATCATTGCAAACCTGCCATCTGCCTTAATAAGAGATGGATCTGTTACATTTGCAACTTTCTCAATATACTCTGTCAAATGATTTCTTCCTCTTTTTCAAACTGTGTTAGACTAATAAATATGTTATGTCTACCATGTATATTGTATTCTGCTTTTCTTGAATAAAGAGATGAAAGCAGTCACAAAAAAAAAGATGGTTGAAATGTCCTGTCTTATTTGCACTGATCTGCTTTCCTCACTGTTCTACTTTGAAGCAGCTAGCTATTGAGGTTGGATGGACATTTACATATCAATGTTTCCTTTGAAAAATATGATCATTTACAATTTATCAAAAATGACAACCACAAAATAAAAGCACATCTTCACTAAATGCAATATCTCAAACTTAGCATTACAAAGAGAGTTACAATGCAATTATAGGAACATAGGTAAATAAGTTCATGGATGTCACAAAAAGGCTTACCTACCCACGGCATACAAATCAATGATTATTTCATCACCTGAAAAAAAAATCAAGAATGTTTCCTGCAAAGGAATCAGTGTATTCTACAATCTCTACAGCTTTTAATCCGTTGCATAGAGGAACTGGGCCATCCCTGTATTAAAGGCGATGTTTAGTTTTGGAAAGCCCTCAGAAACTTTTCGTCAGATTTATTGGATTTTTTTTAATAGCAAGATTCTAGCAAAACAAAGATGCTGTGGAGATTTCATGTCCTAAAGTTGCATATTAAACAAATGAAAGTCAAACTAGATGAATTCTCGACTGCGCGCAGTCAAAATGTATGCCTCCACCTTTGCCAGATCAGAAATATATCGCACATTCATGTTGATTTGTTTTAAACTGTGTTCATGTTATTGATTCGTCTAATCAATTAATCACCCTGTCTTATTATAGTTATACAGTCATTGCTTGAAAAAATATCCATGACAGGATTATGGCTGCCATTATCATACTTTTAGGTTTAGTAATGATATCAAGCAAAGTGAAATGTTGAGCAATTGTATTTATATGCCATGCCATGAAAATGGGGACAAAATGTTAATTTCTAAAAATATATTCTACTAAGAAGCATTTCATACCATTTAAAAGCTTAGAATATGTCCCATTTATAAATGTAATGATTTCTTCGGGACCACGTCCATAAATCTAGAGGGCAGTACTGAAGAAATGTTTTTTTACCAGTAAATAGTAGTAGTCAAGATGAAAATTCTACAAATATCATTATAGAGATGTCATTATATAGAGACTGGTAAAATACATGTAGATAAAACCAGAATAAAAAGCCTCTAATTACATGTTAATAGACCTCTTTGACACTTGACTTTACACCTTACGACCCAAAAGTCTGATCACTTTATCTCCTCCTAGTCATGAATACAAAATAGTTGATATATGGTGATAACAAAGGTAAACCAGAATAAAAAGCCTCTAATTACATGTTAATTGACCTCTTTGACATTTGACCTTACATTAACAAGGCTAACACCTGCAATTTCAGAAATTGACCTGTGACCTTTTACCTCTGACCTACATACCCCAAAATCTAATCAGATCGTCTTCCTATGGTGATACATACTAGCACCAAGTTTGAAGTTCATACCTCGTGTGGTTCTTGAGTTATTGCTAGAACAAGAAAGCGGGACGGACGGACGGACGGACGGACAACCCAAAAACATAATGCCTCCGGCACCACCTTCGGTGGCGGAGGCATAAAAAATAATTTAGGTGCCAGGTCAGGGATATAAACTCCCAACAACTTCAGTGTGCACTATACACCATACATGCGTTCAAAACCTACACACAGTGACACACATGCTCTCTCCATGTGAAGCCTCAAGATTGTTGTGCGGGGAGCCGTCGGGGTGGAAAGGTCCTAGCGTAGGGCAGTATATTGCCGTGATCTAGGGTTCCTGACATATATTTACAGTAAAATTCATTTGAAATCATTGATCTTATACCAACTGATCTCATACAAACATCTTTTTATATATGGAAAATAACTTGAGACTATATACACCTTTCTTTCCAATTTCATTTTTGCTGCCAAAACTGTACATGAGCTTCAAAGGGCAATCCCACCTTGTAAAAAGCTGATTTGTGTGAAAGGAGAGGGGGGAAAAATAAGATAATGAAAGTTTGAAAGAAATCGGACAAAGAATAAGAAAGTTAAGAATGTTTGAAAAAATGAGATCACTACATCTATGTGAATATCAAATTGGCATTTTGGTGAATCGATTAAGACATATTCACGATCAACTCTCCCATTTGTCGTATACCAAAATATAAAATTCCGGTTTTCTCCTGAGCACCTTTTCCCTCTGGGCAGTCCTCAATATATATCCTAGATAGTATATTGTCATAGGTCCTCCAAAAAGAAAAAGATCCTAATGACTTATACATTTTTTTTAAAACTGACATCCCATACATGTATGTATAGTGATTACAACTTTTTAAAAATTAAATTTCATTATTGCTTGTCTGATTTTATATTAAGCCCATATGGAAAAGAGATAAATTCAATAGTCAACCGGTTAATAACCCATGGAATATCCATGAATAACTAAATTGCTATGACCTGTAAATTACTTACACTGGAATATAAATCAGCAAAGGGTTTCAAAACTTGTCAAAAAAAAAAAAAAAAAACTAATAGAATTACAAAAGATGGGAAATATATCACAGGAAGGATCCCTTGGAATAAAACAAAAGAAAGCAAATCAGCATGTAAGGCACGTCTTAATTTTGTCAAACAACTTTCTTTATGAAATGAAAGGGAATGCATCCATGGGATCAAAGGTGAAATGTACACTGCTTTTTCTGGAAAATTCTATCAATATGTTAAACTTCTTATTTACCCAAATATTAAAGAATAGAGCCTCATGTGGCTAACCATGCTTCAGAGCACTTCAATACCTACACATAGATATTCATGAAAGGGTGAGTCAACTGTAACACAGGGGAACTTTGTGGGAAAGCGAAACACCCTGTTGAAAATCATCCAACCCAAAATTTCTACAGAATATTCTCTCATTCAAAAGATGCGAAAGATACAAAAGGATAAAAGACGTGTCACAACAAACATTAGCATTAGTACAAATGTACAGCATTCAGCAGCCGTGAAGTTGTGGCTCTAAATGCAGCAATCTGCTAAGGTATGTATATTTTAAGTTTTACTTGTTGGACATATACATTTATCTAACTAAACATCAAGCAACATCTGACACAAATATATTTCTGAGATATAATGCAGGGAGAGCTTTTCATTCAGATCATATGAGGATATTTTTCCTGCAAAAGTCTAGACTACTGAATGATATTACAGGGTGGCCCAGAAAGAACGCAACACCTAAGATCTGCAATTTTCAACAACATCATTGACACTGTATCATTACTGTTTGTTTTACTGGGTAGAAAATTCTTTTAATTTTGTACATGGCATCTTTTGTATTTTTCAAAATGTGCCTTGACCATCAAAAGGGTAATACCATTGTCACTTGTATTGTGATTTCATGCACAAATTTGGAAAATTTATGAGGAAGATAATATACATTTTCCTTATTTAATAATCTTTTTTAGTTTTTAAACACCTTTGACAGCTCAAGAACAAACAGCAAAAAAGTGTAGAAGTACTGCATTTTTAAAGAAATGATGTGATCATTTAGTTATTCTACATTACACCTTCGAGGATTGGAATCCCACATTCAAACATTCAAGGCTCTGGACTTCGACCAGAACAGTGACCAAAACTTGATTTTTGCTTAAACTAATATTACATGAACCTTGTAAAAAATACATTTATGTTCTTTTTTATCTTCTTGCATCATACCTACACTGCCCATTCCATTGAAAAAATCACCCACCATAATCTTTTCAATCCTTTCTGCTAACTATTGCCTATATTTATATGACATGTAGGAACCAAGGGATATGCCATTCTTTTTAGAGGGGTGGCACCATAAAATTTGCATAGTTTCCTGTGAACTTACATTATTATTTAATTGAATGTTAATTTCTATGAATGGTCCAGAAAACATTTTTTAAACTAAAATATTACCATACCTTTGCCGATTTGTATACACTACATCTGGGAGTTGCCTCCACTGTATAGCAGCCTAAAAGTATTATTTACAGAATTCCTTGGTATAATTTTAAGATTTCTATTTTCAATCTCATCACTGCATCAGATTACAAAAAAATACCAGTAATACCAGATGCTGGGAAGAAAACAGATTTGTACAGCCAAATTACAGATAACTCAGACTCTTCTTGTCCTTCACTGCTACATGATATTAGATATTGTTTTTATTTAAACCATCTTGATATATCAGGGAGTCAAAAAGCCTTGTTGTTATTTCCTCTAAAACTGATATTATTTTTGAAAAAACAAGAGGTTTGATTCATTTTCTTTCTAACATCTTCACATACAGGATACAGGTTACATATCAGAATGGAATGAACTATAACAAAGTCAGAACCTTGGCTGACTAAAAGTCAGCATATCTTGGATTTTCAACAGGACTTCTACTTCAGTCCCGGAATTCACCCTGAAAAGGTGCAATAAATCGTTGAGAGTGGCATCGAGTGTTATGACTGACATGTTACATGAAATATGGAGAAAATTCAACAGCTTCAATTATTCTTCCTTGTGTACTTTTAATCAGTGCTGAGAACAGTCTTTTGAGCGCTGGGTGCAGCCTACCTTTCTTTTAACTAATAAGAGTTTCATATCTGTATATGAAGTATGTATGAGCAGGAATTTCACAGAATCAGGTGGAAGCAGCAAAGGAATTTCAACACAATGCACACCAGAAACACCTAAATTGTTGTTTGTTCCAAAATGGGAGTTCTCAACCTAAAACATTTTTGTCAATTTCTATTTCTGCATCAGTTCTTGTCATTTATCTACAGTAATGAACATTCCTCTTCCAACACACAAAGATATAGAGTACACGCCACTGTAAATGATTCTTTCACTCTGTTGAAATTCATAGTGCCTAGTGACAATTGTTCCTTTGAGTTATCAAACTACCAAGGTGGCAAGACAACAAGTGGCCATTTACTACACAATCAGGAGAAAATCTCTGTTGAGACTGAAACTCTATATGGATATGTAATCATACTGCTTACAATCAGAGACATAGCTGTATCTGACGCTGGAATCTACTATTGCTATGTCAATTGTCACAACGTAAATTCCACACAAACTGCCCATCTGCATGTTTATCATCCTCCAACACCAGCGAATTGCAGTTGGGAAACTTCGAGGATTACGCACACTCATTATATATTCTCATCAAGATATTCAACATTGAAGTGTGATTTCATAAATGGTTATCCAAAGGCAATAACAATTTGTTTTTCTAAAGACCAGAAAAGCACTTCTGCTGTTGGTCCAAAGTTTTTAACCAACACTCGTGGTAGAGAATACAGTGCTATACTCAAGTTAAGAAAGCACAATAAAATTCATTGTTGTGCAGTTAGTAAGAAATACAGCAAACATTTTGATAACTGCCAAGATTTTGTGTGGCATAAGAATACCAACATCCCCTTTAAAACTTCAACTCAAAGAATTGTTGAAATAGTTGAAATAACAGGAACAAAGCAGGCTACTGAAATAACAGAAAAGCAAAGCACTCATTTGGCCAGCAGTATCCAAAATAGTGTACCAACATTAGAAAGTCTACTGAGTGTACATTGTACAACTGAGTGGGAAGTACATATAGCATACATTTTAGTCATTGCTATCCTAATATTGCTATTGTTTGGACAGCATTGTTACAGGTGTGTAATTAAAAAATGTTTTAATGTGAACAGCTCACAAAAGTCAGCTGGTGCTATGAAATAAATATAATCTCATGTTTTTTTATAAGTTAATCATGACATTTCAAAGAGGGTCGCTTACAGCACTGATATTTTTTGCTATAAAAATAACAGTTACCATATCAAATGTGGTATATACTGAAGGAGATACAGTTGTTCTAAAATTTCAATTTCCAACTACAAATAGAGTGAATTTTATCTTCAACATAAGATGCGGCGACAGACATCAATTTTATAACTCTACAGTTGGAAAAATAGATGCACTTGGGCTTACTGAAGACCAGATTGGACGATATTCAGTTCATCGTGAAATACTTAATGAAGATACAGTTGAAATTCATGTTACAATTGTGAATACTTCAAGAGTAGATGCTGGTACTTACACATGCACAGGTAAGAATGAAAGCCAGGTTAAGAGCGTTCCTAAAGTTATAGGTCTAATCATACACTTTTCACCCGGAAAAGTAACATGCACTTTAGACACAAAGGAAAGACATGATGATTGGCTATTTTTGACATGTACTGCTCAACTTGGAAGTAAACCTGAAATTTTTCAATGTTACCAAGATTGTGACATAACTCTACCTATGAATGACATGGATCAAAATGATACCAGTTTTTGGCAAACATTCTGGATAAGGAAATCTCTGCCAGTATTTTGCTGCACCTCACCGTATGAAAAGCAACGAAGACAAAACGATTGTAAAGATTTTGAATGGGATTCCTTTGAAAATTCAAAGAAACAACATAAGCCGTGTACATCTAATCAACAGAACACAGGAACCCAAACACCAAAAACTGAGACAAATATACCTTTGATGTCAACTGAAAAGGAGTGTAAAAAAATGCTACCATGGAAAGGTTTTAAATGGGAAGACTTATCATTTTCTCTGATTTGTATAGTTTTTGTTTTTATTATTATAAGAGCATCAATTTTTGTTAAATCTAGAAGAAAATCTAAAGACAGAACAGGGAAGTATTCTTGTCGGTATTCTGCTGGACCTAGGATGCCTGAAGTAAACAATGGGAATGAACGACAAGGTCCTGAAGAAGAGTTACAGTAAATCAGGTATATCATGATCTATCAGACTGATTGTGTACAAAATTATGAACTCATCTATAAAAAGAAATCTGTAAAGACGAATTGTCGATTTGTACGGAAGTGATATCTATATGAAGATAAAGTTATTGAACAGAATTAGGTGCTACTCATTTTGATAAATCCCAAAATGACCAAAAAAAAAAGAGAAATTCATAAAGGGAAATAGTGTATTAAAAGATGAAAAGAGATTTGTCTTATCAGACAGATACATGTACACCTTACCTACATGTGTACACTGATGAAAAGGCATGATTTGGTAATATTAGACCAACTAGAAGCCCAAAACATGTGTTTAAGGCTGCTACCAAATAATCTAGCCAGTTGAACAAATTTAACAGTACTTAACAGAAAAAATCTATCTGATTGATACTTCGAAACCAGGAAAACATTTCTGATAGCACATTTACATAGATAAATGACAGACGGCTTGTCTAGCCCTGCGTAATTTGAAGGTGTAAGTTTCTCAAGATAGGTAAAATATTTATTTTGAATTCAGAAAAGTTAGTTCAAATCAAATATACCAATCTGATGAATCTCTTCAAGGGCATGTCAAATCCAAATGATTTATTGTGTTTTAAATGTAAGAGATGAAATACCTAACAACATGAAACAGACTAGTGATTAAAGCTAACAAGTAAAAAATATATAATAAGTGACATGCTACAGGGGTCGCCACATATCCCAAACAGAGCCCGGCCGACTCCTCTGCGAGCTCAAAATGGCATTTTCACCCAGCATACGGCCAGAATGCAGCCGGTGTCTGCTCGATCACTGGGGGCTCTGCCATGTTTTTTAGGGGTCGGCTAACGTCCTCAGGGCACCAAACCTGCTCCCAATTCAGAGACTTCCCAATGGCTAATTTGAGGTCGCAGATCTTGCAAACAGGTCGCCCGGAGATTGCTTGGGCATTGGAAAACATTTGATTGATATTCGGGCAGAAATCCAATGATTTTAGACCATTTTGGGGGCTTTAAAATTTGGATAGAGGTCGGCAGAGCTCCGCGGCCGTCACATGAGCTCCCTACGATACTTGAACAACCCTCTTCTATATCCTGCCCGACTTCTACAAAATCAGGCGTGCTTCAAGCGCACTCCGTGCTGTTGTCGGGTCGGCATTGGGCGGCTTCTATGGGCCCCAGCCAGGCTCCTCCTTTCAACTCAGGAATTTTGCCCCCTGTGTATACTCATATACTTTAACATAGAATAATGCCCTTCGGGTTCTAAACAGACGGTATCTTCAATGTGCGGAGGTGTCGGAGGATGCTAGAAAGGACGTCGGGTGGAACTCACCCGGGCGTCGCCCAGGTGTCATGCAGGCACCGACAGAAGTGATCATCGACCAAAACTTGGACGGCGTCCACCCTTATGTCGAGCAGGCCTCGCTGGACTCCCATTTGTTAATGGCAGGCGCCGGGCAACTTCTGAGTGACTAGTGTTCAAAGGACTCCCCCGAGCCCCGTCCAATATGTGACAGTAGATTTAAAGCAAAAAAAATATGCTCCACCCCCAGGCGGATTTGAAATTTAGCGACTTTGTAGCGATCTACAAATTCGGCCGGAGATCGTTGGATATGTGACACAGGCATTAAGAAGACTCCTTTAAAAGCATTTTCAATTACTTTTGAAAGCCTTTTGAAACCACTCTGAGAGGTATCAAAACTGAATCCATAGCATGATCACCTATTTCGTATTTAGTTATCCTTAAATGACAACTTCCTTTAGGTAGTTTCGTGAAAACTAGTAATATGACTAAGTACAAATTTTTAACAAAAGAACGTATCTGGCCAATCAACATTCAAATTTCAACTGTATAGTGTTTTGCCAGTGGGCACAGACATGCTTTTGTGTCTTAATGATGACTCTACTGCTGCCTTGCTTAACTGGTTAGATCCAAAGAGGGGGAAAAAAATTGGACAAATCTGGTCTTTTGTTGAAACAGCAGAACTTACAAAA
Organism: Heliocidaris tuberculata; assembly: GCA_025618425.1. Classification (NCBI taxonomy): domain Eukaryota; kingdom Metazoa; phylum Echinodermata; class Echinoidea; order Camarodonta; family Echinometridae; genus Heliocidaris; species Heliocidaris tuberculata. The sequence continues at coordinate 44,219,504 of CM046837.1, forward strand.
AAACTGCATGAATTGCACCATAAAAGCTACCTTACTGAAAAGTGGTGAGAGTGAGTGAATATAGAAAACAGAACACCATAGAGAAGATAGACCTGGCGAATTTAATACAAGCATATCAGAACGAGGAGTAAAAGTAAGGGGACATCATGGCCAATCACATCTGTTCGCTGAAGATGGATACATTTTTGTGCATTTTTTACATATACAACATTTTAGGAATATGTGATGCCTCTTTGTGTCAGAGGTCATCTTCAAAGTTTTTAGCTGAGCCAACTGATAGACAAGTTAGGAGAGGTGACTATGCTTTCTTCCAATGCTCTGTGGCTGACTTTAATCAAAAGACTAAATCTTTAGCTTGGAAAGTATATCCAAACCTTTATACCACACCTGTGATTACTGAAATATATAATGATGAAAACAGCATATTGATATCGAATGTTACAGTTCCCAGTTCCACCACTCGAACCCTGCATTATATTTCTTGCATCTTGGAGGAACTAATTCAGGAAGAGACTGTGTGTTTTTCTTCAAGACAGGCTATGATGAAGACAATATACTTTCCAACACAAGAGGATATATTTTGTGATCCATCTTTACCCAATGAACTCACTATTGGAGAGACCTTGACTTTGAAATGTAGTGTTTCCAGGGGAAATCCCCCAGTTGATGTAAGCTGGACAGTTGTTCCTGGAGGTACAATGCTTCCTCCTTCACTCAAGGATGAGGGCTTCTTAAGAGTACTTACTCATGAATTCTTAATAACTCGCAATCTACATTTGAAGATTGTACTCTGCAAGGTATCAAGTAAATTTTCATTTCCTGGAGAGAAACTGCATTGTTCCATTGGGCCAATCAAGATACTCCACCCACCTGAAGTTCAAATCTATCCTCAGACGAAATCTATCACGCTTCATGAACAAGTTGAACTTACATGCACGGCAGACGCCTATCCCGCGGTAAACAATTTTACTTGGGCATGTTTCCCAGAAGGTGTATTGAAAGGGTGTGGTCTTACATCTTCATCAAGACACAGCTTCACTCTAGATAAGACAAGTTTGTGCATGTCACAGGTAGATGGTGTACACATAACTTGTTCTGCCACCAATTCAGAAGGAAAGGGTTCAGGGTATTCTTATCTTGACATTGCAAAAGACATTGTAAATACTTGTAAAAATAACTATACAATAATTCAAGAAAAGGGGAATTCTAGTAGAGTAGATGTAAATATTAGCATATATCAAAACTTACTAACTGAAGATTTTGCTCTGATGTGTGTTATATCTGGTAATCCCATGGCATATTCTGTTCATTTTGAATGGTATATGGATAATGCACCAGTCACTGATGATCACAGATTCCTAGTTCAAACTATATCTTTAATGTCGACATTAACACTTTCTACAAGTTTTCAAAGACCAGAATTGATACAAACATTCACCTGTGAAGCTTCTTTTGATGGCTGGACAGCCACTACATCTACAAACCTTAGCTCACTTTTGAAGAAAAAGCAAACATCACTTTTTGCAAGTGCTGGGAAAGAGAGTTTCAATTGTGTAGAGGTAACACAATTTTCAAGTTATGAAGATATATCTACTGATGAGCAACTGAAAGAGTATACTACAGATAAAATAGCTACCAGTGTCAAGTCAAAAACAAAAAATCAAAATAAACTAGATCAAAATGGACCAATGATTAACCCTTTCATGATGATGGTCCTCAGTGGAGTTGCATTGTTATTAGCTTTCATAATGATCATTATTAGTCTGTCTATGTGTATTGTCAATAAAAAACGAAGAAAGGAAATGGACTCATCCATATATTCTCATGCTCAACAACCTCAAACAATGACTACACATACCTCACCTGAATACTGCACTAATATTGAAATGACAGACGGCCCTCTCTATGAAGTGCCAAATGATCAATCTGCATATACGACACCAATTTGCTTTGTAATTAATTCCTCAAGTACTACAGATACTTCAAATACTGGCAAACAAACTCTCAATCATGACTATTTCACTGGAGACTCACCTGACATATCCTGGTCTAATGCAGGTGAATCAAACTCTAGTTCCTATGATGGATCTTTTCTTCAATAGGATTATAAATAAGCAACTCATGATTCTTTGTATGTAAATAAATGACAGGTAGAGATGCATCTGGCACAAGGAAAAACAAATAGATCTAAATGTTTTAGACATACTTTTTAAGAAATATAGGATCTTGACCATTCATGATATATGAAAACTAAACATTTTTTGAACAAAACAAATGCCATGTTTGATGTCTAGTAATATACCTCTTTTGAAATAAAAACTATTAAAAAAATCTACATTGCCCTAAACTTTTGCAAACTATAACTTTATGTATCAAAGACTGTATCATTTTTCATGTTTGGCAGTTGTCACAATGCACCTCAAATCATAATTACAGACTTTCACAAACCGAGAAGAAAAAGAAAAGAAAAAAATCAATAAATGCTGTGTATCTATACAAAAACTCTGCTGATATAAGGATGACTAACCACATATCAATTCAAGTAAATAGAGGAGCACCATGATCAAAATTTGAGTGATCTACAATCAATTGTTTAGTTTTCTTATGTACATGTATGATAAAGATGTGAATAATAATCATGACATATGTTGACCCACTTTTCTTATTTTTTAATAAAACATTCTTAACTACAAAAATGAACAAGACAGTACTTGACCCTTTTTGAGCCACTACAATAATGTTTAATACATGTTTTTGTTTTTTTTCAATCAGGTTACAATTCATTCATAAAGGCAATGTCTAGTCAATGGTGTTAGTTTTAAAGTGATTGATTAACTTTGTGAAAAATTGTAAAATCAGCTCAAATGCCAGTGAATTGTGTGCAGTCCTCTAACTACATATATAATTAAAGACCATCTCCGAACAGAAAAAAAAAATAGACGAATTACACATCAATGGAAAGCCTATAAGCTACAAAATACAACAATACCCATTTCATGCGTTTTCATTGACTACCAGGAGAGTATTTCCACTCGAAACACTCGAACTTGAGAGCTTCGAAAATGGGCAACTATCACCCTCCAAACGGGCTTCAACAGGATGACGTAATATCATGTAGAGCCAGCTGGGTGAAAGTGTGTGCATGTATGTGTTTACATGTGTTTGCACGTGAAAAGTCCGATTTGCCTACAATTCTTTCATTGTTATAAAAGTAACGAATTTGTATTTCTTTGAACGATTTGCCCATGAAAATGTAACATTGAATTACGTGTTTCGTGCTTATTTGAGCGAGACCTGCACTTCTTACATCTCAGGCAGCTCTAACTTAACTTCTGAAGAGTGAAGGTGCGTACCGGGATTTACAGCTCGGTCCGGGCCGGGCTGGGCACGGGCGGGCTGGTGCACATCGGGTCGATCGGTTACTTCCTCTTAATTTGTCATGTTTGTGTGCATTTGCAATAGTGAGTCTATAGATCAACAATTAGCTGCTATTTACTTTCTTATAAATTTTAGGTTAGAATGTGGCTTATATTCGTGCGTTTCACTTTCAGACAATAGTGGCAATGTAAGCTTTATATAGATCTTACATCATGATCTACGCAGTTTATGTTTTGTTTTTGTTCTAAATCTATTCCTACTAACTTAGTTAGCATGGTTATTTGTTATTTAGATCTGACTGACTGGGTTGTAGCCGTACTACCGTTGGCTGTACTTCTGCAGCAGACTTCTGACTCAATGTTGATGAAAAAATAAAAATTTATACTCTTCCGGGCAAAATTCAAGCAGAATCGGAGTGTGAACTTGAGAGAACAAGACAGACATGATTTAATGAGAAGCAGCGTTTGCCCAGTGCGGCCCGGTCTCGATCAGGGCTGAACAGGCAAAGTCAGAAAGTCGAGCAAAGCCGGCAGAAGAGAGCGATATGGGAGTTCACTAAACATTTTGCCGATAATTATAAAGATGTCGCGACTTGCGAGAATCAAAGGATCAGAATATATTAAATAAAACAACACCAGCAACAGCATCAATCGCTGTAAGACACAATAAGAAATCTTAGCAATCCTCGATATTTCTATGGACTCTGTTTTCACGTTCGGGTGTCCAACATGAGCATCTCCGACATTATCTCCCAGCTCTCCGCGGGGCAATGGCTCATACTCCCTTGCTACAATACGCTGCCTTGCACCTGCAGCAGCACCGTCTTCGTCATCATCACTGCTGTCACTAGTCTCGGGATCACTATTGTCTTCTTCATTGGTTTCCTCTCTATTCTCATCTCCTTCACCTAATCGTCTTGGTTTTCTTCGAGAACTGGTGACGCCATCCCAAATAAACGATTTAAAACTTTCATAAACTTTCAGCAACTTTCTCAAACAATTACTCGCGCACAATTGTTATTTGCATGGCTGGCCGGTCGCGACGTATAATCAAGCTTGGCTGCTCTACATGTGATAAGGTCATCACTATAGCGGCTTATTTGTCATCTGTTGACCCCGAATTCAGAGGGGGCTGAAAATGAAGTCTTTATCTGCTTATTGTACAATAACGAAATGAAACATAAGTTGTATATGTATATTTTCGTATTCTACGTCCAATCAGCTTTCCATTGATATATAGTTGTATTTTCATCGGAGAAGGTCTTTAAGGATATTTGAAAGTATGAGAGAAAATGGAACCCGTTTACTATCCTAAAAAAGAGAAAATCGCGATCAATCGCTAGCGCAAGTCGCTCGGCTTCTTCGCTGCGCTGCAGTCACAAAAACCAAGCACCAGCGCTTGGCGATTTCAGAGCGGGTTTCCAGCCCGTACAGTATTCTGTGATAGAGCGAGGTATGCCAACCGTAAGAGTTCTTTAGGGTTCGGTGGTACTCTATCCCGACATCAATGTTCAATCATAAATATCTTGATATATAAACGACCGATCAGCTTATAAAACTCAGGTGATTCCTGTCTGAGCTAAAGGTTTGCAATTATGATTACAGCATTAGCTGGAACAGTGATTTTTTTTTTCAATCCTGGGCAAAGTTAATCAATGCCTTTAAAGCTTATATTGAGCCACTGCAGTAATGTTTAATACATATTTTTTTTTTATAATTTTCCTTTTTAAAATCATGTGATAAGTCATTCATGAAGGCAATGTTTAGTCAACGTTAATAATTTAGATGCAAATATGTCTAAAGCTACACAGTGTATAGATGGTAAATACTAGATTTGTACAATACTCATGAACAAATTTATCTGCATTATTATTCTTCTTGTTCCTATAGGACATTCTGTTTTTAAATATTGCCCACTGAGTCAGCATTGGAAAAAGAAAAAGAGGAAATAAAGCAACATTTGGTAGTATAATTAGGTGACAGAATCTCTTTCAAGCATCGAAATCTGATTCATGATGATGGTGTTTCTTTAAAGTGATTGATTAACTTTGTGAAAAATTGTAAAATCAGCTCAAATGCCAGTGAATTGTGTGCAATCCTCTAACTACATATATAATTAAGGATATGTGAAAGTATGAGAGAAAATGGAACCCGTTTACTATCCTAAAAAAGAGAAAATCGCGATCAATCGCTAGCGCAAGTCGCTCGGCTTCTTCGCTGCGCTGCAGTCACAAAAACCAAGCACCAGCGCTCGGCGATTTCAGAGCGGGTTTCCAGCCCGTACGGTATTCTGTGATAGAGCGAGGTATGCCAACCGTAAGAGTTCTTTAGGGTTCGGTGGTACTCTATCCCGACATCAATGTTCAATCGTAAATATCTTGATATATAAACGACCGATCAGCTTATAAAACTCAGGCGATTCCTGTCTGAGCTAAAGGTTTGCAATTATGATTACAGCATTAGCTGGAACAGTGATTTTTTTTTTTCAATCCTGGGCAAAGTTAATCAATGCCTTTAAAAAAAAAAAAATGTGCTATTGTAGATCATAGATATTTGGCTGTACTCTTGGGATTCCTATTTGCCAGGCAAATAATCAAGAACATTTGTTCAAGAATGAAATTCTGAGAGACTGAGTTATAATGTATGATGCAAATGTCAATTTTTACTATTAAAATATTAATTTGCTTTCCATCTTCATTCATTGGTACTTAGGTCATTCTTTTTTTTTTTAAACTGAATAAAACAAGAGGAATAGTTCAGCACTTCATCAATTGATTTGAAGAAAAAAAAATAAATGGTATGTTAAGCTGTTTCGTGTATAATATAAGTGATGATGGTGTATATAGGAAGTTACATTAATCAACATATTGGTGGGTATCAAATATTGAAACATAGGTGAATATTTGCATGTTGATCTTTTGTTTGTTTTCTCCCCCCTCTTAATCATGGCTGATTCTAAAATAAAACATATCTCACGTAAGGCAATATGGATTTCCTGTCGATCTTTTTCAGTGAATATCTACATTAGGGTCCAAATTTCAACTGTTATTCAGCACTAAACTTTGTTTATCTTGATGCCACGTGGATGATTTTGTTGAATGTTGTGAGAGAAATGTTGGTGGTGGTAGCGGTGATTTAGATGACCTTCATCTGTTCTGGGCCCCCTTGCATAAAACTTTGCTTTCAATGGTAACTTCCATTTAAACCTTGAATTTGATTGGCTGTAATTGAGCAATGTTAGTATTGTAGTTACCATTGATGGCAGAGTTACCATTGATGGTAAGTTTTATGCAACGGGGCCCAGATGATCAGAATATTTCAACAACAATTATTCAGGCATTTGGCATATGGTTGAGCATTAAATATAAAGGCAGTTTTGTTTACTATTTCTCAGCAAACCCATAACTTTGCATGACATTCCCAAAATGTCCAAAGAATGTTTAAGCATTTATAAAATCTGCCCTTTATGGCCTAAGAAACTTTTTGCTCCATTTTTAAGATTTTTTTTTTGTTTTAAATTTCTAGGATGCTGCATATTTGTCTCCAAAAGCCTTTGAATTTTAATCATTAATTATCATTTCAGTCCTTTTTAAAATTTTATTTGTAGAAAAGTATCAGTCTATTTAAAGATCAATTTGTCACCCTTTTATCACCTACAAAGACCTATTAAGCTTATAAAGCTTAAGAAACACATGATTTTTCAAATCATCATTTAACCCAACAAGTGAATGAGTAAATTACGCAATGCGTAATAAATGTCCCCGCCGGAAGTGCAGATCTGTGGAAATTAACTAGCCTGAACCTTAAAACTTCAGTGAAAAACTTTAGTGAATAAAATAATAATGTTACTGCATGCAAAAGAAGAGAATACCAACAATGCATGTACTGAAATATAAAACATGAAAACATTATGAACCTTCAGCCATTTTGAATAGATTTGCATAAATTTGCATGAATAATGAATTTCAAAATTCTGTGTAGAAGTTTGGAAGCCCCCACCCAGCCCTATCAGATAAAACAATCGGAATCAAAATCCGATGTGAAATAGAGGAGAAGTAGCATTTTTCGTCAATTTTGACTAAATTTGCATAAATTTGCATAATTAATGAATTTCAAAATTCTGTGTAGAAGTTTGGAAGTCCCCACCCAGCCCTATCAGATAAAACAATCGGAATCAAAATCCGATGTGAAATAGAGGAGAAGTAGCATTTTTCGTCAATTTTGAATAAATTTGCATAAATTTGCATAATTAATGAATGTCAAAATTCTGTGTAGAAGTTTGGAAGCCCCCACCCAACCCTATCAGATAAAACAATCGGAATCAAAATCCGATGTGAAATAGAGGAGAAGTAGCATTTTTCGTCAATTTTGAATAAATTTGCATAAATTTGCATAATTAATGAATTTCAAAATTCTGTGTAGAAGTTTGGAAGCCCCCACCCAGCCCTATCAGATAAAACAATCAGAATCAAAATCGGCCAAGAAATGACGGAGAAGTAGCATTTTCTAACAGACAGACGGACGCACGGACGGACGGACGGACGGACACACGCACACACGAACGGAGCCCGTTTCATAGTCCCCTCGCGAACTTCGTTCGGCGGGGACAATAAACTATACTCTATTACATAAATCAAGATTTTGGAGCATATTTGGGAGTAAAAAGGATATTATGAATGGTTTTGATTTTTGCAATAATATTTTGAATTTTGATTGTGATTTCTTTTTAACCTACTTTTGTATGTATTACAGTAGAGTTTAATGGTAAGATAAAATGTATCATTTTGATTTTTAGTACAGTAATAAATTGAAAACTGGAAGAAGAAGGAAAAGACATTGATATATGGGGAAAACTGGAAGAGTAAACAGAGACAGCAAGAAAGGCAGAAAGAGCTCAGAGAAATACAGGAAGGAAGAGAGATATATAGTCACAATATCGTGATACAACGTTTCTTGGTGATTAAGGTGACCAGTATGTGGCATATGTCCTGAAAACATCAAGGTCAAGATACCGACTAAAATTTCTATGTGCCCAAAAGATATAAATTTTGCTGAGAAACTTTGAATACTTTTCAAAGATGAGCGATATACAGTGTGTCCCAGAAAAAACGAAACCCTAAAACAAAGGGTTGTTGTGACCACACTATGTGCTCTATGACAATAATTATCTATTTTCCATAAACTAGAAGTATTATGCTTTTAAATGATACCTTGATGGCATCCATCCGTACATGCTTTACCGAGCAGCAGCATTTTGAAAATGACATGTAAAAACTCAGTTGTGCCAGATTTGGGTAAAACCGTGAAAAAGTTAGGATCACCTGAGAACATGACCCAAATGAAACATTACTTTTAAAACCCTATGAGAAGACTGTTTTCATTTGTTTCTTTCAACAATGAGGGCAAGGATAATGCCCTAATCATAAAATTGAAGGATGGCCAATGTTTTGTCGATGTTGGTGGTAAAGAAAGGGCATGTGTTGTAATGAAATGGTACCTGCAATCGAAATGAAAAACAATTTCTTGCATTTTTCCGAACTGCCATTTCTTTTCAGAACAAAACGGACAGAAAGGTGATATTTTTCATAAAAGTAAAGTAAGTGGCACTTTCCATAGTCATTAAATGGAAATACAAAGTAGAAAGGGCACATAAGGTGGAAAAATATCAAGATTCAGGCACTTTCATACCTCAGGAGGGGCACCTTTTCATCACAGGAGGCGAACTTTCTCATCTTCTGAGGGATATTTATTAATTTTGGAAATTTGGGGGCGTATGCCCCTGCCACAATTCGAAATTGGTATTGACCCGTGTTTTATGAATTTCTGAATGAATGCATGTCATCACACGGGGAATTTCACGTATCATATCTCTTGAAGCTCGTATTTCCTTCACGTGATGTTCGCATGTGATACTAAAATTTTCACGGTTTTACCTAAATCTGGCACAACTGAGTTTCTACATGTCATTTTAAAAATGATGCTGCTCGGTAAAGCATGTACGGATTGATGCCATGAAGGTATCATTTGAAAGCATAATACGTCTAGTTTATGGAAAATAGATAATTATTGTCACAGAGCACACAGTGTGGTCCCAATAACCCTTTGTTTTAGGGTTTCATTTTTTCTGGGATGCACTGTATAATATATATTTGCCACCACCCCAAGACTTACGATGTTCATGTACTTTATGAAAGTGTGGAAAAGTTGTGATAATATCAGCAAAGTGGTGTTATCATGTAAATCCCCCCTCACGCATCATTCAGTCACAATCAGGAGATCCAAGTTATTATCTATAATTAAGTCATATATTTTTGTCTCATTATTTATGGATTGGGCATTCCAGAAACAAATTCTGAGACGAGCCAGACTAGGTCGAGATCTAATAATAGCACATCACTTCCTGTGAATGTGAGTTATAAGGCATTTGAATTTGGATATGAACGCAGTTTTACCAATTCTTGAGGCTGGGGGCACTATGTGTGGTGGTCTGAAGGGGAGACTAGGACTGGAATTGGTTGAAGTCATTTGATACATATATCCCACTTTTCTTCCCACATTTTTCTCCATTGTTCCAGTATCTCAAACATGGCGATGGTTATATAACATGCTGATCTACATGAATAATGCAAGGTTTACATAATAGTCTATGGGCCACCGTAGACCCATTCCCCCCCCCCCCCCCCCTTAGACACAATTCTTAGTGATGTGTTTTCTAATGGATTTTATGAAATACCAATTCGAACTATAGCAACACAAAAACAAAATGCAAGCACCTGACTCTATTTATTTTGAGCTTCGCAATCGATTGCAACCAAAATCTGAGTCATCTATAGTCACATTAACATAAATAAATGGCCATTTCTATGGAAACTGAATGATTAGAAAGTTGATATTTGTGACAAAATCTGTAATTAATCGGTATAAAATATGAAATAAGTGTCTGCACAGCCCTAAATTATGTCTATTAGCTAAAACCCTCAGCAATCATAATCTGCCTGTTTGCCAAAAGGTTGGTGGTGGGTGTGACTGCTGGAGCCGTCACCAAGGTAACACACCAGGAAACACTGGAATTTTGAAAATACCAAAAATTTGTCAATCAACAACATAAAAACAAATAGGAAGCATCTAACTATATGTATTTTGATTTGTCCATTTGATTGCATCCGAAATCTGAGTAGTTTCAAGTCTCAATTAAATAGTCAAAAATGGCTGATGCTATTGAAAGTGCAAGAAAAAAAAGATGATATCTATCTTCATGCCTAAACTAGCTTCAGCCTAATGCCTTTTTACTAAGTACAGTAATAGTAATATTCTGGTGGGGTTTTATAAAGGTGAATATTAAAGTCACAAAGAAATGTTTAAATTGAATTCATTTTTGTCACAAAGTTTTTGTTGAACTGTACATGTAAAATACATGGATCAATGCATAATTTGTTGCAATCTTAGTCCAAAAAGGAAAAACCATGAAAATTCAACATGAAATTTAGTCCCATGAATGATATTCTATGTGCACTCTAAAAACAATGAAACAAAACAATTATTTGGGTATCAGCAAGAAAAATTATGACAAGAATAAGAACGTGGGGGAACAAAAGAGGTTAAATATATTCCAACTTGACAAAGAAGAATTGGGTGTACCAATCATGCATGTGCACATGTGTATGTGCAAGCGTACCAATCACCTAAGAAAAAAATGTGTACAGCTAGAATGTATCAAATCAACCTCAAAACGCTTCAGTGGGCTTCTATGGGTTAATGGTTAAGGAGCATGAAGAAAATAAAGGAAAACATAAAACCCCCTCACGCTGAACCCAACTCAGAGTTTGGTTCTGCGCAGGCTCTTATTCCATGCGAGTGCATACAGGTGTGTCGCTTAGTCTCCTCACAAGTCGCTGTAATGTTTACTGCGAGTGTGTTTTAACTTGCAATACCTCTTTAGAGAATCAACATTTGAAGCTCATATTTTGAATATAGTACAGCGACATTGAACCCCAAACATGCAGAGCAAAATATTTTTGCCTTGGGTGATTGATACACTGCCTATAGGCTTTCATAAAAACTATTGATAAATAGAAACTATTGATGATTAAAAATCTTTTTATGAAACACCATTCAAGAAAGTGTCACTTTCCTTCCTATTGTCAAGTGATCCTTGTTCCCAAGTGCCATCTTTCATTGCAATATACCACTATGAGACAAGCAATTTTGAAAGGTTGTTCAAAACACTTAGGAAAAAAACAGGGAATAATAATATAGACAGACAGAGACAGAGGGACAGAGAAACAGAGAGGGAACTAAGAACAACTCAAATTGACCAAAGTTAAGGATTTTGAGATTGAAAAGAATTATTTAAAAAACAAATCATAACTAACAAGATGACAAGATAATCAACATATTTCATGGCTACTGAATTCTCACAAATCTTGCAAATGTGTCTCAGTATTTCATTTTGTAGGTATACATACAAAAACAAACTGAGATTTTGATAACTGTATTTAGTCAAAAGAAATTCATTTTTTTATAAACCTATGTACACAGTAAAAAATATTTTAAACAACTCTTCAAATTTTTTAAACAACGCTGTTTAAGCCGGTCACTCTAACAACTGTTGTTTAAAATGTTAAACAACTACGGTTGTTTAAACTTTAAACAGCCTGTTGTTTAAAATTTTGAACAATTTCTTTAAACATTGTCTTTTAAACAACTAGGTTGTTTAAATTAAGTTGTTTAAAACTTTCTCACAACTATTGTTTAAAATATTTGTTGTTTAAAAAAAATTGTTTAAAACATCTAGGTTGTTTAAAAAATACATTCAAAGTTAATTGTTCAAAATAATTGTTTCAAACATTATAGGGCCTACAGATGTGTTTAAACATACAACGTTGTTTAAGGCTGTTGTACACAAATAAGTTCCAAATGCCAGAGCTGATTGATACGTTCAGAGGTAAGCATTTAGACTAAATATATTGTAATCTGATCAAGTTTATACTCAAGACATATTTGTGTTGCGGTGACATCTACATGATGTCTAGATCTAGGCCACATCCACAAAATAAATTATGTAGACCTGGAACTTTGCAGCGCAGTGCAGTTCAAGTTATTTGCACACAGTATACCGGACCCACGCGCGCGTTCACTGTGTGCAGCTTAAACTACGCTGGAAGGGCGACTTTCAAAGTTGCAGGTCTAAATCATAATTAATTATGTGACTGTGGCTTAGATCTAGATATCATATAAATGTCATGACAGCACAAATATGTCTTGAGTATAAACTCGATCAGATTACAATATATTTAGTCTAAATGCTTACCTCTGAATGTATCAATCAGCTCCGGCATTCGGAACTTCTGCAACATGTCAACCACAAAGTCATCCGCCATGATGAAGCCCGGCCGTGTTTGGCGGAGAAGGAAACCCGTCTAGCGCAAATTTTCAATCTTTTTAAACAACGTTGTTTAAAAGATTATTCTACAATATCATTGATGTCTTAAACAGCAGTTGTTTAAAATACAGGGTCCATTTTTAAACGTTGTTTAAAATTTAAACAACACAATTTGAAACAGCGAAATTTTAAACAGAGTTTTTGCTGTGTAACCTTCAAATTTTCACATATTTTGAAAGAAAAAAAAAGACATATTTCATACCAGTGCAAACAAGTTCCCATCAGCCTCTCTCTCAATTCAGGAATGAGCAAATAATATATTTATCAAAAAATATGGAAAAACTGATGAATACTTCACAACCTCATGAACCTAGTTGTCAGTTTGTCTCCATCAACTCTTACTGTGCCAAGGGGTTTAGCTCTCTTCAAAATTTTACCAAAATGTGATCAATGCTTACTTTTCAAATGTCTGTACTTCATTAAAGGGCAATCCAACCTTGGTAATAAGATGATTTGTGTGAAAGCAGAAAAATAAGAAAAACAGGATGGTGAAAGTTTGTAAAGAAATTGGACAAGGAATAAGAAAGTTATAGATGTTTGAAAAATGAGATCACTACATCTATGCGAATCTCAGATTGGCAATTTGGTGAGTCAATTGTGACATTTTTGTGGACAACTCTCCCATTTGTCGTACACAAAAATATCATTAATTTGCGGTTTTCTTTGAGGCGCTTTTACCCTCGGGGCAGTACTAAAAAATATATTGGAGATAGCATATTGTTATAGTAATACATTTTGAAAAAAAGTGACATTTTATTCATTTTGTGTGTTAAAGCAAATGGGGGAGTTGTCCACAGCTACATCTCAGTGACATTACCTATTCGGTCAATTTGAAATTCCCATAATTTATGCATAGTGATTACAACTTTCAAAAATTACAGAATAACTTTTTTATTGCTTGTCCGATTTCGTTCGAACTTTCACCAATCTGCTTCTCTGATTTTTCCTCTTTCTTTCAAAACAACTTACTATAAAGGTTGGATTTCCCTTTAACAATCTATTATTTCACAAAATATTGTGTGCAAAACTTGTAGGAAGTTCCTTACAATTTCTTAAGACAGCAAACATTATTACTTCATCCAACTTTATGCATAAGAACTATTGATAATATTACATTTGAGTTTTTTTTGTTCATTATTTTTTGGTTTCTCATTTGTTTACTACTGTTTAATGTTGAAATAAGGTAATATCTTTTTGTAAATCTGGAATTTTCTCTGAAAATTTCTGTGGTAGCATATAATCATAATTATATATTTAGAATGCTTGATTTATGCTTAAAACTTTGATATACACTGGCCACCATATACCTTTCCTGTCATCGAGCCATTGGTGAATGAAAATGACAAGTCTATCTGTCACATAATGTGACATCGACACTGAAAGAGTTAAAAAGTGGTCTTCATATTATTAGATCATAAACATGTTTGTATCTGTTTCTCAATTTTTCTCGCTTTTCATTGAAAGTGACTGATTTGGGTTCCAGCGTTCTCCTTCATCTGCCATTGATCTTTTTTACTTAATTTGTAGCTTGACACAGCTGAATAAATTTAGTTGAGCCCGCCAAAATTCTGAAAGTGCACTCACCTCTGTCAGTGGAAAATTCCATCATTCTCATTTTCGCAATACGATCACAATTGATCGGCAATACACCAACCGTACTATTACGCTTTTCTCAAGGCCCCCCTACTACGCCATATGAGAGCATTCAGTCTCTATATATGGAGGTTAGTGGAGCCAGACGTAGTCTCAGAGGAACAACCAACGATACAGAGAGACTCAACACAAAGGATGATGTGGTGAGCCATGGGGGAGTGGGAGTAATCCTGAGTCACAAGTATCATTATTCAAAGTTCTATTCAATAGTAGCAGTACTGATCTGTACCTGGGAAACATGACATGACTTGGCAAAATCAGAGCTTTTACAAGTTTCTCCATATGAAAAACACTAGTTGTTGTTAGGAAGGTTCTTACTTGTGGATGCCATACACAGCAAAAACCATGTTTAAATTTTCACTGTTTAAAGTTGTGTTGTTTAAATTTTAAGCAATGCTGTTTAAAAGATAGACCCTGTATTTTAAACAATGTTTAAGACATCAATATTATTGTAGAATAATCTTTTAAACAATGTTGTTTAAAAAGATTAAAAATTCACACTAGACGGGTTTCCTTCTCCGCCAAACACGGCCGGCTTAAACATGGCGGATGACTTTGTGCTTCACATGTTGCAGAAGTTCCAGGTGCCGGAGCTGATTGATACGTTTGGAGGTGGGCATTTCCCTATACAAATTTTGGTTCGCTTGTTGGCAAGCTTGCCACAAGCATGCCAGCAAGCTTGCGGTATGCTTGCCGCAAGCATGCAAATAAGCGTGCCGCAAGCGTGCCGCAAGCGTGCCGCAAGCTTGCAGCTAGCTTGCAATCAAGTGTTAGTTTCTACACTGAGCTATTACATTCGTGTTATACCAAACTGCATCGATTCAGTGGTTAGTGTTTTTATAATTATTGTAAATAATTAATAATTGAAATAGTGTGTTTCTTTTTTTCATAGATGCTATCTGAATAATATCCAATATTTTTGAAGCTTTAGAATGAAATTAAATATGCTATTGAATATTTTATTGAAGCATTTTATGTAGAAAGTAGAAATATGCACATGAGGCATGCATATTCAGTGATACCAATACCATGTTTATGTTATCTATAGTTCTTTTAAATTTGAAATCAGCACTTATGATTTGCCTGAAGAAGCCACAAAAGGGGATTTGAATTTCCCTCTTTTTTTCTCAAAATAGTTTGTCATTTTATTAGTGTGAATAATGATTATTATATTTAATAGCAAATTATAATATATGCATACAAAGAAATGATCAATTCATTTTTTTTGTTTTCTAGTGATAAAAAATAATTAAAAATGCATATGGGAATGACATTGCACTCCAATTTAAGTAGTCTTAATATAAAAGTTTAGCACAAAATCCTATCTGGCAGAGATCCTCAGACCAAATGCATGATGAATATCATATTTCTCCTCTCTTGATATTTTTGAAATATTTTACTATCTTTAAACAATAAATTTCCATTTGGTTAATGTGCAAGCTCGCTGCAAGCTTGCCACTTCCCATGAAACTGTGCCGCAAGCTTGCCACTCTTCTTGCAAGTATGAAGCAAGCTTGCCATTTTTGTGCAAGCTTGCCACATGCTTGCCACACGCTTACCATTTTCGTGCGAGCTTGCGGTAAGCTTGCCACTTTTCCTGCAAGCTTGCGGCAATCTTGCGGTAAGCTTGCCATCATTTTCTAAGCTCGTTTTAAGCTTGCTGCAAGTGTGCCGCAAGCTTATTTTGTCAAAAACACGCTTATTAAGCTTGCCGCAAGCTTAAATTTGTATAGGGGTTTGGACTGAATATATTGTGGTCTGATCGAGTTTATACTCAAGACGTGTTTGCTGCCGTGACATCCACGTGATGTCTGGATCTAAGCCACTGTCACGTAATAAATTGTGATCTAGACCTGCAAATCTGCAAGTTGCCCTTCCAGCGCAGCGCAGTTTAAGTTGCACACAGTGAACGCGCGTGGGTCCAGTCCTATACTGTATGTGCAAAGTGGCAGGTTTGGATCATAGTTTGTTTTGTAAATGTCGTCTGGATCTGGACATCATGTGGATGTCGCGGCAGCACGAGTGTGTCTTGAGTATGGACTCGATCAGATTGCAGTATATTTAGTCTAAGTGCTTGCCTCTGGACGTGTCAGTCGGCTCTAGCATTTGGAATTTACTTGTGTACAACAGCCTTAAACAACCGTTTATGTTTAAACACATCTGTATAATGTTTTAAACAATTATTTTTAACAACAACTTTGAATGCATTTTTGTAAACAATAGTTGTGAAAAAGTTTTAAGCAACTTAACTTAAACAACCTAGATGTTCTAAACAATATGTTTTGAACAACAAATCTTTTAAACTATAGCAACTGTGTGTTTAAACAACTTAATTTAAACAACCTAGATGTTTAAAAGCTGTTGTTTAAAATATTGTTTAAAATTTTAAAGATTAAAGTTTAAACAATAGTTGTTAAAGTGACCGGCTTAAACAGCATGGTTTAAACAGAAGTGTCACATACATTGTATATAATGTATGATATTTAACATGTCACAGCTTATCATAGTTTTTGTTAAACTTTATGTATGATAGCTTCAGGAAAATTTGAGATCTTTCAAATATTAAATCAATGTGGGTAAATGAGTCTGCTTTTTTTCTCTCTCTCTCTTCTTCTTTTGCTGTGCAATTCATCATGCTGAATTCTTAGTTTGTTCCCAGGTTAACAAATCTCATCCTCAAAACTGAAATGCTATACAACAGTGACACACACCTCATGTAAATATCACATAAATAAAGTTAAATGAAGGAAATTTCCGTGCTGATGTATTTATTTATCAAATCATGCTACGCGGGTCTACTTAATCTTTGTCTCATTAATCAAGAATTGGAAAATGACCCTCTATATGAATCATGCTTTAACTGAAAAGATTCAAGATAAACATTTACAAAATGCCAAATCCCATTAAGTTCAAACCCTCTACAACATTTTTTTCCTTAACTTCAGAAGGATATGTGATAAGGTAGCTTATGCGGGGAAAAACGCACATGACAAATTTGCTCAAAATCATAATTTTATTCTATAAATTTAGGCAGACTCAAAACATTACAATATAGAATTAGTATTCAAATATTTGAACAATTTTAAGCAAAATAATATGAAAATTTTAATTCAGATATGTCTGATTCTAATTTTATAAGCACATACAAAACTTGCAGTTTTCCTCTATGCGTCTTTCCCGCGTACTTACGCGCCACGACGTTTCGCTAAGCCACCTAAAATAGAATATTTATATAATTCTCTATCTATCGAAGCAGGTCACTAAAGAAAATGACATGAATTGTGAAGAAGTAAAGCAGCGTTTCCACTTGCAGTCATGAGTTATGGCGAGTTATGGCGAGTTATGGCGAGTTGTGGTGAGTTGACTCTAAACAGCACTCACAATAACTCATGAGGAGTTCTTCATATGACTTGGGAGAACTCTTGCCAACTCGGCATAACTCTGCGCAACTTTGCACAACTCAGCTTACAAGGTCGCGAAAAGTGTCCAAAATTTTGAACATGTTCGAAACTTAGACCAACTCGGTGCAACTTGTCTTCAACTCATTTGACCTCATCATATGCTTGCATTGTCTTGGTAATTGTTATATATATAAACCCCTCAAAAAAAGTTCTGCAATTCAAGTTTAAGCATTTATATCTCTCTAGTAACTGTATGATCATCATCAAGTTTGATATCATTGTAAAGCTTGTTTATTCACCTTCACAATGATACCACATTTGTATTGATTATGTAATCACGGAATGTGCAGTGCACCTAAATATAGGGCAAAGTCAAAAGTGAAAAGTTGCAGAATGCATTGTTATTGTTCACACTGAGTTCTTAACTGGAATGAAAGGTTTTGTTTCTTTGTTTTTGTTCCTTTTGGTTTGTTTAATTTTGTATTAGGTGTGCATGTTTCTGCTGTAATCCCTTGTTTGGTGGACAAATATTGTTTTCAGTGATTTTGAAGTGGAATTATTCTTTTGTTTTAAGATGGAATGTGTTTTAATCAGCAACTGACTGTGATAACATTAATATTGTGTTTTGGTTTCATGCAGAATATTGCAAGTTTCCACCTTAGCAGTACACAACTGCGGTGGGGAAAAAAGTCTCCCCTCAGCAAATTATCTCATTTTCAGCCATGTAACCCTATCACAGAAACATAAGCAACACAAACTCTCCTCTTCTCTTGGATTGCTTTTCACTTCAACAAACACATTCCCCTTTCTTGATGTGAACTCATGTTCTTTAACTCTCTCTCCCCTCTCTAACGAAACAAAAACAAACACAAATACACAAATTTGCAAATGACAAAATGTTTGGCACTTTTTATTGAGTAACATGCACATCAAATGTGGAATAGCAAAGGATCAGAAGTTCAGTAGCGAGTAGAAGATCCGAATACAGCTACGACAGCCTGGCATCTCCTCCTCATGCTTGTCACCAGCCTGGTGATGCGTTGCTGTGGGATGAGGTTCCACTCTTCGATAAGGATCTGTCGCAACTCAGCCAGTGTAGTGTGATCTGTCACTCTGGCGCGTACAGCACGGCCAAGCTGGTCCCACAGGTGCTCGATTGGGTTCAAGTCAGGGCTGTTCGCAGGCCAATCCATCCTCGTCACTGCCTCCTCCTGCAGGTATTCGGTGATGATCCTTGCTCTGTGTGGGCGGGCGTTGTCATCTTGGAAGATGGCGTTTGGTCCAAGATTGCGCATGTATGGGATGACCTCTGGCCGAAGAATGTTGTCTCGATATCTCTCTGCTGTCAGGTTTCCATCAACGATGATAAGCTGTGTCTTTCCCTCAGCAGATATGCCACCCCACACCATAACACTGCCTCCTCCAAACGCTGTTACCCGGTCGATGCAGCAGTCAGCGAAGCGTTCCCCACGGCGACGCCACACTTTCACCCTTCCGTCCAGTTTCCTCAAGCAGAATCTGGATTCATCTGTAAAAAGGACATTCTGCCACATTTCCCGGTTCCATCGAAGATGTTGCAAACACCAGCGTTGACGGGAATGACGATGCAAGGCCGAAAGTGCAGGTCTTCTTGCTGCCTTGTGAGCTCTTAAATTGGCTGCGTGAAGTCTGTTCCTGATGGTCTGGTCGGAGAGTCGCTTGGCAAATCTTCGAGCAAATCGTCCTTGCAGGTTCCTGGAAGATAACCTTCGATTCCGCAGGGCAGAAAGGGTCAGGAAGCGGTCTTCTTGTTGGGTTGTCTTCTTTGGACGACCACTCCTTGGTCTGTCCTTGACATCCCCAGTTTCCCGGAACTTTGCCAATAATCTGGAGATGGTACTGGGACTCACTCCAAATTGAGCAGCAACTTCTCTTTGGGGAATACCGGCTTTGATTTGGCCGATTGCTCGAGCCTTCTCAACATTTGATAGACGTGGCATGTTAACATACGCGAACAGCTACTCTTTAAAAGTAAGCACTGCCAAGCATAAAGCTTGTGCAAGGCACATTTCATCTACCAAACAGGAAATAAACTTGTTGAATCATTCATGACCCATTCAACATCATTCACACACACCCGACATTGCAACAAAAGCAATAGACAATAGCCAAGATAGCCATTCAATTTGCAACTTTTCACTTTTGACTTTGCCCTCTATTCAGGGGTGCTGTGCATTCAAGGATGACATAACCATTACAAATGGGGCATGGATGTGAAGGGGGATAAATGAACTTTCCAATGATCTAAAAATCAAGAATGATTAAAAAGCCGCCAAAAAGATATCAAGGCTCAAAGTTGAATTGCAGAACTTTTTTTGAGGGGTTTATATTGGGGAAGATGTTTGTGTGAAATGCTGAAGAGTTCTTGAAATTCTCACATTAAAGCTCATTTGTGACCCGCCGCCTCAAAACCTACAATAAGTCGCACAGACCACAAAAAAAAAAAAAAGTAGCAAACAGCCCAAAATAGTAAATTTGCTTGGATCAGTCGATTTTCTGTTTTTGATAGAAATAGGTAGTTTCATTATCATTCTATCATGTCTCAAGTTTGTGAGTCGTAATTCGACTTAGAAATATGTTTTGGGGGCATTTTAAAATGACTCCTCTTTTTTCACCTGTTGAGCTAAAAATTGAAATCGCCGAAATTTGCTTTTGAAACACTTTAATTCTAAAGGTATCAAAATGATTTTTAGAGTGAGTAATGAATAGCTCCTCCTCAAGCAGCATGCCAAAATTCAGCCTAATCTGATAATCCCTTCATACCGGTTGCTATGGCCATTTGAATACCCAGTTTTACTTGGTCGCACACAGAGAGCGAAGATTTAGCACTCTTTTGTTCTGAACTTAAATGGCCATTTTCTCTGAATAGGAGTTATTGATTACTGGTAACATAATGATTCTGAATGCAAGGGCGTAAACAGGTGGGGGACAGGGGGGACATGTCCCCCCCCCCCCACTTTTAAAAGTGGGGGGGGGGACATCATATCATTTGTCCCCCCACTTTTTGGGTTCAAACCCATTACTAAAAACCAGAAAAGCACTTCCATCTTGTTCTTTTGCATGCCTTGAGTTTGAGAAATTCCTAAATATAAATGTTCAACCCCCCTTGTTGACATTTGTTGCCTAGTTGAAATCATCCCAATCCTCTTCCCTCGCCATGCAGCACTGCCATGGCGCGGCGCGGTGCGGCGCGCCGTTCGATCGAGTTGCAAATTTTATTTTAGATCTCGCCTATAGGCCTAGCCGGCCGCCGCGCCAGGCCTGAGGGGGGCCTGGGCCTAATCATAGGCCTTGCGCAGCGCTATCGGGTGCAGTCCTACGTACACAGCATAAGCATAAGAATTGAGCCCTCAAAGAATTGCCGAGGATTTCATCAAATCAGAGGACCGTCGTAGACAGATTTTCGGGAAGTTCTGAAGTTCCAGGGTACCTCGCTGTAATTTTTGATTTATATCGAAACCTTGCTCTATCAGAGTAACAAGGTTATCTGAAATTTGTGATTGCGAAATTCCCTTCTACTTATGAGAGCTTGTAATATTACTGCTTGTTATAATGAGAATCCACTGCATAAGCTTTCAACAACATGATACAATTGGCTTGATTTCTGCTACACAGTGCATTAAAAGGCCTATTTTCGATGGCAAAACTTCAAAAAGTCCCTACCGTGGGAGGGAGGGCATCCCCCATCCACACCTCCCTTGCTCAGTGTCCCCCCCACTTTCCAGAAGCTGTTGACGCCCTTGTCTGAATGTGATATTTATCATTGAGTAAACTAGGCAAGTGATATACCATTGGAAAGCTGAGAATCTCTACTTTCAGAAAATGTATAAAACAAACAAAAAATAATTTTGGCGACTTATTGTAGGTTTTGAGGCGTCGGGTCACATTTACAGTATTGGTAGCAAAAAGGAAATTGGAGAGAAACATGTTAAATATAGTCTCATGTTGTTGTATCAAAAGATGTCTATAAGAGATCATTTGGTATTCCATCTATGATTTCTGGTGAATTTCAGTGTAAATATGTGTAAGGAATGCTCGATCACTGCCATTATGCTAGGACCCTTCCACCCCGATGGCTCCCAGCACAGCAATCTTGGGGCTTCGCATAAAGACAGCATGTGTATCAATGTGTGTAGCTACTCATTGGTTTTACACGTGTGCGTACAGTGTATAGCACATGCTGCCTTTGTTGGGATTTTACGTGCCTGTCCCGGCACATAAATTAGTTTTTGCCTCTTATTTGTTTAATATCAAACTTAAGGAGGCGAAATCTTCACAGTGTCTTAGTATTGCTAGTATCTTGCTATTTATCAACAAAAATTGAAGAAATGTGACGAACAGTTTTTGAGGACTTACCAAAACTCTACATGACCTTTAAAGTTTACATTGACTTTTTCCATACTTCATTGGGTTTATGCCTGTTAATGCTATTCTTTTTTATTTGTTTAATAGTATCAAAGATCAGGGTTCAACAATTTCATTTAAATTGGGAAAGATGAATCTGGCACACCTGGATATAATCCGTGTTTTTTTAAAGAAGGGGAATTGGGTAAAGGGGAAGTTGAATATGATCCTGAATAATGCCATGACAAATCAAAATTCAAAGGAACTCTAAAGACATGCATATACATATAATTCTATTCATATAGATTGTTGTTATTGCTATGATAATTATTAGTAGTAGTAATCGTAGAAGTAGTAGTATTAATATTATTATGATGATAATGATGATTATAATAATTATTATCATTATCATTATTATTAGGAAAAACAGGATCAAGTCCGTATATTCTTGAAAGACTTTGCTTTAACAAAAAGCAACAAGTGCTATCAAGTGCAACTTTCTATTATATCGTTATACTGTCCAAGTGATTTGCTAATGAGTTTCGTTGTGCCCAATATAGCTGCCTTCTGCAGGTCGTAGACTTGTAGATTCAGGGAGATCTTGGTGATGAGACGTACGGTTCCCTCCTTCACCATGCCTGTGTGTCCGATGATTACTGGGATCACCTCTGCTTTTACATTCACATTCTCTCTATCTCTATCCTCCGGTCTATGCTGACTGTATCTTTCCTTGACTGCAATGTTGATTCATGGGGGACAGATAAATTAATAATGTTAGCTTGATTTCCCTCTCTAATGACAATCTCTGGCTTGTTGCACTTGATGGTTCTGTCTGTCATGATACCACAATTCCAATATATAATATAGTACTTTTATTGGCCAGGGTAATCATCTGCAGCTGATGATCACAGGTTTCATTTCGTCGATCTAGCAGTATTTGCCAGTGGAAATGGTGGATATGTTTGGCAATAGCATCATGTCAGCTGATATATTTTGTTTAACGCAAAATGGGGCATCCTGACACCAAATGCATCATGTTCTTTACCACACATTCTGTATGAGTCATCAATATCTGACCGGAGGATTGACTTCTCATATGCTTGAGTTCTGACGACCTGATCTTGTATGGCAAATATAAAGCCCTCCGTTTCACCTTTTAGATCAGAAGATTTCAATCATTTATGGCTGTCCGTTGGGTCGACAAACTGATGATATGATTGTTTCTCATGATGGCTGTGGAGATGTTTTGCCTGTAGTCTTTCTTGAAGTTCTCGTTCAAAAAAGCATTTCAATTTGATTCCCTCTATTTCACGGTAGTGTTGTCTGATGTTTTTCCAGAATCCTTGAGGCTTGTTGACTGGAGTAGTAGATAAACTTGGTTTTTGTCATGGTCATGAGACATACTTGTCAGAACATCAGGTGGGTTAGACAGGTAGTTTGCTAGATGTACTGCCTTCATATCCCACAGCATCTCAATCTGCTGCAGCCCCCTTCCTCCAAGATCATGGGGTAGATAAAATCTTTCAACTGCTACTTTGGGATGATGTATTCTGTGCATTGTCAGTTGTTTTCTAGTACCGGTAAGTATATCTAGCTGACATGTATCTGCTAGTCTCCAATTTACTATGCTAATGCTGTATCTTAACAAAGGTGTCGAGTAGGGTAAATATGATGCGGGAATTCATTTTTTGCACAACTGAAGTAGGACAGCACCAAAAAGTCAAGGGTGCTTGCATTCCCGCCCAATTTCTAATCTCAATCATACGCGACTCATACACAACTCGTATAAAGCTCTAACTACTCGTAAAAAGATTGGGGTTATTCGTGGGAAGATCTGTACAAGTCGTCCCAACTCGGAATGCACTCGATTGAACTCTTACCGCACTCTGGTAAAGCGCGCAGTTATCATTGCCAATCGATGGTGGCTCGTAGAACATTCATACAAAACTCGTACAACAAAAATTTCCCGAATTTTCAGGAGGTGCACACAAGTATAAGCTAGTGTGGCACTCGCCCTGACTCGTGACTACAAATCGGCTAAGCGGGAATGCTGCTTTAGAACTATGACGAGCAGAAAAAAGAAACACAGAGGAGGAGAGCACTATTTAGCTCTGTAAAGCTCCCCAAGCTCTTTCCTAAAGAAAGAAACAAGGATGGAGGTCTCATTTTTCACCAAAAAAAAAGGGGGGGGGGGAAGAGCTCATTTGAAACTTGCCAAACAAGCTTGTCATGAGCTTGCACAAAAGCAAAAGAAAATTTGTACAAGGGATGGTCTCTCTTCAAACAACTAATCATGTTTAAATCGATATTGCTGAACTTATAAAGTTATAAACTGTTCATTTCTCACTGTGGAATATCTTCCTTAACAATCTATTACTTAAAGGGAAGCTTGAGTTTTGGGAAAGGTAAAATATAATTTGTGAGCTTTCTCATTCTTATTATGTAAGTTTGGAAGATTATCATAGTAGATATGTCCCCTAAAAAGGATTGCTCTTCAAATGCCCTCACATTCAAATTATGACAACAGCTGAAATTGTCGGGCCGAACATTTGCGTGTAGTCCCATATACATATTTCTGTGTGTAGTGCATGTGAATCTCAGCAGGATTAAGTCAATTTCTTATCACTTTGGTGATTCCAAAATCTTACAGCATACACCTATTCCCATATGCTATATAATCAACCTTTCCCAATTGCTTTGAGACAGTTTCTTTCATAATTCAATATCATGACCAGGTAAAACTTAACTTTGGCCCGTATTCTCGAAAGCCGCCTAACTTTAAGTTGTGGCTTAACCCTCGCCTAACTTTAAAACTTGGCTGCTAACTTCAGACTTAGAACGCCGTGCTATTCACAAAAGAATTCTAAGAGTTAAGCCCGTCCTAACTCCCCTGAGCAACGGCCTAAATTTAGACCACTCAGGGGGCAGTTTTAAGTGCGGCCTAACTTGTTTTGCGAGCAATTTTGAGGGAGGCGAAGTGGCGAAATCCACTGAATTTTCGCCAACCACAAGCCCTACAGATGTATTTATGGTAAGTACATGTAAGTTACTTCATTTCAATGATACACTTTCATACTATCCATTCAATTCCTCCATTTATCCAAATATTATTGTTATTCCATGTTATATCAATTTTTACTGCGAATTTTTTCACCGCTGGATTTTTTTTAGTCCCACAAATGTAATTTCATGTATGGTTTTCCCTATCACAATGAATTTGGGTGAAATTAATTCAAATTCCAACCAAATCTCTTGCTTACTGTGTAACAGTTAGACTATTGGAAAATAAGACCCTGAATGGCCGATAATTTCACTGTTGTACTAATAAAAACAAAATATGACAGATATTGATCCAGACCCATTCTACGCTCCTAAATCATGATAATTATGACGTCTTACTCAGTCTTAGTCCGAGTTACTGTTACTGTTTAATACGTTTACGTTAGATCTGAATGTAACTTAGAATTTTAGATAATGCTGATGTGTTGTCCTCTGCGTGCTGCTGCCTAATAGATAACTACTTAAGTGACAACTAGACAGAAATAACCTTCTGGTATGGCAGTACCGCAGTACGGGGAGTTCTTTGTTAAATATGATATGTCCTAATCTTCACTGAAGTTTTACATAACGCCCTACACTAATGTTAGATGGTCTTGAATTATGGGGACTGAAAAGCGTGAAACTAACTAGCATTGTTTTAATCGCCACATTAAGGTATTTAAGAGTGAAATAGATCTACTCTTTCCCCCTTCTTTGTAGATGGACATGTAAGTTGGTCTCAGAGAGTGCTTGGCAGGAAGGCAAAGCTTCGGATAGCTAGCATAACTGTGATATAGCCAATAGGTAAGATAACACTGCTGAATCGTTGAAAGTCTGTCTTTTTTAAAATAATAAGTTGCATGTACATTCATACTGCCGTTGGCAGATCGGGGGGGGGGGGGGGGGTGGATAGGTTTTAACCCTAATTAGATCTCTAACTTTACATCTAACTTAGATCATTAACATGTCATTGATCGAATGTCTAGACAAATGTAAACACCTGTTCTGAGGAATTCTTTGACATTGATAATAATAGTAATAATAATGACAATAATATTTAATAATTGTAATAAACAATATTGGTAATAATAGAAATCTGTTCTTCTACAGTGCATATCATAATAAAACGTCTCTATGCGCTTCCAAAGGTCTTCATTTCTTATTATCCCGGCTTTAAAGCTCCGGCTGTGGTAGCTCTCAGTCAGTGCATGCAAGATTTTTTCTTCTTTTTTTTCTTTTAATAGAAAATTGTCTTTCACAGTGAAATACACTGTAGATCTACTCTCTTTTCCCCCTTTTTTTAGGTGTAGCTGGACATGTAGGCTGGACTCTGACAGTGCTTGGCAGGAGTCAAGATACCTAGCAGAACCTTTATTTAGGTAAGATTCTACACTGAGATTAAGAATAAAGAATTTGTGCTAACTGAAAGCCTGTCCCTTTCCCCTTAACATTTTTGTTGCATGTACATCATACCGCTGTAAGCAGATCGGAAATTGGGGGGGGGGGGTAGATAGGTTAAGACCTTAGTTAGACCTCGTACTACCTCTAACTTTACATTTAACTCAGATTTTTTACCAGTCATTTGATGTCATGCCTGATATGGACAGTACGTCAACCAATCCTGAATAGCGGGGGACTGTGCTGCATGAAACTAACTAGTATTTTTGGATTGCCTGCCCCCCCCCAAAAAAAAAAAAAAATAAATAAATAAATAAAAAATTAAAATTAAAATTAAAAAATAAATAAATAAATAAATAAATAAGAGAAAAAAAAATCACTCAAACGTTTTAGTTTCTGCTGATGCTCTGAACTTCTGAGGGAGAGTGGAATTTCAGTTTCAGAACATTTTCTGGCATACTTTGATCCTTGATCTGCCTCTGCTACCTAAAATACCACCTCTGCCTCCATCATTATTTTTTGAGTAAAATGCCTAATTATTGGTCGATACTTGCTCTAGCAAAAATTGCTGTCCATAAATTTTTAACATTTATCAAATATACACTTCATGTTAAACTTATGTTAATTTGAGTATGGTACTATTTGTTAGTAAAGACATGCTTCCTTAGTCAAAAAGTTATTTCTGTTGTATGTATTGACTCATCTGAAGGAAAATTTATTCATTCTCATTACAGTGTAAAGCTTTAATCAAATTGTATATTATAATGTAAAAATTTATTCATTTATATATTATAGTATATAAATTTTAAACGTGTTTAACCCGTCATTTATTTACTTCTTCAACATGATAATTACAATAAAATGTATTTGTAGTAGACTCTTCTCTCATGGTGTGATCAATTTATATATTGCAAACAAAAAGGAGAACAGTGACAGATATGTTTGTGTATCTTCTTTTTTTTAGATACCAACTTCTCAGTAGATCATCGGTAGGCATCACAACACAAATGAGGAAATTCTGAATGCGATCTACAGTCCCAGACGTCCAAGGCTCTTGAAAGGTTATGAAAAATTGGAAACCCATGTGAATTCTACAGTGAAGAGGAGAGAGTGCTTTCTACAATGTTTGTATTATGTGCTTTAGTTTCAGGAAATGATGGAATGTGCAAAAACAAAAAATATGCAACTTTTCAACAAGAATAAGCATATAAATTTTCATTTTAAAAATTTGAATGAAACATTTTAACAATTGCTCAAAACAATCGTCTTTACAAAATGGAAACTTAGATGTTGTCATTAAAAAGTGCCATATATTTTGTTTATTGTTAACACCTAGAAATTAAAGTAGGTGGGTCAGGATACATGAAAAAGATGAGTGCTACTTTTGCACAAGGTCATTTTAAGTAAAAATTTAGCTGTAGGTATAGTAATGCAAACTTTTTAGTTTAATTGACGAAAACTGTCAAAGACGGAGATGTAAAGATTTTCTTTATCTTAGGGCTAGATATTTCCAGTGTCATAACAAATCTATACATATGTCATTTCATTGTTCAATCACTGCGCCTTGATGGCTGAGTAAGCAAGAGAGCATCTGCTCAAACAACAGTGAACAGTTACATTTTAAATTTTGTTATGAAAATTGAATAATTTTACTAGAATAGAGATTTTTAAAAAATATTTCAGAACAACATCCCCATTTACCTGATGAGTTGGTGAAGTGTGTGTCTAGAAAAATGTTACCAACCTCCAAACTTTCTGAAATGTTTTTTTTTCTTTAGTTTGATTGTAGTAATTTGTTTAATTCAGATGACTTGTTTAGTGTGACAACCTATACAGTTTACGGGATCGTTTTTGTTACAAATTCTACTTTTTCATATATTATATAGAAAAACACTGAGCAAGCCTGATAACACTGGAAATGATATAAGTATAGGACAGGTGTGTATACTTTCAAAATAACTCTCTTACACTATAGTAATAACTTTTAATACATAATTAGAATTCTGTATATTATTGAGAACTATTACTCAAAGTCAGAAATATCCTTACCCCATTTTAAAGTTGATTTTGCTTTTTGAAAAATTATTATTGACTTATTATTTTGCTTTACATTTGATAATAAGTATTTTTATTTCATTTCTTTTTTCTTTTCTGTTTGTGTGTTTCATTTTTTTTTTCATTAATAGCTCTAGGGAATAAGGATGTACCTCTTTGAATTTGTGTAAAGTATATACACTTCACTTACTTTACTTAATCCTGCAGTGATATAGGACAATGACTGTTCATCAATCGTAGCTTGTCATATCTGTGATTATACATTTTCTATTTTTTACCAAGTCGAATATGTGTGGGAAAGGACAAAAATGTGTGTACATAATACTGGTTCGTAAACAAGAACAAGGTTTTAGACCAGTACTTATTTAGTCTATTCTTGAAGCAGTTTACATAAGTTGCTAAGATAACATATTCAGGGAGACTGTTCCACAAATCCACAATTCTGTTGCTGAAGAAATGTTTCCTTAAATCAAGCCGAGAATACTGTTTGTCCAGTTTCATTTTGTAGCCTCTCAACCTCCTGTGTGCCAAGTGAAAAAGATCATGTTTAGTGTCATACACTCTTGTCAAATACTTCAAAACATCAATCAGTATCTCACCCCCACCCCCCCCCCCCACCCCCCGTGAGCAAGAGTTGGTAATTTGAGTTTCATGAGGCGTTCACGATAAGACATATTTCTAAATCCTGGAATCATTTTGTTGCCCTCCTCTGCACACTCTCAAATTTCCTCTGCTCACCTACTTTATATGGCGACCATGCTGCCTGACCAAATTCTAAACTCGATCTAATAAGACCCTTAAACAAAAACAACACTGTATCTGCATCAAGAATCACAAATGTCCTTTTAACAATTCCTGAAACTGATACCGCGTTTACACATTGATCCGACTCTCGGGTTCGACACAAGAGTCGTGTCGAACACGGCAATTTTATGATGTATAAACGTGATCAGTGTGATCCGAGACTCGGGTCCAACACGCCTTTTTGGCTCCGCCAGAATAGTAGGTTTCGATCCGAGAGTCGTATCAGACCCGGCAATTTTTTTGATGTGTAAACAGAAAGCCGTGTCGAACACGGCAATTTATGAAAGGGAAAACTAAAAGAAAAGAAGAAAAACATAAGAAAGGAAGAAGAGAGAATGAAAAACAACAAAATTCATTAAGAATTAAGATTAAACAAAGAAATACATAAGAAATATAGAAGCGAGATGATGAAAGAAGGAAAAAACAAAGAAATTCATTAGGAATTACAAGAGGAAACAAAGAAATACATAAACAAAAATAAAAGAGAGAAGATGAAAGAAGGACAAACAAAGAAATTCATTAAGAATTAAGAGGAAGCAAAGAGACACATAAGCAAAAAATAGAAGTGAGAAAACTAAACAAGGAAAAAAATGAATTATAAGAGGAAACAAAGAAATACATAAACAAAAATAGAAGAAAGAAGAGGAATGAAGGAAAAACAAAGAAATTCATTAAAAATTAAAAGGAAACAAAGAAATACATTAACAAAAGAAGAAGAGAGAAGATGAAAGAAGGAAAAACAGAGAGATTCATCAAGAATTAAGATTAAACAAAGAAATACATAAGAAATATAGAAGCGAGATGATGAAAGAATGAAAAAAAAACAAAAAAATTCATTAGGAAGTAAGAGGAAACATAGAAATACATGAACAAAAATAGAAGAGAGAAGATGAAAGAAGGACAAACAAAGAAATTAATTAAGAATTAAGAGGAAACAAAGAGATACATAAGCAAAAAATAGAAGTGAGAAAACTAAACAAGGAAAAAAATGAATTATACGAGGAAACAAAGAAATACATAAACAAAAATAGAAGAGAGAAGATGAAAGAAGGAAAAACAAAGAAATTGTAAGAGAAAAATAAACAAAAGAAAAGTAAAACAGTTTGGGAAGGCTTGCCAATTAACCACGTTTGTGACGTTATTCTATTCCCATCTGTGATCAGCAAGCAGGGTCGAACTCGCCAATTCAATACATATATAAACGCGATCATAGTTATCCTCCCGTGGAGCTTGAGGCGAGAGCCGGATCAATGTGTAAACACGGTATATATTAGCTTTCGAGGTTGCTTGGGACAGTGGTGGATGGGGGGGGGGGGGGCACACCTGGCCCGTGCCTTCCCTTCTGGAAGAAAGGTATGCATGCATTGTGCCCCCCCTTTTTTCTTATTGTGCCCCCCCCCCTTTAGAACGAAAAACCTTAACTGGGCCCCCCCATAACCCCCCTCCCCCACTGAGCGACTTTTCAAGAGCTGGCGAGACCAAAAAAGTATGGGTCTCCCTAAAAATGACAAACCTGCATTTGTGTGCCCCCCACCCCCTTATATAAAATTCTGGATCTGCCCCTGGCTTGGGAGACATGTCTTAGGATTTTGCTTATATTTTTCTATAAATAATAGAATGAATTTAAACTTGTTTCTTTGTCCAGTACTGAATTGTATATATTGTGACACAATTGTGTTTTCACTGATTTAACCCTGTTGACTGATGAAATAAATGAAATTAAGGGTTTTGAAAAGAAGCCAGACAATCTTTTCTTATCTTCTTTCTGTTTCATTCTTTTTCATTTTTTTTTTGTTTTTGTTTTTGTTTTTGTTTTTTTCTTTCTCTAGCTTCTATCCAACCCTAATTCGGGAAGGGTTGTTTCAAGTGATAAGTCAGGAATAAAGCAACATCTCAATTCATAAAAGAATGCTTGATGACATGTCTGTAAGTTGATCGAGACATACATGTATAAGAGAGGCCTGTATCCTAATTTTTATTTTGTTCATCCGATGATGGGCTTTTTATTATGCTAATTAGTCTTGAACCTGTGCACAATCATGCGCAGATGAAGTCACAATGCTTTTATCCGCCTTTTCATATTTCGGCCAGGCTGAAACCATGGCCTAACTAGGCCACCTTTCGAGAATAGCAAACTGCGGCCTATATAGTTAAGCCCAGTCTAGTTAGGACATGGCTTAGTTAGGCGGGGTTTTAACTTAGGCGGCTTTCGAGAATACCGGCCTTTATCTTTAATTTAACAAATAAAAGACTATCCAACATGAGATATCTTTGTTTTATTTACACAGGATACTACATGTAGTTGGAATTAAATGCACACCCCCGAAGTCAATATGATGGTAATGCATTCTGGAACCAACATGGAAGTTCTCAAACAGCTATGTAAGGTATTGGTCAATGAGGAAATTTTGCTGTTCACTTATTGTGCTGGATATACTTCTTCAGAAACACATGAAGTATTTGCCACTGTTTGTGACTCTTCTGCCAGTTTGATATTCATAACCCAAGACAACTGCTCTTTTGAATTGTCACACTATCAAGACAATACAAGAATATGAGAGTACTTCCAGGATAGTCAAGAAAAAAAAAACTGTTAAAACTGAAACCATACAACAATATTTGGTAGTACTGCTGAAAATCAGAGATATAGCTGTGGCAGATGCTGGAATCTTCAATTGCCAATTTGAATGTCATAATTTCACATTATCACAAATTGCACATTTACATGTCTATCATCAACCTTCACCTGGAAATTGCAGCTGGCAAGAAGAGGACAGCTACCACTGGAACACAAAATTTTCAGATTATACAAAGCTGCAGTGTGATTTCATCAATAGTTAACCAAATGCATCAATGACTTGTTTCTTTATAGACAAAGAGAAAACTTTGATGATTGGTCCAAAATTTGCTACTGGAGAAAGCATATACTGAGCTGAAAGAGACACAACTTAACTACTGTTCAGTAAATTAAAAATACAGCAAACATTTCAGTGACCGCTGAGATTTTATGTGGCCTCTTAAAACTGGCACTATAAACATTCCCTTAAACCCTCAACTGACAGAGTGCCTGACATCACAAAAACAAGGAAAAGTACTGACTGGTCAGGTCAAAATACTTTAACTACTGTACGAAGTTCTACCACCTCCTGCATCCCACAAACTCTATCTTCGACATGTCAGTGGATGGTGCATACATCATATAGTTCATTGATTCTAACTCTTTGTGTAATATCACCTGTAAAGTATTATCATGTGAGAGGGCATTGCCATAGCATTTTTAAAAAACTCTAAAACCATTCTTAAGTAATTATGAGAGTTTAATGTAGCAATAATTTCATGTAGCTGAAGGACACAAATTTTTATACACAAGTCATACTTTTCTGCAATGAAACATGGCTTTTGAAGATACATTTCCAAGTCTATCATTATTATGCATGGTAACAGTGATTGCCTCATCAACATATATTAGATTACATGAGGGTGAGTTAGCTGCTTTTGAATTTCAATTTCCAGACCAAAACAACTTTGTCTTTAGCCTCCAAGTTGGGAATAGATATCCATTCTATGACTCTACAGTAGGAAATCTAGATCCAGCTGGCCTCACTAAAGACCAAATAGGGAGATTTTCTGTACTAACTGAAAAAACTGGGGACAAAACAATTGAAATTCATATTCAAATTGTGAATATTACTAGAGGAGATGCAGGTACTTACATTTGTATAGGTGGTAATGCAGGCAATATTGAAAGCCATACCATCAAAAGAATAGCATTAAACATAGACTATTCACCAGGAAAAACAAGTTGCACTTTTGACACAGTAGCTAAGCCAGTTGAAGGCTGGGTATTTCTGACATGCACTGCACTGCTTGGAAGTCAGTCTGGAATGTTTGAATGCTACCAAGACTGTGAGAAAATACCACCTAAGAATGAAATAAGTCAAAATCTAACAAGTTTTTGGCAAACATTTTGGGTAAGGAAGTCACTGCCTGGAGTTTGTTGTTCTTCATTGTACCAAAAGACAAAAGGTCTCAAGCATTGTAATGATTTTAAATGGAACTATCTTGCCAAGACAAACACGTATGACAATTTTTGTTCTTTCACTGGAAACGATACAGCAATTGAAACTTCACATTTACCAACTAATGAACCTCTGAGTTTTACATCCAAAACAAAGAATGACCTAATCTCAACTGAAATGGGAGACAAAGTAACATCAAAGGACAATACTGTTAAATGGGAAGCATTGGCAAAGACATTTATTTCCATAATTGTGTTAGGGATTATCATAACTCTGGTGATATATATAATAAAGAAACGAAGGAGGCATATTCAGAACAATAATGTGAACGAGATGCAACCGTTAAACACACAAAATATTCAAAATGAATCGGAATATTCGAAAAATCAAACTGGCCTTTTCCTGTCTACTCATAAAACTGATGACATGTACCAAACACTAAGTACTGAAAATGAACATGAATATTTGGAAAATATCAATCAGGGTGATGATACATCGAAACTACAAGGTAATGTCATTCGCAGGCGGACATTCTACGGAAATTCAGTAGATGAATTATTTGAGCCAGATGAGGAACTAGACGATAATACCAATTACGTAAATCATTTGAGTTAATATAAAGGAAAACATGAGAATATACTTAGGTCACAGATATTTTTACTTGTAATATGTGACCCGACGCCTCAAAACCTACAATAAGTCGCCAAAATCATTTTTTTTGTTTTAAACATTTTTCTGAAAGTACATGTAGATATTCTCAGCTTTCCAATGGTATATCACTTGCCTAGTTTACTCAATGATAACACCTTTAAATATCACATTCAGAATCAGTATGTAACCAGCAATCAATAACTCCTATTCAGAGAAAATGACCATTTAAGTTCGGAACAAAAGAGTGCTAAACCTTTGCTCTCTGTGTGTGACCAAGTAAAACTGGGTATTCAAATGGCCATAGCAACCGGTATGAAGGGATTATCAGATTAGGCTGAATTTTGGCATGCTGCCGGAGGAGGACCTATTTATTACTCACTCCAAAAATCGATTTAATACCTTTAAAGGTAAAGTAGTAATTTGGCATTGAATGAAAGTATTTTAAAAGCAAATTTCGGTTACGATTTTTTAGCTCGACAGGTGAAAAATGGGGTCATTTTAAAATGCCTAAAAAACATATTTCTAAGTAGAATTACGACTCTCAAACTT
Source organism: Heliocidaris tuberculata (assembly GCA_025618425.1). Taxonomy (NCBI): domain Eukaryota; kingdom Metazoa; phylum Echinodermata; class Echinoidea; order Camarodonta; family Echinometridae; genus Heliocidaris; species Heliocidaris tuberculata. The sequence goes on from CM046837.1 coordinate 44,254,275, forward strand.
GAGACATGATAGAATGATAATGAAACTACCCATTTCTATCAAAAAACAGAAAATCGACTGATCCAAGTAAATTTACTATTTTGGGCTGTTTGCTACGTTGTGGTCCGTGCGACTTATTGTAGGTTTTGAGGCAGCGGGTCACATATCATCTGAACAGATATGACTTAATACACTTTTCATTTAAGCCTAATGATTCTGCTACTGTAGGAGATGGAGCACCTGGCTGCTATCTACAACTTCTTCTGAAACACCTTAAAGCTGAAAGCTTTTAAAGACCTAAAGCTAGTTCTCTGTACTGTTTGTACATGTAGTCTGCAAAAAAAAAAAATGAAGATTTTTCCTAGGCACATACAGTGATACAAGTTTTGTATTCACATAAAGCCTAATCATAATTTTAGATGCAAAGACAAAACTAGCAATTTTGCTCTTTGCGTCTTTCCCGCATCTTTATGCGCCATTAGGTTTCGCTATGCTACCTAAGTAAGATCCACTAACTCTTTTTTGCAATACTATGAATTTCCCATATTTGCATATATATATATTTAGGCAGATCAATATGAAACTGTAATACTATTTTTATAGCTGAAGAAGGTTGAGTCAGACTCAGTCTGGAACAATAGTTTCCTACTCAAACTGCACTTCAATTCATGCTACTTTTTGTGCTTTCAGCTGTTAGAACGCATCACATCTGCACATTATTTTTCCATGGTTGTGCAGAAAGAAATTCCTAATATTATCATACTTTCTGAATTCCTTCCCATCATCCTGTCATTACAGCGTTCTCACCAGTACATAACACCCTTGGTGTGGAATATCGATAACAAGGGTGAGGAAATTCAGAAAATAAAAACAATAGCTAGTTTATACAGGACTTGTGGTTTCACAATTTTAAGTTAGCGAAACTTTAAGTTAACGAAACAACTCTCTAACCGCAGCAAGGGTTCACATGAGCCCTAAATAACGAGCTGAAACTACAAGCCGAGCAATCGTCCTAGTTAACCCAGGAAATAGATACTACGGATTGTGTGTACTGTACACATACAGATCCTGTGTTCTTAATTCATGAGAAGGGTATGACCTGGAAATTTAACATGAACAGCAAGGTCATTCTAAAACACAAGCCTGCAAATCTTAAAGTTTATTCTGTTCACATGGGCCATAACTTCGATGGAGGACCCCCGCGCTGCTCGTGGTTTCGGCCTTAACCACGATAAAACTACAAGTAAACCAAGTTTTGAAATCACGAGTCCGTTTATACAGGCTGAAACTACAAGATAACTACAAGTTAACTTAAAGTTTTGAAACTACAAGCTAAACTTAAAGTTTAGCTCCCATCATGTGAACGTAACTATTGTGTAGATTCCTCAAAGGGTGCGTTTATGCTTACTTTTGAAGGCAGAATAAGCATTCTGAAATGCTCATTGTAAATGCTCATCGTAAACGCAGTTCCATGGGGTACAGTTTAAATGCTTCCCTTCGATCCAGGCGAATTCGGGCTCTGCAGCTGGATTTGCAAACCTGCACTGCGCATGCTACGTTGACCCCGGGAGGGCAGGTCAAGTTGGGGAGCGCGCTTTTTCGAAACTGTTCTACCAGTTTGTCATATATGGGTTTGTTCCTCGTCAACCCATTCAATTCATTTTGTATCTCGGGTACAGACCAAGCGAGGAGAAGGGCCCTCAATTCCTCTTCGCTGTAGTTTGAGGCCTTGACACTCATTTCAAGACAATGATATAAATATGGAAGAAGTACTAGTATTATTTTTTTTTAAACTGTTAAATCTTGCTCGGATGACGACGTCTATGCGCATGCCTTGAGAAAAAAAACAAGCATTGCATAATATTGTGCACCGTTAGCGGCGCATGGATTTTCACTTGAACCGGAAACACGTTTAATATGATGTCAAACAAATAGGTAACGAACTATAGTCAGAAGAAAATTGAAAATGAAAATAAAATACAAAGAAAAAAGAGAAAATACGTAAGGATGTATAGAAGAAATGTAGAAAAATAAAAGACCATGAAATACAGAAAGAATAGAAAAAGATTATTAAGGAAGGGGGAAAAAAGAACTACAAAATGAAAGATAGAAATAAAAACAATCAAATAGATATGGAATAAAATACAAAAAAGGATAGTAAGAAAAGGTTAAAGACTTGGGGGAAAACAATGAATTTCATAAGAAAAAACAGAAAACAGGATAAAGGAGGAAAAAACCAATACATAAAGAAATATACAAATAGATAAAAATAGTAAACAAGAACAGAAATACACAAGACAGAAAACCAGAGGAAACAAGCAAATACATATTAAAAGAAAGAGAACACATTTAAACAAAAAAGAGAAGAATACATCAGGAATAGAATGAGAACATTAAACAAGGGGGGAAATAAGCAACTAAATCAAGAAAGATAGAAACGAGAGAAGGAAAAACAACACACAAAACATGAGGAATTATAGAAAACGAGAGGGGGGAAGAATACAAAAGGAAAGATAGAAAAGTGGAGAGTAAAAAACATAGAAATACATGAGAATAGATGGAAAGAGAATTGAATTAAATAAACACATAGGTAAAGATAGAGATAATAGATGAAAGAAGGCAAAACAAAGAAATATAGGAGAAAAAATAGAGAATATCAAACTAAGATATACACAAGCAAATTTGCAGAGATAGAAATTTTAGAAAAATTAAAGAAATACAAAGATGATACATTCAGAGGTAAGCATTTAGACTAACTATATTGTAATCTGATCGAGTTTTTACTCAAGACATATTTGTGCTGCCATAACATCTATATGATATCTACATCTAAGCCACAGTCACATTATTGATTATGATTTAGACCTGCAACTTGCAAGTCGCCCTTCCAGCGTAGCGCAGCGCAGTTTAAGCTGCACACAGTGAACGCACGCGTGGGTCCGGTATATTGTGTGCAAATAACTTAAACTGCGCTGCGCTGCAAAGTTCCAGGTCTACATAATTTATTTTGTGGATGTGGTCTAGATCTAGACATCATGTAGATGTCACCGCAACACAAATATGTCTTGAGTATAAACTCAATCAGATTACAATATATTTAGTCTAAATGATTACCTCTGATTACCTCAACAACCTTAAACAACCGTGTATGTTTAAACACATCTGTAGGCCCTATAATGTATGAAACAGTTATTTTGAACAATTAACTTTGAATGTATTTTTTTAACAACAGTTGTGCAAAAAGTTTTAAACAACTTAATCTAAACAACCTAGATGTTTTAAACTATTTTTTTTAAACAACAAATATTTTAAACAACAGTTGTGAAAAAGTTTTAAACAACTGTGTGTGTTTAAATAACTTAATTTAAACAACCTAGTTGTTTAAAAGCCGTTGTTTAAAAAAATTGTTTAAAATTTTAAACAACAGGCTGTTTAAAGTTTAAACAACCGTAGTTGTTTAACATTTTAAACAACAGTTGTTAGAGTGACCAGCTTAAACAGTGTTGTTTAAAAATTTTGAAGAATTGTTTAACATATTTTTTACTGTGTATGCACACTGCTTGTTAGGACCTGCAATAACTGAGCTACAATGAGATTCTCGTGCATGATAGCCTTCCCTAAATATCCCAAATATGTTTGGAAAAAAAAGTAGGAGAAATCGAAAAAAGGTAGAATATATTAGGAGAATCGGGGGAAAAAAATCCTTCAACGAAAATCATCATCAAAGGCTTTATCATTGATTCATCTTGATCCAGTCCATCTTCAAATTTTGTTTTCGACTGGACTATTGTTGTAGCTAGAATGTTTGTAGTATACTCTTTCATTTGCTGATTGATAGATATATTCCCATAACTGGACAGTGATGTTGCCTCTACATATTCATCACTGTTTCTACTAAGATAAAATGATATTTGCTTGTTCTTCAAAAGGGTGCCTTTTTTCATTATAATGAATTATTCAGTACATTAGGTATCATTCAAACTTTTCAACTAGAAATGTATAAAATATATAGTTGGATTATTTCTACACAGTAAAAAATATTTTAAACAACTCTTCAAAATTTTTAAACAACACTGTTTAAGCCGGTCACTCTAACAAGTGTTGTTTAAAATGTTAAACAACTACGGTTGTTTAAACTTTAAACAGCCTGTTGTTTAAAATTTTTAACAATTTTTTTAAACAACGGCTTTTAAACAACTAGGTTGTTTAAATTAAGTTGTTAAACACACACAGTTGTTTAAAACTTTTTCACAACTATTGTTTAAAATATTTGTTTAAAAAAAATTGTTTAAAACATCTAGGTTGTTTAGATTAAGTTGTTTAAAACTTTTTGCACAACTGTTGTTTAAAAAATACATTCAAAGTTAATTGTTCAAAATAATTGTTTCAAACATTATAGGGCCTACAGATGTGTTTAAACATACACGGTTGTTTAAGGCTGTTGTACACAAATAAGTTCCAAATGCCAGAGCTGATTGATATGTTCAGAGGTAAGCATTTAGACTAATATATTGTAATCTGATCGAGTTTATACTCAAGACATATTTGTGTTGCGGTGACATCTACATGATGTCTAGATCTAGACCACATCCACAAAATAAATTATGTAGACCTGGAACTTTGCAGCGCAGCGCAGTTTAAGTTATTTGCACACAGTATACTGGACCCACGCGCGCTTCACTGTGTGCAGCTTAAACTGCGCTGCGCTACGCTGTAAGGGCGACTTGCAAAGTTGCAGGTCTAAATCATAATTATGTGACTGTGGCTTAGATCTAGATATCATATAGATGTCATGGCAGCACAAATATGTCTTGAGTATAAACTCGATCAGATTACAATATATTTAGTCTAAATGCTTACCTCTGAATGTATCAATCAGCTACGGCATTTGGAACTTCTGCAACATGTCAACCACAAAGTCATCCGCCATGATGAAGCCTGGCCGTGTTTGGCTGAGAAGGAAACCCGTCTCGCGCAAATTTTCAATCTTTTTAAACAACGTTGTTTAAAAGATTATTCTACAATATCGTTGATGTCTTAAACAGCAGTTGTTTAAAATGCAGGGTGCGTTTTTTTTAAACAACGTTGTTTAAAATTTAAACAACACAATTTTAAACAGCGAAATTTTAAACAGCGTTTTTGCTGTGTACTATTCCTTCACGCAAACATCACATTATCACATTCATCAATCAATCAGCTTATGTATTTTCTTATAACATTTTGTGTATAGACATTGATTATGTGTGTGTGTGTGTGTTTTCATGTGATTATATTCAACAAAATCCTACAGAAAATATCACTGATATATGAAAATGAAGACAACTCTTGACATGATACATGCTGACTTGCATTTTCCCATGTTTGGTAATTGTTATGCATGATAGATTATAATTAAAAGAGATTTTTAATCAGTATAAAAAAAATCTAAGAAAAGTTTAGTCAATCAATGCTATGTTTCTCTTAATAAAAGAAACTTTGATATCACAGGATGATTAGTGTACTTCACGTTATAAACAGAGGTGTATTGTGTTAAGATCTCTAGTGATTTGTAATCAATAGTTAATTTACGTTAATGCCAAGCATGCATATGAATGATAATCAAGACATACTGTATATATTTCCATTTTTTCATAGAATATGACGCAACTGGACTTAACAATTTTGACTAAAATTTGTTCAAAATGAGAGATCTTTAATTGTTTACTATATATATGTATATAATAAACATGTATATGGATGATAATCAAGTACATTTTAATGGAACATTATGTAATTTGACCATGAATTTCAAAGCTAACTACTTCATCTGAGCCACAGCAGTAATGTTAAATACTTCATGAGCATATCAAAATTAAATTTTGTAGTAAATCAATGTTTCTGTCAATAATTATTCAATATATATATATATATATATATATATATATATAGGTGTAGAAGACAAGTCAATAAAAGATTCCGTGAAACTGAAAAGTTTTCAAATTTTCGGCCATAGGCCTTCATCAGGAAAAACTGATGAAGGCCTATGGCCGAAAATTTGAAAATTTGAAAACTTTTCAGTCTCACGGAATCTTTTATTTACTTGTCTTCTACACCTCATCTAACTACGATTCCGAAGCAGAACTCTTATTTTTTGTTATTCTATATATATATATATATATATATATATATATATATATATATATATATGCTAAACTACCTAGTTTTGATTCATAATAAAAAGACAAGTTTTGCTACGGCAACACTGTTATGCCTTTGAGTACATTACATCATATTATTTGCTACTTAGGATACTATCTGAACTACAGACTAATTAATTGGTATAGTTGAAATACATGTAGTTACATTTGAAAATATATAATAATGGATGTGGTGAGTTGTTATGTCTGTATTAAAAACATTTGTGATGTACATGTGTTCCATTCATTATCTTGTCAGTAATAGCCACATGTAAATAGGGTATATACATGATAGGGTTTTGTTTGTTGAATTTTTTTATCACTGCGGATTCTTTACAAATAAAAATAATTCACACAAAAAAGAATATGTATTTCACGTTAAATTCTTCCAGTCAGTATCTGCATATTAAGTTCTACATTTCAAATGTTATTCACTGTATTGTATGCAGAATTCTGAAGCAATGAGGACAATGTTGTTGAATGCTGTGGAAAAATGTTGATTGTCTTGTACTTGACACTCAACAGTCAGTCCAGATGGTCAAATGTTGTTGAGAATATTTGGGTCGCATATCATACAGCTTTTTCATTACATTTTCATGGACTGTGATTTCTTTTTAAACTTACATGTACCTGTATTAGCATGTAATAAATAGTTGTCAAAAGGTTTTTAAAATGCACTTTGAATACAGACCTAAATAGTCAAGAGAAGACTGAGAGAAGGGAAAAGGAGAGATTTAGGGAATGGAGACAGAAAGAAATACATAGAGTGTGAATAACTAAGAGAGGCACAAGAGAGGCACAAGAGAGGAATTTTTACATGCATAACAAACATATTTTAGAAGGAAAGCGGTAATTTTCCATAGAATCCCTTTTTACTACCGCACAGCATCCATTCTCTATCAATTTCTTCAACATCTTATTTTTCTTTCTTGATTGTAAGCATGGAATATCGGCTGATAAATCACATTCTCTTTGTTCCATTAATGGGACAAAGACATGTAAACAAAGTAATGGAGGACATGTTATCACCACCTTTAGTCATTTGCATGTGATTCAAATGTTCTTGAATATTTCACAAACATTATTTATCATCTCTGGTTTTCTGTTTACTACAATCTTATCTGACAACCGATTTCTCGTTTTCTATTCAAGCATCATCTAAAGAGTTAATTTCTTAGAATTGAAAAATCATTTTTTTAACAAGTTTCTTTATCTTTATACTTCAATTCATTATCATCTTACTGAAATTTACGGAGTTCTACTAGAGATATCTAAATACAGTCAACCTATAAGAAACACTGCACGAACTGGCACAGGACCGTCATTTATCAACTAGGATTAATTTCCAATTCCTGCCGCAAAAGATTTTCAACTTGTAATCTATTCATCTCATAACAAGAATGTTTCAGTTTCTATGCTTGTAATTTGCCATATAAATTGCAGCAAGGTGGCTTGGCTTCCTTAATATACAAGGGACCAAATGTTCTCCAAAACTTAACACAGGTCAGACAATACAATTGTTTGAATAAGATTCCAGGCTTGATAAGAATTTTTGCTGCAAAATCTAACAAACACTGGACTAAGACACATTCAAGTAAAATGGATTCATGCAGATTGCTTGGACTCAAGCTACAAGTTCTTAGCTTCCTGTTGTTATTTTATGCTAACCATGGATGGTCAACGAAATGCAATGATAACCATCAGAACATATTTGACAAAAATCCTGTGGATATGACCGTAAAAGAAAGGGAAAATGCAACGTTCACCTGTGCTGTTTCAAACGTCAAGGGCACTGATCATATAATCTGGCTTGTCAATCCCTCACAATACCACAGCATCATTCATAACTCATTCAATGAGTCTACCAATCATACGTTTTCAAGGATAACAGTCTACAATGTTGGCAGGATAGCACAGAGCAATCAGTGTGTACTATACATTGTGAATTCTGATTTGATCACAAGCTCATGCTACTCACTTATTGCACATTTACACATTCAGTACTTCCCTACATCTAATGAGATTGAATGTGGTTCAAACCGCAAAAATCCACTGCAGGATGGAGAAACAATTCAGACTTGGTGTGCTGTTTCAATGGGCAATCCTAGAGTAGAACTACAGTGGTTGATGGGGGAACAGAAAGATTTGAATCAAACTCTCAAACAGGTTAACGGGAGTCTGACCTTAACCCAGGAGATATCGGTTACCCCTGCTCTTCATAACAAATCCATCACATGTATAGCAACAAGCCCAGAAGTCTTTCCCAATCAGCAACTCTCTTGCATCATAGGTCCATTTGCTGTCTTACACAGACCACAAGTCTCTCTAACTCCAGCAGAGGCGACACTCCATGTGGTACAGAACAACTCCATTGAAATAATTTGCCAAGCAAATGCTTATCCAGCTATTACATACTTCTCATGGGCTTGTTTTCCTGTTCACACCGTAGGTTGTCACTCTAGCAACAGATCCATCATAATCACATCAAAAAAGGCAACAGCTCTTTCAGAAAATGGGACAATTGTTTTTGCTATCTGCAAAGCAGGAAACATTATGGGAAACAGTTCATCTTCAACACAGATTACCATTTTAAATACTCAATTTAATGAGGATATTACAAATGAGTTTTATCTGTGGAATGGGAGCAGTCACAAAGGGAATCACACAGCTTTGACAACTGAGGTCTTTGTAAGCTTTGTACCATCACAAAATGTCACTGAAGCAGATGAGACCCGACATATGCTTTCAGTAGATTCTTTGCTCACTTCATCAGACAGAACATCAGTTCCTTCATCTGCAGAAGATGTGAACATGGTGGATGACAGCTTACCAGTGAAAGTCGATGCTGATGATTCTTGGCCTAATACCAAGCAACCACACAACATCTACATCATATCTGTAGCATCAGTGGTAGCTGGTATCCTGGTGTCTGCAGGTCTTTTTGCAGTCATAACCGTAGTTCTGTACAGACACTTCAAACATGTCACCACCCAAATTGCTACTCGTGTCCAGTGCCAACATGACCAAAGCCGTCATACTCTGAAGAGTCTTCATCCTGAGATACATCCAGCATTTGCAGATAAAGATGCTCAGTCTAGCCATATCTATGAAGAGACTGGCTCATTGTCAGTGCATTGTCATCAATTCCTTAAAAATTCAGAGGGACAGTATGGTGTGACACAGACATTGTACAACAGCTGCACTTTAAAAGAATATTCAGACAGTTCTGATGCTTCCAGTATGAGCAGTTCGTACAAGTCTTCTAGCTCTCTTGAAAGCAGTAAAGATGATGGCTCTTACAACTCAACAAGCTTTGACAATGGACACAACAGGAATGAACTGGAAGACCTCTATGGGAATCAATTAGTTATCCAAATGCAAGCAAGGAGTTCAAACAAAATACACTCTCCACATTCTAAAGGGCTCCATCAGAACTGCAACACTTTCCCAGAGCCACCACCCCTCCCTTTCCTAAAATAAAATGGAAACCATAATTGTATTAAGTGTCTTTGTTCATTTCTGATTTCACATTATTAAATATATCATTCGTATAACTAGTAGGACTGTATTTAAAGCATGTTTACTGGATTCTTACATGCAAAATCATAACACATCAAGAATGTTCTTGTCATTTCATACATGTATATGTCTATCTTATTGTTAAAAAAAAAAAAACAGGTGGTAAACAAAAAAGATGTAATTTCCTTACATTCTTACTGCAAAACACATGTATATACATGTACATGATTTTTCATTCTACATGACTAATTTTGCACAATGTTGTTTGAAAGTGATTGCAAGATTTAAATTTGCTCTGTAGATCTGTCTACATATCACTTTGCATCATTTTACCCAACTGTTAATTACAAGAAGAAATTATTTAAAGCAATGCATTTCCTTTTGTACATGTATATCATACCAATGATACTAATATTTGAAGAGGAATTCAAACAAAAGATTTAAGGAATATATAGAAATACTGATGTGATCTATGGTGAATAAGAAATCCAATTCTGACACTTTGCACTGACAATGATGACAATGCACTGACAATGATGACAAAAATGTCTATTGTCAGGCAAAAGTTTTTGTTGATTATAAGTAGTACCTTACAAGAAACTTGTAATGTAATGTGTAATTTTGATATTGTACGAACAATTTACATTTGCATCTTCCTATAACTGCATTAATTTTTGTCCCCACCCTCTGTCTCTCTTTTTCTCTCTCTCATCACTTACCCTACCTTTATCTCTTAAAAGGTAGTATACAATGTGCAGATCATGTGAGAAAAAAATGGTGTGTATACATAGGATGAGATTACTATGAAGTAATAGTACTTGTGCTATATCTTTAGGTAATTTTTTTTTTCATGGTTATAACTCTACATAACTCTGTTTGTCTGCAGTGTATCATAAATCATATACTGCAAGATTTCATTTGTTTTACCCTCTTTGTGATGACTACCAGATTCAAAACTGGATAGAACTAGATGTGATAGCGTGCAAAGAACGCACTCAGGACCCAAGTGGTCATAAACCACATGCTATAAGACAAGGTCTTTGTTTACATAACACCTTTGATAGGAGAGATTACAGACTCTAATATGTTTTCTTATTCTGTAATGTCTTATGATAAACATACTGCATGTTCATGTGTGCACATACAGCTAGCATTGTAATGTACTGAAAATAAACATATATCACACCCCAAAAAACATTTTTTAAAGTTTCCTTTTGTATGTTGTCTAGTATGTCCTCATCCAGTCACTACATTTGAGATAGAAGATTAATGTTTCCTTGTTTTTTCATTATATATTTCATATTTACACTTCACAAACACATGATCCAAGTTTTTGTAATCTTTGCTCTTCTTAATACGTTTCGTGCTTGATAAATATGTTTAAAAAATAATACAAGTTCAACACTTGATATACCAGGCATTTTTTTAAAAAGGTGACACTACATTGAACACTTTTGGTTTTATTTTCTTGTACTCAATAATCACGATGATAAGCAAAAGGCAATCTGCTTGGTTCCTCTTCTTTGTTATCAGTCTGTAATCTCATCATGGTTGTTTGCATGTCTTAACAAACAATACATGTATCATGAACTTAAAAAAACAAGGAACAAATTTCAGCAAATAAATTTAAACAAAGAAGAAGCCATCAGAAAGCATATGCCGACATGTTTTTCTTTATTTTGGATGTTGAAAGGCACCTAACATTTTCTCAAAATGTAAAACAAAGTGACACATTTTTGAAACTCAGAGAAGTCAAGTTTTCAAGCAGAAATATGAGTTTGTAATTTTTCATTTACTTTGATACCTATTATTTGCATTGCTTTGAGATCTTGCTCATTTGTGGTTCATCCTAGTTTCTTGTTAGAAAACTTAAAATTTGCTAAGAGCATCCTATTATCCATAATATTTCTAATCTGTACATGCTTTACAAACTAACGACCCTAAAAGCCAGAATGGATCGATATTTCACTAACATTTAAAACAAAAATCAGCCATGTTGAGCATTCAAGCACCCAGGACAATGGTTTAACAACAATTGATTTTAGCTTGTTTATTGCCTAAATCAAGTACTTGGAAAAAGCTGTACATCAAACAAATATGTACATTTCAAGTTCACTGGATACTGGCATGCATGAGCATATGGATGAGGGGGGGGGGGGGGGGTGTTTGCACATTCATATTTGTTTTCTTTCTCACATCAATGATAAATGAAGCCTGAACTTCAGTCCCCATAATCTTTTAATGCAACCAACAAACAACCTCATAAAGCATATTCCAGAAAGTCTATCTGTCAAGATAAACATTTTGAATAAAACATGAAATGGAACTATAAGACATGCCTCACAGTAAACAAAGATATTGTCAGATGTTTGTATATATAAAACAAAATAATTAAAGTATTGCAGTCAATCTCTCAAATGTCAAATAATATTCTTCAGAGAAGGGCAAAGTTTGGCAACACAAAATCCTTTGAAAGGGGAATGTGTTTTAGCTTACTTGAAAATATCATCTTCTCCTTCTCCAATAAATGTCCTTCATTAAAAAAAAAAAAATATATATATATATATATAAGTAATGTACAGTAATGTACAATACACTGCAGTTTCTAAAAGTGCTCAACTGGAGGAGCTGTGTATAATTTTATTGGCTAGATAGTTTAGCTTATGAGTCGTACAGCCTGTATATATATGTTTAGGATTTTGCTTGAATGGCCATTCTTAGTTATATCTCAACTTCTCAAGATAATTCTTATTTCATGTCAACTTTAGAATTGATATCAAAGATAATGATGGATACAACGTCGCTGGAATAAAGACATGAGGACAATTTCAGAACTTAGAAATGTTGGTTTGTTTTCACCTATTTGACTTTCCTCTGCACAGTCAACAATAAATTAGAAAAAAAAATGTAATAAAGTAATTTTCATTAATTATAATGATTAATGTCTTAGTATAATAAGTATCTACATGAAATATTTGCTTTACTTTGGCAATCTGAGAGCTGAAACCAAAAATGAATTTGAAATTCTACATACTACGGAAGATTAATAAGACCTTTTGTGAAAAGAGACCCTATTTATTATGATGCATGTTATTGAACTTAACTCATTGTATATATATGTTTATATTTGTTTGTTATTTTCGTGTTTTATGTTTTCTGTTTTTGGTTTTCAATAAAAACATAAATACAAAAAAAAAGATCTTTCATAAAATGTGCATAATTCTATGCTGATTCCATTGGAATCAAAACTGGAATCAACATAGAATGATCCAAGTGTAGCAGCAAATTACTTGGGGGTAACCTCACTAGTCATAAGGACTGCTATTCATAAGGACCACTAATTTATAAGGACCGCTATCCATAATGCGTGACTAAATGAATAGCGGTTTTGTATGAATAGCAGTCCTTCTAAATAGCGAGCAAACCATACACAAATTGCCTCGCTATTCATAAGGACTTCCATTCATAAGGACCACTATTCATAACTATTCTTAAGGACCACTATTCATAACGCGTGTTAAATGAATAGCGGTCTTTATGAATAGCGAGCAGACCTGATTACCTGAAATATTTGTTCCCCTGACCGAATCATTCATTTGAATCAAGATTCCAGATTAATTAATAATACAGTAAGATTATTTAACAATACTGCTAGTCGTACCTTGGAATGCATGGGATGTACAGAATGGAATGACTTTAGCATGAATCAAAGAAATTTAATTCTTCTTTTTTTTCAATCTTTAAAAATATTGGTAATATACATAGCAAAGGCTGACAGGGCCATTGTGGAAAGCAGTTCCGACACTGACAATGTCACCCTGTATAAATAAATATGCATTTTTTTTATTTATTTTTTTTTAAATTTAACTATAAACAAAAAAATAAAAATGTATTGCTAACTGATCATGTTGTTCATGTCTATGCTGCAAAGTTAGGCTTTTTAAACTTGTCAGAAAGTAAATAAATGACTTTGAAAAAACATGAAGTACATGGCAGGAACAATTAATGTTGGATTAAATTCTTGTTTCATGCATACCAATTGAGGGACATTAATTATATTCCCTTGTTCAGAAACACAATTAATCATTAAACTGGTGTGTTTTGTCAAAAGTAGGCGGAAACAATTTTTTCAAATTCTTCAGAGTCTGGCAAAGTAGTCACTAATGTCATTATCACAATCAAGCTCTCTACGGGCAAGACTGAAATTGCTTTACTTCTAAAAAAGAACAAAATATGTTTTTGACATTTTCATTCAGTTCTCTTGCTTATGCCCTCCTTTTGAGAGCATTTCTGCCTGTACAAGCAGAGTCCTGCAATAGTCCTGGTCAACCAAGATTTCTTACTCAGCCGTCAGATATCACAGTGAAAGATGGGGGAAATGCAAGCTTCACTTGCTCAGTTTCTAACTACAATCCAGACACAGACTCACTCCTTTGGGAGGTCAATCCCACTCTCTTCTACAGTGTCATGTCAAGAAAGTTTAATGAGTCCACTCATGTAATGACATCAACAATAACATTCATTAAAGTCAACAAATTAAGGAAAACACAACAATGTGTTTTGTACATCCTGAATGCAAAGAGTCAGCTCACTACCTGTCGCTCCAGAATTGCATCGATTTCTATCCAGTACTTCCCTGGTACAGAGGACATAAAATGTGGTCCAAAGAAGCTTGAAGTGCTACATGATGGACAGGTACTTCCAGTCTGGTGTAAGGTCCCTCTTGGTAATCCACCTGTTGAACTGAAATGGAATATTCCTAGACCAGGGGGCACACTAGGTGGCACATATCAGCAATATGGAATACAAACAGCTACCCACAATGTGTATGTCGACCATATGATTCACAACAGAACAGCAACCTGTGCTGCAACTAGTCGAGTAGCATTTCCCGATCAACAAGTAACATGCAGTATTGGACCTTTCATTGTTCATTACAAACCTGTGGTAACTCTTCAGCCAAATGCATTTGATGCCTCCTTCAAAAAGGGGGAGTTGATTCAGTTGAAATGCATAGCAGATGCCTACCCAGATATAACAGAACTATTTTGGATGTGCACACCAACAGTTGTTGTAGAGGGATGTACAGTAGCTGGCAACACAGTGGTCATTGATACATCAAAAATTCACATGAATAGTTCACTTCAACTGGCTGTCAAATGTACTGTCCAAAACCCAATAGGAATGTCAGAAGTTTCCATCAATCATGAGGATCAGGAGTGATCCTCTTATCTACGAGGTACATACGACCACCTATCTGTTACAGTATGCTATTATATCCTATAATTGCCCATAACCGAACATAAAATTATTTCACAAATAGCCTACCATACACCGCCTCCGTCCCCCGGGTTGCCGTATGAAACCCGTCACCCGCCATGACACTTCCTCCGAAACCACACACCAAGAGAGCACCCGCAACCAGGACACGCAGACATGTCGCAACTGCGAGGCGAGGGGTAGGAGGGGGGGACACAGATAGGTGGTCGTATGTACCTCGTAGATAAGAGGATCACTCCTGATCCTCATGATCTACTATCAGTACATCCGACCACCTATCTGTTACAGTATGCTAGACCGACACGGACTCAGCGGGAGGCTTGGCTGCGTCTAGCGGTGAAGGAGCGGTGTATTAGCGGGACTGAGAGGCCGACAGTAGCGCTGCTCGAGAAAACGAGGGTACTGCGGCGGGGATGTCCCGGAGATAAAAGGAGATGAAGGAATTCGGGGAGCGCCAATAAGCTGCCTTCTGAATCTCCTCTACGGACACGCCGTTGAACAGAGCCCAAGATGCGCTGATCCCCCTGGCATCGTGTGCACGGGGCGACACGCCAGGCGAGAGAGCATCGGGGCCGGCCGCACGAATGGCGGCAACGATCCACTTCGAGATAGTATCTCTCGAAGCCGGTGAAAAAGGCTCTTTCGTAATCACGAAAAGCTGATCACCAGAACGGCGTTCCTTAGTGCGCGCCCAATAATACTTGAGAGCGCGCACCGGACACCAGACTTTATCCTCCGTCACCGACGAGAGGGTGGACATCTCAACCGGTTGGGAGCTGGCAGTCTGGTTCTTCGCCACATAGGACGGGTTGGGAATGAGGCGCACCCCCGCGCGTTCCCAACGGACATGCCCCGGCGCCGCCGACAGTGCGTGCAAGGCACTGCGACGCTGGCCGGAGGCAATCGCCAAGAGGAAGACCGCTTTAATGGTTACATCTCTAAGCGAGGCCTCAGCGAGGGGCTCAAAAGGCGCCCTGGCAAGGGCCTCCAGCACCCGAGGGAGACTCCACGACGGGAGCAATCTCCTAGTCGGGGGGCGCTCCAGGAAAAAAGCGCGGACCAGGCCGGTCAGGGAGGGGGCAGTAGAGACACTGGCCCCATCCGCGAACCCAGCGTGGATAACGGCAATTGCCGAACGGTAGCCACGGATGGTCGAGACAGTCAGGCCCTTATCGAAAAGGGAAATCAGAAAGTCTGCGACATCCCTTAGAGGTGCAGAACGGGGATCCACCCCGTGTGATTCGCACCAGCTAAAGTATCCAGCCAAACGGGAATTATAAGATTCCCGGGTGGACTCCCGTCGGCTGCGAGCGACGAAGGTCGCAGCCCGCTCTGAAAGGCCCGCCTGAGCTCCAGATTCCCTGACAATGGCCAGGCAGTCAGGTGGAGCGTGGCCGGTCGGGGGTGCAGAGTCCCCGACACTGGCTGGGAGATCAGGTCCGGACGAGCGGGAAGGAGCCTCGGATTCCCCACCAGTAGGCCCGTCAACTCGAGGAACCACGTCCTCTTGGGCCACCACGGGGCTATGAGGAGGAGAGTTGCTTGGTCCTGCCTCACCTTCCGCAGAACGCGGGGAATGAGGGCGAATGGCGGAAACGCATAACCCCGGAATCCCTTCCACGGGAAGGAGAAGGCGTCCATCCGCCAGGCTGCCGGGTCCTGCACCCTCGTGCAGTACATCGGCAGCCGTGCGTTCAACTCCGAGGCAAACAGATCCACATCTAGTGGGGGAAGCTGGCGCACCAGCAGATGCATGACCTGCGGGTGGAGCGTCCACTCCGAGGGGAGAACCCGGCCCCGGGACAAGAAGTCTGCGATCAGATTGTCCCGGCCCGGAATGTACGACGCAACGGGGAAGACCCCCATGCGTCGGCACCACCTCCACAGCTCCGCCGCTAGGGCGTTCAGGCGCGTGGAATGGGTGCCCCCCTGTTTGTTGATATATGCTGCAACGGTGATGTTGTCCGTGCGTATCAACACAGCCCGGCCGCGGATCAGCGGCAGAAAGTGGAGGAGTGACAAGGCAACAGCCTGAAACTCCAGCACATTGATATGTGGGAGGGTGGCCGAGAGGCACCAGTCCCCATATGCATGCAGGCCCTGACAGTGTCCGCCCCATCCCATGTGGGAGGCATCGGTGGTCACTGTGATGGAGGGCTGCGGGGGCTGCAGGGGGTTGCCCCTGATCAGAAACTCCGGGCGGCCCCACCGCCAGAGGAGAAGGCGGGCGGCCGGAGGTAGCGGCACAGGCCTCGTCAGGGGGTCCCGTGACGGGCGGTAGTGCTTGAGAAGATGGATCTGTAGCGGGCGCATGTGCAGCCGGCAGTCCGGCAGCACATCGACCAAGCTCGCCAGGAACCCTAGGAACTGAAGCCAGGTCCTGGCTGGCACCCGCCGCCTTAGCCGAAGACGGCGGGCGGCGCCCGTAATCGTCGATACCCGCTCCGGGCTGGGACGTGCCAGTTGCCGGGGGATATCGATCACCGCACCCAGGAAGGTCGGGCACTGCGTGGGCACGAGCGCCGACTTCTCCCAGTTTACGAGGAACCCCAGGTCTTGCACTGTTCTCAACAAAAAAGCCAACTGGCGGGAGAGCAGGACCTGGGAGCTGGCTACCAGCAGCCAGTCGTCCAGGTAGCAAAAGACCCGCAGGCCTTGCTGCCGGAGGAAGGCCGCCACGCACGATACAAGCCTGGTGAATAGGCGTGGTGCGGGCTTCAGGCCGAAGGGTAGGGCGCGGAAGCGGTACACGTTTCCCCCGAACGCGAAGCCCAGCAGATCTCTGGAGGCTGGGGCGATGGGGACGTGATGATAGGCATCCTTCAGATCTATAGATACTGCCCAATCGCCTGGCTTGAGGCACGGGAGTATGGAAGCCAGGGTCTCCATACGGAAGTGCTCCGTATTGATGTGTCGGTTGATTCTCTTGAGATTTAGAATCAAGCGGAACTTCCCCGAGCGCTTGGGGACAAGGAATATGGGGGAAAGGCATAACCGCGGATGATCGCGGGTCCTTTCCACCGCCCCCTTCGCAAGCAAGGCGGCGATCTCGGCCGCCATGGCTCGACGCAGAAGCGGAGACATGCGAGGGGATGGAAGACGGACAACGCCTCCGGGCAGGGGGGTGGCTAACTCGACGGAGAAGCCACCGCCGACAACGGAGAGAACGAAGGCGTCGTCCGTTATGGCCGCCCAGGCCAGCTGGAAGGCCTGAAGGCGGCCGCCCACCCCGGAGGGGGGGCCCTGAAGCGCTCGGGGCAAGGAGTCAAAAGCCGCCGCGGCCCTTGTCGGCCGGGCGGGTAGACCCCCGCTGCTTGCCTCTACCCCTGCGGTTACGGCGCCCCCGGTTTGTGGCCCGGCGGGTCGTCTGTGGGGGAGGCATAGTCACCGTCACACGCTGGGGGGCCGACGCCTGTGGCCGGCGGGGCGATCCCCGGGGACGGTTAGGTCGAGCCTGAACTGATATCAGCTGACCTGCTAACTCTCGCGCCTGCTGGCAACGGGTTAGCGCCTCCTTGATGCGGGGCGCGAACTGGCCAGAGAAAAGGAACGGCCCTTCGAATGGCATCCCACTCGTGAGCTGCGTCCTTTGCCTCACCGGGAACCCGAGGGCCTCGAGGGCCAGGTCCCGGCGTCGGCGAGTAGTGAAGAGTGCGGTACGCGTGGACTGCTTCCATAGATGCTCCGAGATGGACATGAGGAGCGAGTCCAAGAGCTGGCGGTCCTCGGGGGAGACCCGGAGGTCATCCGCCTGTACAGCCAGGTTCGTTAAGGCCCCGGCATAAGCCGCTAGACGCATCGGGGACCTTGCTAGGACCGACAAGTGCGTCCACCGCATATCTTCTTCAAGAAAGGCGCGACGGCGGAGAGGATTGGCCCTGCCTACATAATCCCCGAGAGCTAGGAGCTCCGGGGAGAGGGTCTCGGGCTCGAGGTAGCGGGCCATGTCCGCGGGCTGAAAAGCAAAAGCCCGACGCAGGCCGGCGAGGCCCCTCTTAGGGGGCGGCTCCCGGGCGATACGCCCGTACTCCTCCTTGAAGTCTGCCGTGAGGGGGATACCGGGCTGAGCCCCGGCTCCCCCTCGGAACAGCCGGGACGCCGGGGGTTGTTGTTCCGCCGGGTCCGGGCGAACCGTATAGAATTCTTCGAGGTATCGAAGAAGTAAGGCCTCCGCCTCCTCACTGAGATGCCTCAACCCAGGCGGGGCTTCAGTCCCTGTAAGGGACGGCGCCGCTGAGGAGGCCGACATCGAATCCCACCCAGAAGTAGAGGGTTCGGACTCGGTCGCTGTAGGAGACTCATACAGCTCAGAGAGGAGAGGCATGGGCGGGGTAGGCGTCGGTAGCGGGAGGGGAACCTCCGCTGGCGGCACGCTATAACCCGCCGGAGCTCGGGTCACCAGGCCCAGGGAAGGGCGGGGGAGCCGAGGCTGGGATGCAGTACCCGCCTGGAGCAGGGGAAACTCATCCGTAAGGGCTGTGCCTGCAGACGAGGCTAGGCCACCGGCGGCCGTAGTCTGGTCAAACAAAGGCACCGGGCGACCATCCGCCCGCGCAGGGAAAGTCTCTTCCCCAGGCGGAGCACCCAGCGCCGCCGGGGCGCGGCTCGCGCCCGCCCGCTGGCGGGGGAGCGGCCCTTCCGGCGCAGTAGCGGGTAAGGAGGGGGCAGTAGCGGCTGCAGGCAAGTCAGCCGACTGGCCTGTAAACGCCCAGCCGCGGTTCTCAGCCAACCGGCTCATCATAGCGAAGAGCTCGGCCTCGCTAGGCTGAGATTTGCCCACCTTCTTCTTCTTCTTACCCGTCTTCTTAGTCCTCTTTGCCGAGGGAGAAGTCGATGGGGCAGAAGCGGACCGCTTCCTGGACTTCTTCTTCCTCTTAAGAGTCGCCCGGGGCGAGCCCTGGGGCTGTCCCGCCGGCGGAGTGCCGGTGGAGGAAACCTCGTAGAGCTGCCAGTCCCAGGCGGGAGCCTCGACCGGCGCCGCCTGGCTAGGCGGGGCGGGGAGAGCTCCAAGGGTGGTAGCTACCGGCCTACGAGAGGTCCGGGTGCTCAAAACCCTGGAGACCTGGGAGGTAGTCGGCTGAGAAGTAGCAGCCGCTACTCCCCCGCTCTCATACCCCACGGGCAGCCCGGTCGGGCCGGGGGGGGAGCGGACAGGGCCATGGCTAGGAGCCGCTCTAGCAGCAGGAGTGACCAGGCGGTCAGTGCTGCGAGCGGCCGGGGCGGGGGCGGCTCTCACGAGCGAGGACGCTCGGAGCGGCTCCCCGGCGCTCTCTAACCCCTGGGTCAGTTGGATAGGACCGGGGGGAGAGCGGGTGGTAGAGCTCCGGTCATGGCGCCATGGCCTGCACTCCTCCTCCTCCTCCGACTCGCTGCCCCCGGAGGCGAGAAGCTCAAGGGGAGGGTCGGCTGGGCCGGACCCTCTACCCTCCGGCGCAAGCGCCGGTAAAGGCTCTCCCTCTACAGGGGGATCCCGGGCAGGAAGCCCTAAATCCGGCGGCCTGGCGGCCGCGGAAGGGACCAGGGCTTTAGGAGCCCTCTGGATCGGGGGGTGGGAAGTTAGCCAAGCCTCTAGCTGAGCCCAAGTAGGCTCAGACCAAACGGAGCATACCGCACAGGGATCGGGACGGGTGCATCGCCTGTGCAGTGGACAACACGCGTGCACGTCCCAGTCCGGCAATCCCCGGCGGCAGACCTGACATCTAAGAGTCATACCTGTAAGGGGAAAGGACTCAGTTAGACACAGAACATATATATAAACAAAAAATATGTATTACCAAGTCAATTGTAAACAAAAAAGAAATTTGTGTACAAGACAAGGGGCGGGAATTAAAGAGCGCTGTGCCAACAAGATAGATCTACATTGACGGCAGAGCGCTACGAACGCCTAGGAAAGAACATGAAATTAAACATGTACCAAAAAAGCCCAGAAACCCATGTCTACATAAATGATGTGCATTTTGGACCGGGCGGCTTGCCATAGGCGAAAAATCAAATCTGGCGGCATTTGGCCTGCCATACAAAAAAATTTTTCTCAAAGTTTCCAATTTCAACCAAACGGTGGAAAACACTAAAAAACTAACTCCCGGGACTACTAAATGTCCAACGAGAGGAGAAAAATCTAAACAAAAGCGACCAGAAGGCCGTACAATGGTAGGCAAAGCAGAACAGGGGAGAATCGAGCCAGCACAAGCCACGCTCCGAAGCCGCGATGCATACAACACACAGTGTGTGTGAAGCAACGCAACTCAAACGAAGTCGGCACAAAGCCGAAACAAAAGCCCGATTTTCCCCTTTTCCGCCGATACAAAGTATCTAAAACGAATTGCTAGCCTAAAACAACAATCAAAAGAATAGAAAATGGAAAGAACTGGCCTGATTGTTGGTAATCTGCGTCGGATGGCGACGGATTTAGGGAGCAATCACAAAAAACGTCTTGTTCGTATAGGGTGCGAACAGGAAGGAGGAAGTGTCATGGCGGGTGACGGGTTTCATACGGCAACCCGGGGGACGGAGGCGGTGTATGGTAGGCTATTTGTGAAATAATTTTATGTTCGGTTATGGGCAATTATAGGATATAATAGCATACTGTAACAGATAGGTGGTCGGATGTACTGATAGTAGATATTACAATTTTCCCATTTGATAGCAGTAATAATATGTGTCAAGACTACTCATTAACAGTTACCCAACTCGACACTGCAGGATACGGTTTTCAAAATGCAGGTTGGAATGTGACATTTCTTTGTTCAGTTGTAGGTCCACAGATTGGAATGGAAAAACATAGATTCCTTTGGTATTCTGAAAATGTTATGGTGGAAAATACAAGTGTAGACATATTTCCAATGCAAGGAAGAACAATAGGTCAATCTGCAATGCAGTTGGTCAATGTACTTGAGACAAGCAACTGCAAACATGTAACATGTGAGTTCATAGATTAAAACTGTCCAAACCTACTATCAGGAACTGTTTCCTTGAGGCTTATTCAGGAGTCCCTTTGTGATAATGCTGTAATTGGTGATGCCAGAAATGTAACCTTTCACCAAAGCAATGATGTTAAGAGGACAGGAGATCAATTCACTGAAACCAGTAGCTATGGGAATTGCCAGAGCAACATGACATTCATGATGGACACAAGGGAGAAAACTAAGCTTTCAGTCAGGTTCCTATTAATTTTTGCTGGGATCGCCATGATCGTATGTATTTCTTCGTTGGTATCAGCGTGTTGTTGTTCAAATACCTCAGACATGGACATAGGGCAGCACATCCAAGACATCTTACAGACTTCCATGATGCTGATACATTTATATCCAGAGAGCAAACAACTACAGAAAGTACACCAGAAAGATCAGGCTTAGAAATGAATGGCATCTATGAGGATCCCACACTGATTACTTGCATCACAGTCACAGATGACTATTGCATTTCATCTTCAAATGCAGATGCTGAATATGACAACGAAATATTTCAGAAATCATTCTTTAAGCAGCTCAGAAAATCAGACATCCAGTATTGGTTCTTGAACATCATATACAGGAGAGGACAGCAGCTCTGATATGCCTAAAGACACCACCTCCGATAATACTGAAGACAGCATGGTAAATCAGGTCTATCAAAACCAAACCGTGGTCATCAGGAACACAGGCAAATACGTCTGAAACATGAAACCTTAATCAAAACAACAACAGTTTCCACAATAGTGAAAATGATCATTAATTTTTTTTTAAATCTTTTTACTTGATCCATTGCAGTTCTTATAATCCACTGATGCATACATTTTCTGAATTAAAAAAATGTGTAGTTTGAAAATGTCCACATACATTGCACTGAAGTCACCCTGTATGACACATTTGTCCATCCAACATATATTTCATATAAACACAACAAAAAAAAGTTCCCTCTAAAGCAAAATGGCATAACTTTTTAACGAAAAGGTTTCAAGCAAAATAACATGGCAAGAGTGTTCCTACACTTACTAACTTCTGTGTGAAAATGAGATTGATCCATCGAGTCATGCATGAGTGAGCACACATTAAAGGCAAACTTGTCACTTTTCAAAAGTCACAGGAGTAATTTTTTATGCCATATTAACAGTGAAATTTAGCATTTCTTGCTTCATTTTAAAGTCTGCTAACTCAACCATGACAGAACATTTACCTCTTGCGTTTACACAACAACTGACAACACTTTTTGGTAGCAACATCTGATGTTGATTTTTTCAAACTTTGGCAGGAGTGTTCCTACACTTATTGACTAAATTCTGTGTGAAAATGAAATTGGTCCATTGAGTCATGCATGAGTGAGCACACATTAAAGGCAAATTTGTCACTTTTCAAAAGTCACAATTTTTGGGAGTCATTTTGGAAAATTCTGTTTCTGGTGTATGCTCAAGTGCTGTAGTTGTTTATCATCCATCGTTAGACCCCTTCACACCTATCCTGACACTTTTTGTGTTTTTGCAAGGTTTGGTGAGCACAATTTTAGTGGAAAATTGGGATGTTCAACCCTCCTGAATTTGAAATTGCAAAATCCATTTATCCACTTATAATAATGATAATAACCATGATAAGGTGCTCAAGCATTCAAGGAATTTCTTCCTATGCTTAATTATGTGATATCATCAAAGAAAGCAAATGGCAGCCTCTATGACTGAGCAACTTTTGATGTTTTTTTTACATTCTATTCATGTTGTAGACCTATTTTATTAAACAAATAATTCATGTTTTGTGGCTCGTGCATTAGTGATATACCCTGCACTCATTTAAGTCACAATGAAACGGATAATGAACTCGACATACATGTCTCATTCATTCTACGATTGTTCATGCATTGCATATTCTCTAATGCATTCACAAACATGAATTATTTGCATAGTGTCACATTAAGCAGCATTGATAAGGCATGCCACCTGGGCATGTCACAACAAGTTATATCATGATCTCAAGAAATGTTCTAAATATTTCTACATTGTCTTTAAACACAATAGTCATAAGACCAGACTTTGTTTATTTCACATTCAGTAACCAAGTTGATAAGTAACTTAATACATGAATATGCTTGATCAGAATGTTATGAGGCTAATCAAGGACTGACATCACCTGATGACATCTGTTCGGATAATCCCTATATACTGGTAGATGTCTACTTTTTATACTGCTTCATGCAACAATAAGGGAAATATTTGGATTTCTTTGGGGGTAAGATCTACTATATGTTTTATGTATGCAGTTCTAATTGCATTTTTCCTTGAATTTATCTCCTATCAAAACTTTTATGGATTTCATTTTCTCTTTCTAACATAGCTTAATTTCGCAAAATGTTCAACTCTTTTACATAATCAAGCCCTCAAAGCTAGAGCTTCAAACTGACCTTAAATGCAAGACAAGTACACATGCTTCTTTGGTCAGGATTTGATATACAGAAGCATTTGACAAATACCTTCATGTATATAACAATTTATACTTATTGTAATATTAATGTGTACTAAAGTGAAGGCACAACAAATCTATACAGAGCAATTTTTAATTATAGTTTGCAAATTACAGCATTGTCAATCTGATGATCAAATGATCAACATTCAGTGTTTAAAAGTTTATAGCATATATCAGACTGATTACCAAAGGCAAATCAAAATCTTTATATGCTAATCATGTTCACTGCTCCATTTTACTTGATAATGTATGTGACATTAAATGACCAAATATGTACACTGGACTTGATGGGAAATTTCAAGAAGAGTTTTAGCTTTGTTTGTTGTTGTTTTTTCCCCATTTTGGGTCTTTTTCATTTGCCTGTTGAAAATATCAATGAAGCAAAGGGTATACATTCTAGATAAAGTTAAAAGTTGTGCAAATCAAATACCTCCATATGCACATATAAAATTTCATATCAATTATGTATTTCAAATCTTAATCATGAACTGACAAAGATGTTTTATTTACACTTGACATTTAGGATGAAATGCCCAGGGCACATTCCAAGATGATGACAGATGATAGATGGAGCCTAAAATGACTTCCAAGTCTTCTTTCCTGGAGTTTTTTATTTGGCATCCTTACATCTCTACATTGTACTGCTGTGGACACTTCATCATTGAAAACACATCAAGTGCATGCTTCAAAGGGGGATGATGCTGTAAGGCTTAATTTTATTTCATTGAGAGATAAATGTGCAAAGGCATGCTCATTCAAGCTCTACTACAAAAAGGTGTTATTTAACAATAATGGTTCAGCAGTCTTTTCTACTAAGTACAGCCGAGGAAAACATCTTAGAACACAAATACATGCAGAAACTCTTTTTAGCTGCTTTATGGTTTCCCTAACAAAACATAATCTACATCAGTACTCAAAGGAGTCAACCAACAGTGACTTTGGGGCTTTTTCTACAACCAATTGTAAAAAACAATCAATTTGCATATTACTAATTGTAAGTTTTGTTTGCAATATAATTTTTGATTATGATTACCATCATTTTAATGTATATTACAATAAGTATACAATAAACCAGTATTATTGAACAGCATTGGAAACATCAAATAGCGTACATGAATCTTCTGTAGCCAATATATTTAGTTACATACCATAATGCTTAATTTGTATAGGCACATCTTTCTATTCTTATTGCCATTTGCTGTTTCCATACATCTAAATTTTGATAAGGGACAGCATGCAGAAGTAGTCTTTAAGTATGAAGGCCTCTGTGAAAACAAGCCTTTTGAATTGAGTATAGGAAACAGGCTACCTTTCTACCAAGGTGGGGAAATCTCATTCATTGGTTTGTATGAAAACCAACAGAGAAGATTCCAGGTTCACCTGAAGGAATTTCAGAACAATGTGAACAATACTGTTTGTCATATTTCAGTTTTGATGGAGAGTGTGCAAAGAGAAGATGCTGGTACATACATCTGTCAATCACATCTTAAGGATGACGATGACAGTAATGATTATTTCTCAAGAGTTAGAGTAAATGTTATCTACCCTCCAGGAAGAGCTTTTTGCACTGTAGACACACCTCCTGAGGACATTGCGAGTGACTGGCTTGCATTGCTCTGTACAGCTGAAGCCGGATATTATCCAGGAAAGTTTGAATGCTATCAAAATGGCATACTAGTTCCCCCTTGGAAAAAACCAACCCACCGAGGCAATACCCTTAAACAGAGCCTGTGGATACAGAAAACATATCCCGTCTTCTGTTGCTCGACTGCTAATAAAAAACATAAGAGCTTGTGTGAATGCAATGATTTTAAGTGGGACCCAATGTTAGAAAGCATAACACAAGAGACCATTGATCCTTGTGCACTCACCACAATTTCAGCTGACATAAACACCGAATCAAAAGAACACAACCTACAAGTATCCCCAAAAATTACAACAACAGAGATAGAATCGGTTACTGACAGTGTGATTTCGGAAGAAAACCATAAAGCTAACATAACAAGAATAGACATAATCCACAACAAATTTATTTGGCAAACGTTCATAATACTTTTGTGCGCCTTAATGATTTCATATATTTTGTTCATCATAATTAGGAGATGCACAGGCCTCAAGAAAAAAGACGATCTGTCATCCATAAAAACTGTTGGACATTCTACACAGACAGGCAATAGTGAGGAACAAACATCTATTGATGTACATGTACAGTCAACCGAGGATAGTGACACTGACAATGAAGAGATTAATGTTTTATGTGAAGAACCTAAACAAGAATCAATAGACTTTGCCACTGAAAAGAAATCCATGTATAAAAAAGTTCAAGCATTGGAAAAACAAAAAAAACGATACATGCGTCAGAGAATTCCGAAAGAATAGCACCCACTTTGAGTACTATACAAATCCCTACCCCCTGAAACAAATTCCATACAGCATATAAAAGAAATTACCAAACAACTTTTTATAAAACTCAGTAATGGGTTAATCACTTGTATATAAAAGGAAAAAAAAAATTGCAGTATCTTTAAGATGTATTATACAACTATGAAAATTATGTACCCCACATTACCTTAGAAATTTTGCTGATATACAGTAACATTAATGTAAGCATTATGAATAAAATTTTGCACCAACATTCCTCTTGAACAACACAGATCTGCAGTAAACATCATCTATGTATGGCCCTTAAAGGGGAAGTCCACCCTGATATCAAGTCAGTTTTAAAAGAAGCAGAAAAAAATAAAAAACAGATCAATGAAAGTTTGAGCAAAATCTAAGAAGAAATAAGAAAGTTATGAAACTTTAAACTTGAAATCAATCAAACACAAATTGGCAACTCTGTGTTGTATCCTGCGAGCTCCTCTCAAACTTGCCCTGTACTTAAAAAAACATGAATTTCCATTGGCTCTTGGTATCGTTCCGTGGGGGGTACTCAGATTTTTTTTGACTGGGGTGTGAGGCCCAGACCTTGAACCCCTAACCCATCTTTAGGGGCAAATTTTCAGAAAAAGGGAACCCATGTTTAGGGATTTCTCGCAAAACGTAGCCCAATGTTTAGGGATTCTCGTAAAAACTGGACCCTGACAGTGTAAAATTTTCGCGGGTTTTCACTGCGCGTGCGCGGACGATCAGGACAGGCTCGTCCGGGACATCGACACGTACGGGAACCAGTATGCTTGTAGTAGTTTATGTATCGGAGATTTTGAACGAAGATTTCAGATTTTTTTCAGTGACTTTTCTTACATTTCTTTCCTCAAACCTCAAGAAATGGATTGAAAAAAAATACACGAGGCACTGGAATTTGGGATACCACCCATGGTTAGGGATTCTGTTGAAAATGTGAACCCATGTTAAGGGAATTTTTTGTAGAAAACGGGACCCATGTTGAGGCATTTCTTGTGACAAAGCGACCCATTTGGGCTGCACATCCCTGTATAGCGTATGTATGGAAGTACCCCCCCCCCCCCCCCCCCCCCGGGGGTATCGTGGGCTGTACCCAAAAGTAAAATATTTGGCATAGGAGATGTTTTTAAGATTGCTCAAATTCAACAAGAGTTTTATGTTGTAATACAGTTGTATAAGAACATGACATATTCTGACTTGTTGTTTTCCCCTTCACTTTGGTTTCAGGGAGAAAACCCATACTCACCTTGGGCCAATATTCATCAAGCATTTAGTCAAAAGAGTAAATACTACTTCATACTCATAATAAACTCATTCAAACTTATTATTACTTTGAAAAGCTTTCCAATCAATTCAAAGTCAGGTAGCCTACAAAATGTATGTATCCTGGCCATAGAGTTTCAAAAATGTACTAGATAATTTTTTGTGAAAGCTAATCCTCCTGCTGCTGATTTTCAAACTCAGGCTATTTGATCCATACAAGGACCAGGCTCTGAGGATTCATCCACTAGACCCAGATACCTTAAGCCCACCGCACACTTCGGGATCGATCCGCAATCCGATTTTTGGAAGAAAATGTAATAGCATTTGTTATAAAAATTTAAACGCATAAAACATTTTTGACTGAAGTTCTGAATAGTCACATAGATTGTAAAATAAAAAATACTGTCCATTGCGAGCTTTCTAGTCGGAGGGAGGGCCAAATCGGCTCCGAGTCATAGTGACGTCAGAGCAGTCCTATCATTGTCTACGATTTGGAACTGATTTGACCCTTCTTTCGGGTATAAGGCCGACAGCGCACTAAAATCATATGTTTAGTATTAATTTTAGTGTTCAGAACCTGAATCAGGTAGGCTTTATTTGTTGAAATGCCAATATTCAATGCTATTGCAATTTATTTCCAAAATTGGATCGCAGTTGATCGTATAGTGTGCGGTGGGCTTCATACATGTTTGTAGATCTTAACTTGCTCAACAACTGAAGAATCTTATGAAAATAAATAAACCTTTTGTTGTTTGCATACATGATGTAGTATACAATGTTCTGTATTTCATTATCCTTTTGGAAAAACTGCACTACAAATCCCAAAGTCTATGGATGCTTCAGATCTGCAAAGGATGTTATCTTTTAATTTGTATAGCAGTAATGCTTCAAAATATATATGTGTCAAAATGTTTCTATTACACAGCTTATGTCATCAATTACTTTATAATCATATGGATTTTTTTTTTTAACTCTTAAATCACATGTCCTACAAAAGAAATGTTTCCATTGTGATTTATGAAGGATTATTTCATCTTTTCTCTCTGTTCTCCCTTCCTTTGTCCCCTTTGTTTAAGTTAAAATCTCTTTTTCTCTTCAGTCTTGTTTTTCACTCTTTCTCTCTGTCACACCTTTCTATTTTACCATACTAGTATTTGCATTTATGAAGATGATGATGATGATAACCAAGTAAACATATGTATTGAATTATTGAATCATTTGGTACAATGAACAGTTTGTTTGGTTCATAGTTATTGTTGTACAATTTGCAAGGACCACAATCAAAGGGGCGTTTTGTGTATTCATCATGTATATTTCTGATCATCCCACCTGGAATATATATGTTTGAATTAAAAAAATTCATGAAACACACAAGCACGTTCTTGGTCATTCAATGTAATGTGATTTTTTGTTTAGTCTGTTGTCGGTCTGGTGTCGGTCTCACTAATACGATTGGGGGATTACAAGTATCATTAAAGCATGAACAAAGAAATGGCAAATGGAGATAAACAGAGGTGGGTACATGTATCTTATATGAAAAAGGAGAAACAACAAACTGCAAACTGGACAATCACTTTACTTCAGCTTACTTAAATCATGGCTTGAAATATTGATGGCCCAGGGTCAAAGGCAACCAAAATCAACTGTTGAGTAAAAAGATTGGTCAAAGAAGATCTTCTTATTACTATTATTGCTGTTGTTTCTTTTATAGCACTATATCGAATTTAAAACTGATCAGAGCACTTTACAGAACAGATTAATCAATACATGAAAACTTACAGATACACTGTAAATATATTTACACATTTAACTATAATGTAAATAGATGCATTTTATTGATAAGTCTTGAATAGTTCAAGAAGTACTAAAACACAATTCATCTGATAATCTGTTCCATATTTCCAAACTAATGTAAAGAAAGCTATGCTCCCCTATCTTTGAGTTTATTCTAGGCACTTGAAGGGCCGTTGTATCTTTGGTTGAATGAAATTTGTATGTGGATTGATTGGGAGATTGTAGCAAGTCTTTTTGCCTACGTGTATCCAACAATTCTCTTTTCTATTTCCTTTCACTCTCTTTTCCATTCTTTGGGGCCGGAAGTGTTTTATCATTTTGTCGGTTAGTGATATATCCATGAGGGTCTTCAAGATGGTTTTGAGTGTAATACCCCAGGCCCCATATTATTGATATCATAGGATGAGCCCTTATTGTAAAATCAAAACACAAGTATTATAACTCATGAAGATGAAAGATTGGCCCTGAAACCTTTCACCAAACTTCCAGACACTACTTTTTTCTACCACCTTCACTCACATGTGTGATTAAAGTCAGATGAACAGCCTAATACATCAACTCACAAACCTGAAGCAGAAAAAGAAGTAAAGTTACTACTGATGGCTTTGAAGGCATATTCTATTCTATTTTTCACCACACTTTGGAGTCAAGCTATGACTGCAGAAGTTTGTAACAGTACACATTCTACGATTGTGAGTCAGCCACTCGACGTGACAGTGAAGGAAGGGGAAGATGCAGTCTTCTCATGTACAGTGTCAGGCTTCAATCCTGACACAGATCATATAGAATGGATAATAAATCCAATGACACATGCTAGCATCAGGTCCAATGGGTTTGATCATTCTACAAGAGAGATGACATCCAGCATTGGATTTTCTAATACTGGAAGAAAAGGGCATACCCAAAGATGTGTATCGAGGGTACTGAATACAAAAAGGGAATGGATAATGTGCACCTCAAGAGAAGCTCAACTAACTGTCCTGTTCTTTCCAAAGAAGAAAGAACTGCTCTGCAGCCCCACCACACTTCATGATCTGTGTGAAGAGGAAACTCTCCAAATAAGATGTGAAGTTCTGCATGGAAATCCTCCAGTGAATATGTCTTGGCTAATGGAAGGTGTAAATAATTTTTTATCACACACTTTCTATGAGAACAATGAAAAGATAATTTCACGTGACATAAAGATAAATAAGAATTTTCACAATCAAACAATTCAGTGTTTAGTAACTAGTGAAAAAAAAATTCCTGGTGAGCAGTTAGAATGTCAGATAGGTCCACTGATGGTTCAGCACAAACCAGTGGTTCATGTTCATCCAGCCTATATCAAGCTCAGGGAAGCAGAGGATAAGGCACAAATAAGATGTGAAGGAAATGCTTACCCGCCAATACAAGAGTTTACTTCGTCCTGCACACCTCCAGATGTCCTGAATGGATGCAATACTAACACAAATACTATCAATATAAGCATTGAAAATTCATTTGGAACCAATTTACAGGAAGCTCATGAAACAAATTCAAGGTCAGTGGATGAAAGTAAAGTGTTTGTTATCTGCATTGCTCGAAACTCTGAAGGCACATCAAACGCAACGTCAGAAGTAACAGTTGTTTCACCAGTTAAACCTTACAAATATATCAGCAAGAATTGTGCAGAAATAGTAATGACACTTCAACAATTTGATGGTGTCAAGACCATGCCGATTAGCAAAACATCCTTCTTTTGCTCTGTAATTAAAAAAGATTCATTCGGTGATGGTTCTTCAAACATTTCATGGTACTTCGATGACATTCCTTTCCAATACTTAGAAGAGAGCATATCAGTTGAGCAACATTCATCAAGTTCATCACTTCTAACAATCAAGAACATGGACAAGGCCAGAACCTATGTAAAACTTGCTTGTGAATACCATGAAAACAACTGCAAATTAAGAAAACATCTATCTCTTGAGAAATTCATCAACAATTTGCCAGAACATAATCCAGAGTACACAAATCCAACAACACAAGCACACCTCAGACAAACAAAGTCTTTGATAAGTACAATGAAAAATGATGGGAAAGATATTGGTGTGAATAGTGAGAGAGCTTCACATAATGTCGGGGACACACATGTCCTTCTTATTAGTGGAATAAGCATCATGGGAGGGATCATCATTGCAGTTTGCCTTTCAACTACAATTATGCTGGTCTTTCACAAGTACTTTCAACCCTAATTCTACCCAGGCATCTCAAGACCTTGACCTCCAAAAAGACAATCGATTCGAGTTTGTCAGTGGGAGAGAAGAGCCAACCTATGAAGACCCACCCATAACAGCTGAACCTCAGATGTATCAAGAAAAGTACCACAGTGTTAATGGCGGAGCACAATACAACATGAATATTTTCAAATCATATTCCAGTAGTGAAACCACTACTTCCTCAAGCTATACATCAGGGTCTTCACTATCATCTGGAGACATGGGGGATCAGTCCTGTAAAGACACCAATGCATCCTCAACTGAAAACATCAAACTAATAGATGGCATGACCCATCTCTATGTCAATCAAGAAGTTGTTGAAGTGAATTCACTGTGAGCAAATCGGCGGTAAAGAAGAATACATGCAAGAACCCCAGACAATGCAATGTGCAAAAAATTTCAAAAGAAAACTGTATCTCCACAAAGGTATATATACAGAGGCTTTTCTCTTTGCCATTACCTTTGCACTCATACTGAGCAATGTGCTAATCTTCCAAGCCCTCAAAAAAGAATGAGCTTGACAGGCCAATCACCGTTTTGCATGAAATACCACGGTCTTTGGATTATTTCATTAGATCATGGTTTCCTGATGAAACTAGTTTATCACAAATTCATAACTAGGTATGTTATAAAAAAATAGTTATTTTTCTTGTGTTTTTTAATATTTCTTTAAAGATAAAGTTGAGTTCTGGTCATGAGATTGAATTGTGAAAGAAACTGTCTCAAAGAAATTGGAATATAGCACACAAGAATTGGTGTACGCTGTAAGGTCTTGGAATCACCAAAATGATAAGAAATCGACTCAATCCTGCTGAGAGTCACATGCACTGCACACAGAAATGTGTATATGGGACTACACACAAATATTCGGCCCAAACATTTCAGCTGTTTCTTGTCATATTTTGAATGTGAGGGCATTTGAAGAGCAATCCTTTTCAGGGGACATTTCTACTATGATAATCTTCCAAACTAACATAAAAAGAATGAGAAAGCTCACAAATTATTTTTCACCTATCCGAGAACTCAACCTTCCCTTTAAAAATCATTTGAACCTCGGTATATAGGCATATGTGTTAACAGAGGGTTTCCAGGAAATAACATTTTATATTTCGGGTTCCTGTGAGCAATCATTAATGCAAAGGTTTTCACTTACTCAATTTCAGGAGAAATATTCAGGAAAATACTTTGGAAAAATGTGAAAAGGTCTTTTGATTTCATTTTTTCCTTTTTGGATCTATCTAGTGAAGATGTGAACAAAGAGCATGACAACATCCAAATGAAAGTAAATGCTGATGATTCTTAGCCTATGTCTAGGCATATTTGTAGCATCAGTCCTTGCAGGAACCCTTGGATCAGTAGGTCTTTACAGTCATATTTGTAGTATTGAATAAGTTTGATATTGTACAGATTATTTACCAATGTCTCTTTAATATTACATTCTTTTTGCTACTTTGTTTCTCTTTCCATCTCTCTCTCTCTCTCTCTCTTTCCCATCTCTCCCTCTCCTTTTCTCCCTCTGTCTCTCTCTTACTCTTTTCTATCTCTTCAAACAATCCCTGTCCCTCTCTACCTCTTTAAAGTAGTACACAATGCATAGTCTAGATCACCTGTAGATAAAAGAAGTTCGGTGTAAATTTTGCATATGAGCAAAGCAATGCTATACTCTGATCCTTTAGCAACAAATCTTTAGGAAAATTTGTTTATACTTTTTGGGGTGTATCAATATGTTATCCTTACAGGTTCTCAAAAAAAAAAAGATTAAACATTATAATAAATATATACAGCACATTCAGTTATTATGATAAACTTATTTTATATTACTGTTCTTATAGCGATGCTATAAATATTTTTTAACTACTTTGACGCAAGAGCCAGATTTAAAGATAAAGTTGAGTTCTGGTCATGCAATTACATTGTGAAAGAAACTGTCTCAAAGCCATGGGGAAAGGTTGACAATGTCTACATAGGAATTGCTTTATACTGTGTTGTCTTGGAATCATCAAAATAGATAAGAAATTGACCCAATCTTGCTGAAAAGCACATGTACTGCACACAGAAACGGGTATATGGGACTACACACACAAGTGGCAAAAATGTTCGGCTCGAACATTTCAGCTATTTCTAGTCATATTTCGAATATGAGGGAATTTGAAGAGCAGTCCTTTTAAGGGGATTTTTCCACTATAATGTTCTTCCAAACTGACATAAAAGGAATGAGAAAGCTCACAAATTATTTTTCACCTTTCCCAGAACTCAACCTTCCCTTTAAACTGTTGAATAAAAAGCCAGAGATAACTTAGGCTGGAATCTATAGAAAATATGTGTGATACCAAAATCAAATAACTTGGGTTAATAGTCTATGGAAATAAGTGTAATAGCAGTGCAAATCCCATATCAGCCTGTTGATCTTGGAACCCTAGGGACCAGCATGCACTAAGAATGTGATAAGGTTTTTGTTTACTTATCAATAAATGTATTATCATATCACATGTGATTATAACAAAATATAAATAGAAGATTCCAGGTACTCCTTGGTACTGATTGTTCTCTCTGTATCTCTTAAAAATAAATTAGATATTACTACTTGGGGGTCCATAAAGATTTTTAAAATGAAAAATAGTGATTCTTAACATTTTTCCCCAAAAACTTTTCCATAAAGTGTCATCAATGTTTTGATGTGACAAATGGGGCATTCATATGTCTTGTAGATGTTATACATAATTGTAAAAAAAAAGTCAATAATTTCAACTGCTTGTAAAATGACTCACCTAATAAATAAATTCAGAAAATCACAATTGCATACACAAACTGAAACTATTTCTTTGTTTTATATTTAAAGGTAAGAGATAGTTTTGGGAAGCTCTCAAAAACTTTTCGTGAGATTTCCTTGATTTTACTTAATAAATAGCAGGGTACTAACATAACTAAGATGCTGTGAAGTTTTTTCCTCCTCAAGTGAAGTATTTATCGAATGAAAGGTGAAAAGTAATAAAAATCCCTGGCCCAAAAAAGAGGGGATGTAAATTCAAACAACGGCCACACACATTACGCACATGGGGATTGCCGTGTGTTATAGAATACGCTACACAGTGCGAAGCGCTGGGTTTATTGTGCGGGGAACCTTCGGGTGGATATGGTCTTAGCGTGAGGCAGTGAAAAGCCGTTACCAAGCGTTTCTTACAGATATTTACACTAAAATTTGTTCGAAATCGTAAATGGAATGTTAAAATAATCTCGTGCATGTGTCTTATGATAAAAGGAGAATAGTATGTGACTATGTTAGATAAGTTACTTGCCAGTATTTTTTTTGCTACCGAGACTGTCTGTGAGCTTTAAGAGATTGAATGGACTTCTCCAGACATCGACACTATTCAAATACATGTACTTAACAGTTTCACTACTTCCTTTGTGGAAAATGCTTGACAAATCATATCTATTTGTTGATAAAGTCACTATTTGATATCTTTTGTTCCAAAATTTCCATCAATTAAATTAAATGAACATTTGAGGGTACTTTTCACATTCCAAAGCAACATAGAATATGAATTTACAGCCTTTAATCACTACAAAGACATCAGTATATTGTATTATCTCTCATTTCTGAACTTTGATAACATTATTTTATCTTAGTTTGTTCATTGATAATATGAACAAGAACCTGGAAAAGGCTTTACTGCAAACAAAACTTTAACCATAATGGTGTGTACCTGCGCGTTTGATCTTTCTTATCTTATTTCACATCAAGCAAAAAAGCTTGAACTTCAGCCACATTCATTTCTGACAACACTCAATAAAGAACTGAATAAAAACTATAAAATAAAAGCAAAATCACTATCTCACAAGTTCAATATTTGAGATGTATTGTAAATTGGAGATGCAAAATCTGCCTCCAAGTAAATAAAGACCTTGCACGCTATTTGTTCACTTACAGCATCATCAACAATAACAAAATTATTGCAGATAAACTTTGTGAAACGATACGCCTATATAGAATGACAAAGTTTTAAGACATATTTCTGACAGAGAGAAGCGTTTGTACATTTGCTTACGTATAATGTCTGAATGGTTATCAACTCATGCTTCTTCCACATCTTTCTCCTACATTCTCTGCTACTAGAACTTGTGTGAATAAACACCCTCTGTTACAAGGTAAGACACATTCTTAATAATATTAATAATAACGATTATATAGCGCATAATAACTAAACTAGCTCTCTATGCACTTTACAACTGGTGTAAATTAGTAAATAAAAACAATGTACTATACAATGAATTAAAGATAGATTAAACAAGGAACAGTTCAACCTAAATCAAACATCATATAGCAATAGTCCGCAAAATAAGAAATAAGAAAATCATCTACCTCGTGCCTCTGCAACCACAGAGCCCCCTAAAACAGCCCTGGGCAACCCAAAGCTGGACAGCCACATGAGATCCTTGAAAACAGATAAGTTTTCAAAGCTCTCCCAAAGCTCTCAGTGCTTGTTGTTCCCCGAAAATGGTCTGGAAGCTTATCAATATAAGGCATCGGTATCACTGATACATTGTACTAATAGATACACTAATCACTGGGATAATGATCTTCAACTATAGATAATACCTAGCATTTTTAGTATTTTCCTACATATTTAACAGGATTTCTATTTAAAGGATTTTGTATTTGTATATTACTTTAGTTAGCAGCCCTGTCCAGGAGATGTATTTTGAGGACAATGGTGTAGATTTGCAAAACAGAGAAATATAATTGAAATGATATATAGATTGATCTTTTCAAAAAATTTATATTCTCAGACTTTCTAGCTTTCAAACCCCCCCCCCCCCTCCCCACACTCACAAAAAAATGGTTTATGCCTTTGGCAATCTGGCAGTCAGATTCACTTATTGATGATGTTATCAGAGCACTGGGAGGAATAAAGATGTAATAAAGAAGATCCATTTTTACTTCCTCTTCCTCTTAAAACTCTTTACTCATTTATCACTTTTCATTAACATTACATTTAAACGGATGCAATGTTTCACTATTTCTACAGATGAATGAGCAAATGAAAACTGAAAATGAGGAAAATGATGCATCAATCCATACATCAAGTGAGCTTTCAACATGAGACGGGTGGCTGTGACTTGTGGAATTCAATTTCTCTTATTAGTATTTGGTAATCTACAAGAATCGCTATCCACAAGTTCACCTCATCATCAGAACCAAATAATTACTCTGGATGAGAACAAGGAGGCTAAGTTCCTCTTCATTACACCCGATACTTCTAACAACTGTACTTTCAAACTCTCCTACAATGGAGTGACTTTCAATATCAACGGTAAAGAAACCTTTTCACAGAAATTCCTTTATGAGAAACTATTGAGAACATCCGTGCATGTACAATCTGCGTATGGATTTTTAGGAGTGTCTCTCATCATAAAGAACACTCATTCAACAGACAAAGGGAGTTATCAATGTAGATTCACATGTAATACAACCACAACTGTACAGAAAGCAAAGCTTCTGATCTACTACCCACCAGGGCCAGTCGATTGTAACTGGCTCAATAAAGAAAAGGTCCCCCTTGAGGCAGCCACCTTTTTCAACCTCTCTGTCCTTAGGTGCACTGGCCAAAACAGTTACCCTAAAGCAGACGTGCTGTGTTATTCTAACAGAAAAGACAATACCCTTATACACACCCCTCTGGAAATAACTGATCACCACATCTACACGGCAAAATTTTGGTTGAAGAGAGATCAGGACCTGTCCTGCTGCTCGGTAAGCACAAGATTTACCAAGAACATACTTGACTGTACTGACTTCCATTCCTTGCAACATTCAACAAAAGCTACAGACCGCGAAGCAGAAACTTTTACACCAGTACCTGATAGAACAAATACCAAAGGAGTGACAGCAACTACCAATCAAGACACAGTAAATACTGAGGACAGGAATCACTCAACTGACCAAGACCATGAAGATTTTGAGGTTGATGATCATTGTTCATACACTGGATATCGCACTGCTGTATTAACACTGACAGTGCTTTCTGTAATACTAACACTCCTTATATTTGTAAAACCCTTTGAGAAAACTATAATAGATGCTATCGAACAAAGGTTTTACTGACTTCTCTGTATTGCTTTTTGTAGTGATCATATTTTTTCTTCATTCGCTCTAAAGTTACTTATTGTAATTTTATTTGACTCTTTAATCATGTTTGCATCTTGTCAAAATAGATGCTCTGCAAATCATGCCATATTCATCATTCTGTTGATTGGAGTATCCTATAGTGATTCAACACAGTTAAGTTTCACAGAGGGTGGACAAGCAGAACTGCTATACCATTATAATCAAGAGCAAGATTTAGATGTAGAAATAAGAATTGGTGACAGACAACCATTTTACCAACATGGTCTCATGGTAGAAACTGGACTTAGCCCTGATCAAATCAAAAGGTTTTCTGTCGACATAGAGAAACATACTGCACTTGGTGTTCCATATCAAATGTTTCTAGTTCGTGTAAAGATTGAAAATGTTTCTCGAGAAGATGCCGGAACCTACATCTGTAATGTTTACAAGAATGATTATATTAATGATGAAGAAAGAAAAAAGGTGGGGCTCAATATAGAGTTCCCACCTGGTAAAGCTGACTGTGTCCTGGGCCCAAATCAGATTGATACAACTAATGGAGTCTGGTTTCCCTTGAAATGCACTGCATCTATTGGCAGCCATCCTGGCCTTATTGAATGCTACCAAAATGGAGAAAGAATGCCCCCCTGGACAAGACCAACTCAAAATAGAACCGATATAAAGCAAACACTTTGGATAAAAAAGGCAATTCCCATATTTTGTTGCTCCTCTACCTATGATAAGGTTAGTAACATGTGCGAATGCCAACACTTTGTGAGAGATTTTTCACGGGGCAATGAATTAATCTCCGATATCCATCCTTGTCCGTCTAGTACAGTGTCCCCAACAAAGCTTCCATCAACAAAATCTATTAAGGAAATTGAAACTCACTTTGAGAATAGTTCTAAAAATTCTGGAATTACACCTGATCACAAAACAAGTTCTGTGCCAAAAACAGGTTCTGTGAATAATACAGAATACAGCTTGGTAATGTCACTGATTCTTGTCTTTACAGTGCTTAATACATTTGGTATTATCATCACGATAACAAAATTCATTGTCAAAAATCACAATATTGAAGTTCTCAAAAGATCTTTTGGTAAGAAAGAAACAAATAGAGACAAGATTGACAAGTCAACACCTGGTGAGGAAGATCCACTTCAAGGAAAACCTCCAACAGATGAAAATGATAACAGGTTACAGAGCAACTTAGAAGAATGTAGAGGTACGTAAAGATCAATACAGAACACTAAATGTGTATTTGTTCACAATCATAATTACAGAGCATAGCATACAGTTAGAACAAATTATTTAGAATATGACACAAGGAAATATGTCTACTACATTGAATAGGCTTAATATAACACAAACTGTAACTAAGATATGTCAAATTACACTTTTTAATTCATCAATATCACTAGCAAAAATGATTTTTGCTTCTTCACATGGCACATTTTGCGAACCTTACTATACAGAGAAGATTAATGCACTAACCTTCAAATTGTTGGTTT
This sequence comes from Heliocidaris tuberculata, assembly GCA_025618425.1. Taxonomy (NCBI): domain Eukaryota; kingdom Metazoa; phylum Echinodermata; class Echinoidea; order Camarodonta; family Echinometridae; genus Heliocidaris; species Heliocidaris tuberculata. The sequence continues at coordinate 44,293,971 of CM046837.1, forward strand.
CTTTGTCATTTTCCTGAAGGTTCTAATACTTCTGCCAATACATTCTTATACAGTAATTTCGAGTTATTCCTAGTTATAGATTTGCTCTAATTCTCATTAAACCTATAACAGAAAATGTTTAATTGTTAGATTACAAAAGGGCCTGTGAGATTAAAAAACGGCTACATTATATATAAGCAATACTACATAGCATGTAATTCCATATAGATCAATCAAATGATATAGCAATTTCATTGTTTAGGGCAATTAAAGCATACCATTAATGACAGGATAATTATTTGAAATATGTTACTTTTTATATTGCACTGTTTTTTATAATGTTATGTCTGTTTTCATGATGCTTGTTCATTCTTAATTATACTTTCTGTTGATTTGTAACATTTGTTATGCTTTTCATTTATTGTGCGCCAAGGGTGCCTCTTTCAGACAGATTTGTGCGCTATATAAGTATAAAAGTATCAATGTTATTATTATTATTATAACATGTGGTTTAAGGCTTAAGCTTCTCCCAGCCCTAAGATTGAGAAAGCAAGCCTTCATCCACTCGAGCGGATTTGAAGAAACTATTCACCTTAACAAAGTCCACATTTGTGGATGAAAACTTGCCAGCTACATTTTAAGTTGGTAGAAGGTTATAAATAAAATGTATAAATGGAACATTTTTTTAAACACCAATGTAACCATAAAGAGAGTAAAATGAGAGTACCAATGGTAAATGATTATATCATGTAGGTGCATAATGTATGCAAAAATTTCAATCACAGGTTATAACATGTGCAAAGGCTCAAAGAAATTAGTGTCTTAGAAGTAAAAGTTTAAAGTTTGGACACAAAACAAATGATAAAGTAGAGAGTCCACGACATCATAGCTATATGACCAAGTTTGTCAAACTGTCTCCGCCAATTTTGTACAATTTTGTAAATAATGCAACAATTTTCTTATTATCTGTATGATTTTGTTTAAACATTTTTAAAAATCTATTTCTGTATTTTTGACTTATGTATGCAATTGATTCATTCTGTAATACTGACTTTCATGAAAATCATGATTACTTCTTATAGAAAATTACGGCTTATGTATATATTAACGACCATTTGTTCGAAAAACTATAGCAGCATCATATTTGCATGTTTTACTGTTATCTCACTCCCTCTCTTCCATCCATGCAATTAAATTGTAGCATTTGTAGCTTTCATGAACTGCAGGAAAGTTAGCAATATTGTAATTTTGTAAGAGAAATTTATAAAAAGTTTGTAAATAAAAGATTGACATTTATAACAAAAACAAACTACTGGTGTATACATTCTGCGTTGGTGATGAATTAAATCTTGGTTGAGAACAAGATGTATGTACTGACTGGTGAGGGATAGTGGCATTTATAAAACGGGTTCCAGAATGTAGGCATTCTAATTGATCAAATCATAACAGATGAGAGTGCATTTTTCTTTCCTACCTTCATGCCATGCAAAAAAGTTGCCATCAAAAAGTGAAAAATTCACGATAAAAAGTAATAATGCACAGCTGACATGCGCATTTGCGTGCCTCTGGCGAGTACAAAGTTAAGACGCAATGAAATGTACGTAGTTTCATGTGGCAACTCGTGCAAGGACATTGATGCATGCACTTAGACGCGCATTATACTGTTTGGCTGCCTTTATATGATGCCATCCAATAAAGTAAATGGTGGCCACTCTGACTGTGCAACTCTTGTTTTTTTTATCAGGTTTGTAGTCAATTTCTCAACTTTATATTCATATTTTAGACCTGTTTTATAAAAAAAATAATTCATATTTTGTAGCTTGTGCATTAGTGATATGCACTGCACTCAGTTAAGTCACAATGAGACATATAATGAACTCGAAAAGTCTCGTTCATTATCCAATGTGACTTAACCTCCGTGTGGTCCATATTCACTAATGCCCTCGTAAACATGAATTATTTGTATGTTATTAAGGACAAAACATCCCAAAAGAACGTAAGTTGTGAGGGTACTCTGTGATGACTTTAGTTATTCAGAGTTAAAATTACAAATTAAATACCTTGAGATTTTTTTTTTCTTTCAAATTAATGAAACCCCATTAACCAAGGTAGCCTCATAAGTGTTTGAGAGAATGTTCCACACATTCAAAAATCTAACAGAAATTTGCATTATGGAGCTTTCCTTAAAGGGATTAGGTAACTTTGTGGAGGCTTGATTTAATAAATTGTTGAATTTTGATATCTGTCTTGTATAATGATGTTCAGAAGGATAAATAAATAGCCAGGCATAGAACGGTTTTCAAATATATAATGCTATTATTAAGATATCTATGACTAAATACTCCCATTTACGAAAGCGTATGGCCATACGCTTTAGTCTAACACTGAGTCTATGGGGGAAAATGAGTCTGGCATTTCCGGTCACTTGCATATGTTTACTTTTGTGAAGCACATGATGATTTTGAAGTGCTTTTTTTCCCCTATGCTTCATTTTTACACATTACATACACTGATAGCATGTAAGGCCAGGCAGCTCAGATTTCATCAAGCCTCTACAAAGTTACCAAATCACTTTAAGACAACCTGATAAAGCAGTACACACATGCACACAAATTGGGTGCGGGTGTAAAAGTTTTAAAAAGTACCCATTTCTGCATTAATAAAGTGCCACATTATCGTACATTTAACCAAACAGAAGCATCTTGCTTTGAGCATCTTACCCATCTCTAACATTGATTATATGTAATGTGATATAATTATGCCATTAATTTGTTTCTATCCTTCATGGAGCCCACAAAAGACAAGCATAGTATCGCACCGAGCACAACTAAAACTGTATTATTCAGTGGTTTCATTAATGTATACATGTACATATTTAGGATGTACATGTATTTTTAATCAAACGGAAAATAAATTCAAGTTGATGAAGTGAAGGCTGCTTCAAGGAATAGGGATTTTGAAATCAGTAATCATGATAAAATATGGTTACATCTAGGGAACTCACAGACTCACAAACCAGTGACATCTGATCATCAGCCCAGTCCTTACTTCAGTCTTTAGGCACTTACCTATAAACACATATGAAAGAAAAAGAAAAACACAAACAAACCACAATTAATTAATTACATATTTCAAAAATGCATGCTCTATAATCCCTAAAATAACTATTCTGTTCCTATCAATATAATAGGGCATCGACTTTGTTACAACTATTTAATGTTATAAACTATTTTCAAATTAACCTTCACTTCGTAATAATATGTTTCTACTTGCTTGATTCTTGTTTGTTCCACTTAGATTGTTCACTCCTTTTCTCAGTAAAAGAAGCAATTCACACTGCTGATTATTTCTCATATACTGTGCAAGAACAGTTAAGTAGGAGTAGGAGTAGTAGTAGTAGTAGTTGTTGTTGTTGTTGTCATTGTTGTGTAATTTTATTTTTTTTTTCTGTTTTTATTGTTATTTCTCAAAAATTAACAGAGTAAAAGCAACAATGTATAAATTCAATAGCATCTATTGTTGTGTAATTATTATCATTATTATTATCAAATGACATTCAGACTTGTACAGTGTACATCAGGGAACTGTTACAATGAAATCACAACACTTTTTATAATGGTTGGAAAAGTTAATAGCTTCATAAAAGAATATGCAATTTGATACAAAATACATTCAAAGTAACATTGGCAGCAAAATGACTAAATATATGTAATTGTTAAGTGAACTAAAATAAAATTTGAAGGGAGAAAATATAGAAATAGATAACAATGACATATTTTCCAACCTGTTTTTCAGGCACTAATAAGAATATATAATTTTACTATTTAATGACAGAAAAGACATTCAAATAACTATGAGATATTCTTTTCTTTACAATATCACCTTTCACCTAAAATACCTTGGAATGTTCATGCAAAGTCATCAACTTTTCAAGCTATTAATACCTTACCTTTGATCATATTAATCCATATACACATAAATACAGATCTTTATCTATATACAGGTATCAAAGTAAACAGCAAACATATTTGATAGTTCAATGAGCATGATCATTTCATTTTCTTCCAATGATTATCATGACGTGAGAAAAAATGGGATTTACAATTACGTGCAAAATATCACTTACTGTAAAAAAATCAACTGAACCTTGTTAGATAAGGATAACTTATTAAGGTGATAAAATAAATCAAATAACCATACAGTCCATGTTTGATTTATTTCTTTGAAAAGTTACATGCCTTCAACTCGTGGCAAGTTCATCAAACTTAGCAGATTGAAAAGCCGGGATTTGTCTTCTTCAGTCTCGCACAATTACCAAATGAAAGATCTGTGATTCCCTCTACATCACTTGTGGAAAGGATTTAATATTCTGTAACAAGGTAAGACTCTAAATCATTACAGTATAATATTAAAAATTAGAAGTACTAAGTATATATCAATCTCATTACTTTTTTTTAAAATAAATAATGAAACTATGAACTGCTTCAGTTCAGTTCTTGGTGGAATAGTTACCAATTACGAGACATTGAATGGGTGGGAAGAGAATATATTTTGAAGTGTCACATACAGCTTAATAAGTACCTTGCACATCTATAGATTATCTAATCAGGCTGTTGTCTTTTTTTTTTAAAGAAATATTGTAGGTATACATTTTACAACTGTGTATCTTCTCTTCAATATATGTTTAATTTTTTTTTCACATAAGTCTTTGAAATGGTTTTTATATGTCCGTCTTTTATACAGGAAAACAACTAAATCTATGAATTGTCACACACCATGGAAAATGATGCTTCATCACATGTCTCATATAAGTTTTCATCATGAGAGGAGGGGTGGCTGGAGTGTGCAGAAGTTCACTACTTCTCCTACTAATGGTTTGGAGTCATCTCAGCACTGCATCAGCAAGTGAAACTCTGCATCAAAAACATACAATAACCCTTGATGAAAACGTGGAGGCCAATCTATTGTTCGATGCACCTGTTGATTCACCAGATTGTATTTATACACTTTCTTACAAAGGAGTGATTTTTAACGACAACGGAGGAGAAATATTTTCTTACACATACCCCTATGACAAACTGCTGAGAACCTCTGTGCATGCTCAATTTGCATTTGGAAATCTAGTAGTGTCACTGAATATAGAGAACATACAGAGAAAAGACAAAGGTAACTACCAATGTACATTCACTTGTCCAGAGAATCCATTTGAGACAATACAGACAACACATCTTCTCATATACTATCCTTCTACACGTGCTGATTGTAGTTGGATGAACAAGGACGAGGTACCTCTTGAAGCAGCAAACTTTTTTAACCTCTCAGTTCTTCAGTGCAGTGCCACAAACGGCTTCCCAATAGCAAATGTGATATGTTATTCACATGCTGATGACCACACCCGTGTACACACCCCACTACACATAACTGGACATCATATCTTCACTGCTACTTTCTGGCTGGATAAAAAACAAAACCTAAGCTGCTGTTCAGTCAGCAGTAAATTTACCAAGAGTATAGAGGACTGCAAGGACTTTCATTCCTGGCACCATACATCACATGCTCCTCAGGAAGGAGATAAATCAACTACGGCAGCATCTCTAAAAACAATAAGCAGCTCAGCAGTTGTAAGCACATCAGGTAAAGACGTGTCAAGAGCTCACAATACAATCACACAAGCAGCACATCTAGTGCAAGAAGACTACCGGGACTGTACAACTGAACTCTTTTCTTCATACAAACTGTATCACATTGCAAAAATCACTTTTGCAGTAGCTTCTGGTGTATCAATAATATTTTCAAATACTGATTGTAAATAGAATATCTTGTAAGAGCAAAAGAATTTGGCAGAAGTAACCTTATATCAGCTGTACTAGTATTCTATTCACCTTCACTTGAAATAACCTAATCCTTACTTATCATTTTATTTAATTATTTAATATTCCTCATCATTCTGATAGCTTTTTGTATCTCTCCAGAGGTATCAAAATGTTAACACTCTCTAAAGAAAACCAGAGAAGCGATATATTCATATTGATCTTCCTCTTGACAGGGATTACCAGTATTAAATCAACACAACTCAGTTTTACTGAAGGAGGACAAGCCGAAATTCTGTTCCAATACAATCAAAAACAAGATTTAGATATAGAATTAAGAATTGGAGACAGACCACCTTTTTACGAACATGGTGAAAAAGAGGAATGGGGGCTTAGCCAAGGTCAAAACGAACGTTTCTCTGTGGATATTGAGAAGCATTCTGCCCTCGGTGTAGCATATCATATGTTTCTTGTCCGTGTCACAATCAAAAATGTATCTCGTGAAGATGCAGGCACATACACCTGCAGTGTTTACAAAAATGGTGTTATCCTGGAGGAAAATACCAAACAAATTGGCCTCAATATCGAGTTTCCTCCAGGCAAAGCTGATTGTGTTTTAGGTCCTAGTCATGTCGACACAACAAATGAAATTTGGTATCACTTGAAATGTACAGCATCAATAGGTAGTCGTCTTGGCATTATCGAATGCTACCAAAATGGCGAAAGAATGCCCCCCTGGACAAGACCTATTCAAAACAGAACCACGTTGATGCAAACACTTTGGATAAGAAGGGCCCTTCCTATATTCTGTTGCTCCTCTACTTTTGAGAGAGAGAGTGACATGTGCAGCTGCAAGGACTTTATCAAAGACTTCTCACAAAGCAATGAAAAAGTCCTTGATATTCAGCTTTGTCTATCCAGTACTATGTCATCAAGAGAGATCAAAACGACCAACCATCATGACAAGATGCCTCAAACATCCTACGAACCTCTTTCAAAGAAGGCCAGTCATGCAGCTGACCCTACAGACAATGGCTTCAATGTCTCTGTAGATTCGACTCCCCTAGAATCTGGGTTAGTACTCAATATTATACTTGTCTTTACACTGCTCAACACATTAGGCATTTCCATTATGATTGTTACTAACACCTTCAGAAATCACATCAAGATCACAGCTATTAGAAATCTTCTTACTAGTCAAAACAGACCAAGTGTTGAAGTCACTTCAACGAGCGTAACTCCAGACCCAGACCAAAATAAACAAGCAAAAATAAGAAATAGATACAATATATCAAAAGACCAATATAAAAATATTTGACAACTTCAATGTAACTTCCTGCACAAAAGGTAGGTTTTCACCCTTGAAAAGGAACATGAAACAATGCTTTGATAGAAAATGGGATAATTATGAAAAATATATATATACAAGCAACCATCCTTTTCGTCAAACAACAACACCTGGTTCTCACAGAGAATTAGCTGACTACCACATATGAAATGGGTGAAAATATTTTGAGATTTAAAGACTGAAAGTGGAAATGGATAAGTACTTTTTCAAAGCATATTTTGAAAACTGAAACTTATCATTTATTACATACTGTACAAAATACTTCAAAGCCAGTTGCACAGCAATTTATCAAGCTATAGGGACACTCAGTTTCAGTTGGTTTTCAAAACAAAATATTCAATACTTCCTAACGGAAATTATTGTCGAACAATTGGATATTCAAGTTAAAAATAAATTTTGATCAGAAACGTACACGAATATAAACAATCTTTCCTCGATATCTTTCAATTTACAAATCAACAAGCAACAATCTAGAACTTGGGTTTCTGTGCACGGTTTATGAATCTGACCATCGGTTTCTTCACTTTAACAAGTATGGCAGAGTTTTTACATATTCAGCTGAATGCTGGTGTTATTCTCTTCATTTTGATAGCACATTTTTCTCATTCAATAGCTATATATTGTCATCATTCACCATCACATTTTAAAGTTCAGCCAGGTGACAAAATTGTGAAACAGGGTGAAAGCGTTTCATTCAGTTGCACTTCTAACAATTACAACACTCAGACTGATACACTATCATGGCATATAGTTCCTAATCTTTATGCAGTAAAAGAAGTAAAGATGCTAAACTCATCTAGTCAGGAAATGACTTCATCTATTACTGTTGGAAACATTGGAAAGACTATCCAGTACTTGAGGTGCAACTTGTATACTAAAGAAAATATCATGGACCCCCAGGAAATTTGTTTTGCTTCAAGGAAGGCCACGCTATTTGTGCAGTATTTTCCTAATGGCGATGAACTCACATGTAATCCTAAACACCCTGTGGCTATCAAGGAAAGCCAGACTTTGAGGATCATGTGTGAGGTTCCTCGAGGTGAACCTGCTGTTGATCTGAGTTGGAGGTTCAACCCACCAGGAATAAATGACCAGCATTTGCCAACACTTCATGATTATGGTACATACAGAGTGCTGTCACATGAGCTGCATGTAACACAACAACTGCATCTGAAAGGGATCATTTGTGGAGTAACTAGTGATTTGGTGTTTCCAGGTCTTAGACACCAGTGTTCCATGGGACCAATCACAGTTCTGTATCCTCCACATGTCTTTGTCCAACCAAGGCAAGTCAAGATGATTCACATGAGTCCCACAGAACTCTCCTGCATGGCAGATGGTTATCCTGAACAGTTTAATTTCTCCTGGTCTTGTTTTCCTGATGGTATCCTTGATGGATGTGATGGGAAAGGTCAACAGGTAAACTTATATCTGAGAAAGGCATCTGACATTAGTGATATAGAATATGTAAAGCATATCAGTGTTACCTGCACTGTGACAAATTCTGAAGGCTCAGGAATGGGATCATCCCATATTACCATTTCAAGAGAATTCATTAATGAAACACATGTGGGCAATGAAGATGTACATTCTTTAGGTTGTGAAAACAATGTAGATCTAAATATAACAATGCATGCCCAGAGAGGCTTGAGCAAAAACTCAGAAGTAACGTTTGCATGCACATCATTAAGTGCCATAGACAGATGTCCAATATATGAAGTCCTGTGATATATAGGCAACAATTCTTTCAGTGAAAATAAAAGCATTATCATGGAGGGTAAGTTAACTTCTCAGTTTTCTGTATTAATGGATAGAATTTATGATGCCAGCAAAATCCAAGCAGTTACTTGTGAGGTTAGTGTAGGAAACACTACTGTCAGAGCTTGGTTTAATCTTTCACAATTCATTGATCAGCAACAAATGTCCATCAGTGGGCAGAACCTTAATATTAACAATTTAACAGACCCAACTTCTTTCCCACAATCTACACCAAGAATATTACCAGATTCACAGCTTGTAACTACTACATCATTAAATGACAACTTAAATGGCTCACAGCTTTTCTCCATTGATATCAACATAAACAAAAAACCTGGTACCACAGATACTCTGAAAAGTCCAGTCCTTAAAGTGTGGCAAATTGTAGTCATTGCAGGTGCTGGAGTTTTGGTGACTGTCATCCTCACTGCATGTGTTGTGGCAATCATATCAATGTCAATGTACAAGCATTTCACTAACAAACATAATTCAGCCCCGAAATCTCTTGAGAGCACTGACAGTTACAAGGACCGATCGGTTCAAATCTTGATCCGATTTATGATGAACCCCATGTGCCACACCTTCACAAACTGGGCAGGTGCACAAGCCTACCAGACATTGCTAACGAAGACCAATTCCCTTTAAAGCACATTTATGATTCCAGTGTATACCATTCTTCATACATCAGCACCTCCTCTGATAGTTCCTGGGGCTCCAATGCTGATTCTAATGAGGAACAAAGGAATACATACGACACCCCAAGTTCAGGTTCTTCTGATCAGGGTCTTTCATATATGGCAATATATGAGAATGGGAGGGTTGTCCAGATGGAGTTAGACAGGAGACATACTCTCGGTCATGACTTATCACTTAAAAAGCACAGAAAGGAAGTTGTTAAAAGTATGGCTCCCATTCCACTTGGCCAAAATATTTAATCTAACGGCTTTTGTGAGTCTGTTCTTGAACCCTTACTGTTTTATCAAATGTGATAACATTTGAAGCCATGATTTAATTTCCCTGAATAACGACACGTTTTTTCTGCAAAAAGAAAAATTTCAGCTTATAAATTTATGTATATACATGTAAGTTAAGTATCTGTAAATAGTTTGTGATATGTGAATTATTTCATATTTTCAAAAGGTAACTAGCATTTATAATCCATGGTTTAATGTTTGATGTACTTTCCGGTAGCATCCTTGCTGTTCTTTGTTTCATTGCTGTGCATTCTCAAGTTCTTACTTCCCTTCTTTACTGCACCCCCTTGACATTTAAGTTATCTGAGGGTGACTTCGTATTTTTTTCCAACTAGAGCCTTTCAGTCAGAGTTTTGCGAATAGGAGATGGTTATGAATGTTTAAACTTTCTACCGACAAGAGTAGTAAATTAGTAACCAATTCACTTTCTATTCACATATGAAAATTTACAAGAGATTTTACATTTTTGCACATACAAGGAGATGACCTTCACTGCACTTGATAACTCTATGCTAAGTATGATTAGTTGAAGTGAGATGTACTTACAAAATTCTGAAGAATGCATAATTTTATTGTACATTAAAATGTTTTATCTCGTAAATTATGTACATGTAATTATCGCACTCTTGGTATGTAACATAGAATTCATACATGTCCTGACTAGTTTTAAGAATTGTTAATGGCAAATACATGTGTTGATGTATATCTTATTAGTATAGCTTCACATCTTTTTGTGACTATGTAAAGGTTTAACAGCATTATTTTTCATGTGTACAAAGTTCATAATTACAGGGAAAAGACATAGCAGGAAATATGTAATTGTTGATAATTTCCTTTAAAAAGATATTCACAGATTTAACCCCTACCATACTGTGGGCGGATACTCCAGCCTGGGCGTTATCCTTCCAACTGTCAGTGGGTGGCATTTGCAGCCTACAAAGATTAGACTTTAAAAAAGAAAGTTTTTTTCATCATTAATTTTGTTTATTTAGGAGCAGAAATGAATTATATATGAGGAATTCCTTACAAGAACATGTGAGAGATACATAGAAATTAACTGAACAGAAAGAAGAGAACACAGAATAAAAAGGGGTGAAAGATGCATCAGAGTTGAGGTCTTATCATGCCATTTATATGCATATAGCCAAATAGTGGGGAAGGTACAAAATAGACGGCATGGTAGGGGTTAACTGGATCATAGTTTTATTCAAATTCATGATGTGCATGTATTAAAAATCTTTTCTTTTTTTTATATATGAATTGTGTATAAATTAAACTTTCAAATCAAACTTTCAATTTGCTAACTACGATATTGTACACAGTCTCAGAAAATGAGAGTAATTATATTTTATAGTGTACTGCCAATTCATTTTTCCAAAATAAAAATTGCCTTTCACAAGTCTAGTGTTCATTTTTTTTCAATTCTTTATCATTTGCAAATATATCAAAATTGTTCCTATATTTCTGATGTAAATGATATATATTCATGTGGTAATATAGACCAATAAACTGTACTAGCAATAAGAAATGGTTTGAAAATCAACAATGTTAAGTGATATCAATATAAACAACAACACTCACACAGGAATAGAAAATAAATATGTTTAATTTTGCTCAATTAGGGCACAGACAACACAAACATTCTAAAAAGGGAAAGAGCAAAGTAAACAGAGAAGAAGACTACAGATCTATGAACTTCAGGATTATACAAGTCAGGTTATTTCATACCTACATGTACAGCAAAAAAAAACTTCAGATACAGTAAAAGGACTCAAGATGATGCTACATACATGTTTAGCTTTGCAAAAAAAATTCCATAGTTTTCTTTTATTTCTTTTTAACTAAATGCAAAAGAAAAAAATAGCAGAATTAAAAATTACCCTTTTTTCATTAGCTATAATATTCTTTTGGATTTTGCTTATATTGCATATACACATGATAAAGAAGAAAACAATTAAAAAAAATTTTAAAACCACATCTCGCAGTTTACGTAGAGTATGTGAAAGAACACACTGGTGTTTTGTTTTGTTTTTTTTTTTTTTTGGGGGGGGTTCTTGTATAACGAACAAATCTTTAAAATTCTGTGACTTTAAATTTTTGTAAATGCAAATTTAGACTACCACAGTTTTACATTTAATATGTGTACATTCATGTACACATATTAAATGTAAAACTGTGGTAGTCTAATATGTGTACATTCATGTTGGCACATGCTTTAGAAATGAGGAAAATAGCACTGAGACTAAAAACCTGCCAGAACAATGGAATACAAAAAAATATATGTTTCGAATTGTGCACATTTAAACCTATACCTATAACATATGGTAAGTCAACACATCAAGGTGCCATGACATCACTGAACACTATTTACATATGATAAACATTCAGAGTTGTACATTTATGAACAAACAGCCTCTTTATCTCATCAATAAATCATAAAAGTTACATGTCATAACTTGTCTGATTCCATTCTTGATATTCTAGAAATTTATGTTAACATAACATTTGGCAATTATGTACCTGGTTTGGAATGAAGAGAAATTTATATTTCACAAGCCATAAGTGAAAATGTTACCTGTCAACTGGTTGTCCTCGGATGTATGGTGACATACTATAAGGTAGGGGTAATTTTTTGCTTAACTGTAATAAGATTATCAATTAGTATATAGTATATTACAAAACAAGAAATTTAATGTCTAGATCATTATAATTCGATTGGAAATTCATAACAAGGCTGCATACGTGTACATTCTATCCAACTAATCTGAATGATCTGTAAAGAAAAAAGGCATTTAACTTTTTTTCATTCATATGAAGTTTTACTAATGCTTGTACAATAATGTACGTGTCTTCTTTGATTTTTTTATCCTAATGTGAAATATATCAATGGTATGAATCTGTTTCGAGGAGTGGAGGGATGATAGCAATCAGGTGCCTAGAATTCTCATGCAAACACATGGAAACACATGTACACACACACAAACACAGTTTGCATATGTTCCAAACCTATTTTTAGTATTTTAATAGCATTCTAGACAGATATTTTCACTACTACAAGAGTCTCTTTATATATTAATTTTCTTAAAATAACAAGTAACAACTGATTGAATTTAAAACCATGTTTCCAATAAAAAGTGGGGTTACATTACTACAGGCCCCCCCCCCCCCCACCCATTTTACTCCTGCACTACATATATACAAAGCTAGCTGACTTTTAATTTAAAACCTGAGATGACAGCAGCAATGCATAATGATAGCATAATTCTTGCATGTTCTTTTTGCAACCCTTCTTCAGGTTTGACAAATCAAGACAGATTTATACAAACACTGCTAATTCAAACGAGTTTTATGTTTCGGCAAGTGATTATGGCTGATGGAAGCAAATAAGCATCTGTATGCCATCATGGAACAGTCAGGATGGGTTACAACTATTTTGTAAGAGCCTTTCTAGCCATCGTATTAATAAGTGCTTTATCCTCAAGCCAAGATAATCACCACCACCATCGGAACAAGTACTCTTCAGTTGGTGAGGAAACTCTTCTAGATTTTTATGCACCTGCCTCATGTCAAAATACTGGATATCTACTAGACTTCAATGGTATCATTTTCAACAACAACGGGACACTTAACAAAACTGGAGACTTCCCTCTGAAAAACAAATTGAACACCACAACAAACTTGGAAACGATTTTTAAGTCGCTTCATTTATCACTAACAGTAAAGAACACTCAACCACATAATCAAGGATTCTACACTTGTACTTTTAATTGTGCTGAGTTCAGTGTATCACAGCAATATTCTCTGAAAGTATATCATCCACCACAACCTGCTACCTGTTATTGGGATGAAAGAGAGAGTCAATATTTCATCAGAGCAAGCTTCACAAGTTTATCAGTTTTGCACTGTACAGCAAAAAGCGGCTATCCTATAGGAAGCATTCTTTGCTATTCCAAGGAATTATTTCACTACGGAGCAAACACCCCAGTGCACAAGACAGGACGTACAACCATCACTGCATCCTTCTGGCTTCGTAAGAGCTCTTCAATCCACTGCTGTTCTGTGAATAACAAATTCCCTAAATCTTTTAAGGCATGCACAGACTTTAACTGGGAGAGAGAGCACCTAAAAACTAACACACCAATGCAGGAAAAAGTTTTTCCACAGGGGATCACAAGGGTCAAAGAAAATGCCAATAATTTCTTTATCACAAGTACAGTTCTGTCTATTTTTGAAGAAGCCACAGACATAAACACCTCAGAGAAAAATCCTATTTTCTTGTATATTGCTATAGTCTTTTTCCTTGTGATATGTGTTGGGATAGTAGTAACTGGTATTTTCATACACAAATTCAAAGACCTAAAAATCTCAGAATTAGAAAAGAGTACATAAAGAATTTTGAGATGTCTCAAGCTGGCATTAAACTTTGTAAAATATTCATCCCAATTGTAATTACATTTATCATCTACACAAATCCAGTTGAATGCGTTATATCAACTTTCATTGAAGGCGAGGTGGCTGAACTTACTTTTCAGTACCAGAATTTACATACTGTCAGCCTCAAAATACATAGAGCCAACAGAAGGCCATTTTATGATTCGGGAAAGAACATATTGGATGATGTGACAGAGAATCAATGGTCTCGATTCAGCGTAGAGGAAGACCATGTCATAGAAGGAAATATTGAGATATATTTAATCAGAGTTATAATAACAAATGTTACAAGAGAAGATGCAGGGACATACTACTGTGATGTGTATACAGGTGGTAAAAAGGTCTTGGAACAAACCAAGAAAATAAGGTTAGAGGTTAAATTCTTTCCAGGTAAGGCAAAATGCAGACTTGCTACTGCTGGAGTGAGCGAATCACCATGGACATCAGTGCATTGTACTGCATCAATTGGCACCATCCAGGGCTTTTTTGACTGTTACCAAAATGGTGAAAAACTCCTGTCAAAAGGGGAACCTATTTCTGACACTAAAGCAATTAACCAAGAATTTTGGATGAAAAGAGAATACACAGTCTTCTGTTGTACATCTACTCATGAAAGACAGAGGGAATATTGTGAATGTACAGATTTCACTTGGAGTCCTAAATACGGGATCAACTACAAACTGTCCATTCCTCCATGTTCAGACAAGTTAACAACAACACTTGATAGACCATCTCTTTCTTTGCCTTCTCATAAAACTGTAAAGCAATACTCAAATGAAAATGGTAACTACGCTGACAGGGAGGTTAACATTAACCCTGTGGATAGTCATCATAATATAATATGGAGTCCAAATTTGAGTCTGATCTTGATCTTGGGACTAGTTTTGCTATGTGCTGGTGTATGTCTAATATTACAAAAGGAAAATACAGGTATGAACAACCTACAATCTTCAGAAGAAGGTTCACATATGCTGCAGACTCATCGAAAACGAAACGATTCAAATGATGAAGGAGAGGCACAAATAGATATGGAGAATATGGGGGATCTAGCACAAGATAATTCAGAATCCGAAAGTCAAGTAAAAAGAATTAAAACCAAGATCTATGCATCCGAGAATGAGCCATCACACAAGTTGGCTCTAAAGGCAAAAAAGTTTACCCAAAAGCGAATACCGGTAATGGAGGGTCAGTTTCAAGACATATGATTCAGGGACATAAGTTTCATTTTGCAAATTATGTTAATATGTGGTGTGTTTGTTTTTTTTTAAACCTGATTTTAAGTTTACCATATCAGCTGAATAAATCAAAATTCAATTCATTTCGGGAAACTTGCTATTTGCACTTTTATCTTTTATTTGCAGCTATGCAGCAACTGATTAATATTTTTTGAAATGATTACCTGCCAAATAAGAACTATTTTCATACATGTATGCAATATTATAATAATAGTTCTTGAATAGTTTCCAAGAGACTTTGCTCCATACTGATGATATGTGAGCAATACATATGAAATGCACTTGTCTACTGAATTCAAAGGAAACAAAGTATTTGTTACGTAGGGAAATTGTGAAATTCAAACTTTGCATTGATTGAATATTTGAACTATTGATATAATGGCATCTGTATACATGATCATTTTATATATATATTAACCTATAAATCTGCAGATCTTTCTATAGTTTACTTTAACTTTTGGGCATGTTTAATCAAATTCACAATTAGCTGATTCATCTTGTCCTAGTTTATATGCCTCTGTAATTTAAGGTTAGATTAAACCTATTGATGATATATCTTGTCATTCAGTTTTGGTGTGACTATGTTATTCATCTATAAAGAATAATGTTACTGTTAAAACTAAGCTTCTAAACTTGTCATGACATGCTAGAGAGTGCAAATATTTACATTTCTAAATTCCTGAAATTTATTTGTTAAGCAGTAGAATGTATTTCTTCTTTTAAAAGTTAGTATCATGGGTTAGATTATGCAACTTTTAAAAAATATAACTTGACAGTATAAGTCATCAGTAAATTAGGAATTATCACACTAATTTTACATAAACTTTTCAGAGAATTTACAAGAATATGACCTTTTCCATTATTGAAACATTGTTTAAAATTACATTCATATTGATAAGGTTAAAATCAAGTCTAGACATGCATATTGATTAATCTGATTTTCCTTTTTGTTTTCTGTTGTTTTTGATAGATTCTTGACCAGACATGTACAGACAAGTGTACATTGTCATTAATCTTTAAAAAAAATGACTGTTATTTTTTTTTCTACAGACATGTACAGACAAGTGTACATTGTCATTAATCTAAAAAAAAAATGACTATTATTTTTTTTAAAGCAACTTAAAAGCTTGAATAGAATCTTAAACCTGTCAGCTGTATTGCAAGCTGAGAGTAACTTTTTAAAACACTCTGGAATTACCTGTGCTACAGTACAAGCTTGGGTAAGGATATTTTTTTGTTATAAATTTAGCCCATATGTTATACACTAATGAACAATTTCGTTAAATTAAATGACTATTTTCTGGGAACACTAAATAGAAACTCTACTCTAATATTGCAACTTGTCGGTATATTTTGCCATTGCAAATATACTACAGCAGCATTTTACTTTGTTTTAAATTAACACTTTATTACAACCTAAACCAAGTAGTTATAAATGGACTGAATATAAATATATCATAGTCTTATATTTCATTAGCATATCAATTGGTTTAACCATTGATGAAAGTTTTATGTGAGCAGATCAAGAATCAACACAATGCAATTTGAAAGAAGAAACTTACAGACAAATTGGTAACATGGATGAGTTGAATTCGAAATACGAAGTCTACCAATAAAAGACAATATTTTGACAATGATTTGACAATTTCTCTTTCATTTATTTGACTTTTCATAGATCTGTATGAAATTGATGTATGACATACTGAAAGGATCAACCTTAAGGATTCTGTTACATCCATGTAACATATTCTGGTGATGTCATATACATTATGTGCATACACAACACAATGTACAATGAGAAATATATTTATTTATTGCTTCACCATAATTATGAATATAAGTGCAACGGCTAGTGAGAGTGCCGGCAACAGGCACTCCTACCAACAACCAGCTTTTACACGGCAAGAAAAATATGCAGTCATGCGGTACATTACACCTTCTGCTGGGCAGACATGTTCTTTCCAACTCTCCTACGAAGGAATGATTTTCAATCACAATGGCACGTTCGTCTCATCCGGACACTACCCTTACGGCCATCGCAGGAGGACCAATGTCCAAGCTCATTCACTGTTTGATTACCTTCTCCTAGTATTGACCATACAGAACACAAAGCCATCCGATACAGGAACATACAGATGTTCATTTGAATGCACAAGAATGGAATCCTATCAAGAACACATGCTAAAGGTGTACTATCCCCCATCCCCTGCAAGCTGTTTATGGACTGATAAGCAGAATCCTCCCGTCTTTGCACCATTAACCTCACATTTTTCTATGCTACAATGTTCTGCAACTAATGGACATCCAAGTGGACACATCATCTGTTATTCCACGGAGAATGGAAATCGTAATGCACATTCTCCTGTAGAGAAATCGGCAGGCACAATCCTAAGAGCTACATTCTGGTTCCTACCAGACTCAAATGTCTCCTGCTGTTCAATTAATGATGAGTATACAAAAACACATATCAAGTGCACCGATTTTACATCAGGAACACATGTCACCACAAGTACTAAACCAACCACAACTGTTGGATATGAAATTCTTAGTTCTACTAGCCACATATCTCAGGATATCAGTATACATACAGCATATAGAAGATTGAAAACAACAATTGCACAGTCATCCAATAGTGGTTGTAGAAATTTATATTATGGAAGTGTTTTATATGTTATTGTGCTATTTTTGGTATAGGCTATACATGATTCCAATATCATGCTTTGAAATGTAGATGTTCAAAAAAATTTTTAATGAATATAAGAGTAACATTAATAAACTTATATGGGATATTCATATAATATGTATTTCTTGTGTTTTCCACTAAAAAAAATCAGAATAAACATTTTTATTGAATAAAGCTACTTTCATTATATATTAATTGACAAAACATGACCAACTTCCATTCTTCCAACTTTTCATTACTCTAGTGATTTTTTTTTTTTTTTTCATTTTTCAATTTTTAAAAAACTAGTTTCATCTTCAAAATAGCCTGATGTATAAATAAACTACAAATGTAATTTCAGAATGTCACGTATATAAGAAAAAATGAAAGCTCCATTACCTACCAATAAATACTTTTTGGTTCAATATGTTGCATGAAAAGAGCACTGTAAAACTAGAAACAACATCCTTATTCATATCAGTCTGTTAATTCTACTATATTGCAAAGTAGATGGACCGGCAAGACTTTTGTTGCTAAATCTAGATGTTATACAATTAATCCTAAAATGTATTATATGACTTTTATCTCAATCACTTATATCAGTGCTAGTTGTTACAAAAAAACACTTGACATTTGTTACTATAAATAACTCAAAAGTTAAACTTGTATCGGACTGAGGTTTTCATTGTAAAGTTGAAGCATGTCAAATTTATTTGGAGTTATTTTTGTGGAATTTCCCTCATTAATATTCTTGAAATAATACTCTGAATATTCAATTAGATTTTCACTTTTTGAAAAAAGCAAGGCCATAAAATCTGTACCTATCAGTAATTAATTCAGAGCACGACGACAGACCTGTTCACAAATATATTCAAACTTTTAAAACAAAGGTTGTTCTTGACAACTTGAAAGCTTGTCAGACATAGGAACAAGTAATGTATGCAAACTGGATTCCCAATATTGTAGTTCATTCATTAAAACAGGTTAATGAAATACCTCATTACTTGGTCCCAAGAAAAGAAACATCCATAAATTTGAATAACTTTGTGAACATGTCTATTGCTATTGTGTATTGCAGCTGAAATTCTACAGCACCTCTTTTAACCCAGATTGATGAATCTTTAATGACATGGGGTAGCAAAAGGTTGGCAGAAATTATAGATGCAATGCATAATGGTACTGTTGTGATCGGAAGTAATTACTAATACAGGCAGGTTTTGTGGCCTTAATTTTTTTCAAAAAGTGCACATCTAATTAAATATTTACAGCACTACTTCAAAAATATGAATAAAGTTCACAACAATAATTCCAAATAAATTTGACATGCTTTAAGGTTACAATATGTTTTGAAAACCTCAGTCTGACAAAAGTTTTAACTTGAGTTATTTTTTTCTGAACACCTAGTATCAAGGTACATGTGTGCATATAAGTGCATGCCTGTGTGTATGTGGTGTATGTTATTTTACAAAACAGGTTGGCAATTTTTTATTTCATACTATTGCTATTGTAGTGCATTTACTTCCGAAGCACTTTTACCCAGAGTGTACTGGCAGAAATTTTAGTTCATGAGCATTCTGAAGTCATTCATTGTGCCATGGTCACAACTGGACGTTTGCCTCTACACGTCTGGTCTATCTACCATAGATTTTTTATAAAATCCCTGCGTCCAACGCACAGATTTGCAAAAAAAAAATCCAAAAACACAGGAGCACACAAGACATACAAGGAGGTTGTTGAACATGATTGTGTAACAATCTCTGTGTGGCTACGTTTTTTGGTGAATGCAGGTGACACTACAACAATTGTACTCCTTGTAAATATTGCATAAGCTTCTTGCAAAAGTAGCATGGGCTTCTTGCCCTGTGGCACCATACACAGCCATACTGAGCCGTAATAAACCATGTGGCAGTTGCATTGCAGTAGCACCTGCCAGGGACTGTATGTTCAACTTACCGGAGTTCTGGCAGGTAAGAGGGAGGTGTATTTGTGAGGAGGGTGCAATAGGCCTAAGATGGATCGTAAGAAGGAGGTACTGGTCGCAGGAGTTGGCCTACAACCCGACTGCAGCTGCAGATATGTGCAAAAAGTAACACGGTCAGTTGTGACATAGCATAGCATTTGATTCCATAAGTGCTGACATAATGGTGATCTGCAGTGTATCGTTATTGACTCTTGAGCAAACTATAAATCTATAACACCATGAAGATCACAAGCAACCTTGTTCCGGATTAGACATTGTGTTTTCACAGGATCCAAGATTTGCTGTATTGCACAATTGATATTTCAAAATATTCAGCATGACTTGACAACTATTAATGAATAAAAAAATATATATATATATTTGGTGTTTTATTTTTTGTTTTTATGGTGTAAAACTTCTTGTTTCCGCAGAGCAATATTGTGGGTGCACTTGTGAGGAAGGTTGAAGGGTGTGAGGGTGGTTGAAGGGTGTATATATAAGGGTGGCTGTGGGGTGTGAGGTGGGTGAAGGTTGTAATAGTGGGTGTAAGGTGAAAGAGTGTATGGGGTGTAAGGTGGGTGTGGGGATGGGTGGGTTATGTGTAGGGTAATTTTAATCAACTCATATCTGATTATTTACATGTTGAAACCAACCTTTACTGTAATGTAAATATTGTGTGTGTGCATGTGTAGAATGGATGGGTGGATGTGGGTTGCAAGGGTGTGGTGAGGTGTAAGAGTGGGTGTGGGTTGTTCTTCTTTTCTTTTCTTTTCCTCCCCCCCCCCCCCTTCTTCTTTCTCTCTCTCTCTCTCTCTCTCTCTTTCTTTGTAGATTGCTTGACAAGACAGTGTGAAATATGCTGTTTTAATACTTTGTCTCAAATTTGGGTTTGGGCGTAGGGATTCGTTTTCGCTGTGATGAAACTTGATAAGGGCCAAGTTTAAGACTTTTTAAACACTTATTATGATTATACGGCGGTGGTTGGAGGGTCGCTAATACACGGTCCATAGTATTAACATTATGGATTATACGAAGTCATTATTTATTTCTGTTTGTGTATTCTTCATCGTGTTGTCACACATGCATGGGGTAGGTTGGGATAGGTGGGGACTAGGCTCCTTGAAGTTTTGGAAGGGATGGGGTAAGATAGGTTGTAGCGGGAGGGAGGGTTGGGGTAAGATAAGTGGTTGTTGGGGTGTGTTTGGTCTGTGTGAGCAGTGTAGTCTGAATGTTGCGTTGACGGTTCCCCGCATCTGTCCGCATTCTGGCTTGAAATTCTCGACTAACGTTCACTTGCATATCGCTTACTCTTGGAGAGCTGTAGGATGTGTGGGAGAAGGGATCTCTAATACGCTGATTTCTACTGTAAATACTTTGTCATTTTTGAGATGCATTGTTGCGAATGACACTGTGCTAAATGGATAGTTCGTCACAACTTACGTTACTTTCTTTAAACGTTCGCGGGATAAGAGATAGAGCTAAAAGGAAAAATGTTTTTGAATGGTGTAAAAGTAAAGGAAGTGATATTGTTCTCCTACAAGAAACTTACAGTACAGTCGATGTAGAGGAAAGGTGGAAATTAGATTGGGGTGGGCCTATGTTTTTCAGTCATGGATCAAACCATAGTAGAGGTGTTTTGGTTTTATTATCTTTAGATTTAAAGTTAAAAATTGATAATGTTACTGTGGATGATGAAGGACGATATGTTATACTTAAAGGAGAATCACGAGGGGTCAAATTGTTGATAGGTAATTGTTATTTTCCCACAAGGGACAGAGAAAAAATGCAACTTGAATTTTTGGAAAAGTTAAACACTTGTATTTCTAAACAGTTTGAACCGTCTCAATTATTTTTTCTGGGCGGAGATTTTAACACAATAATGAATGGAAGTTTGGACTACATGGGACCAAGAAATGTCACAAAAAATAAATATAATGAGAATTTTGAAGATTTTCTCAGTAGATACAATTTAGAAGATATATGGCGAAAGAGAAATCCAAACAAGAAGCAATTTACATTTAGGCAAAAGTGGCCGATTATTCAAAGTCGTCTCGACTATTGGTTCGGCTCATCTAAATTATTAAAACTTGTAAGCAAATGTGATATTTTAACGTCGATTACCCCTGATCACTCGGGTATTTTGTTACAGCTTAAGCATTTGGTGGACAATTACTGCTTTGGTAAATCGTATTGGAAATTTAATAACAGTTTATGTGCAGATCAAGTGTTTGTAAATTTGTTAAATGATAAAATAATTGAATGGAAAGAACAATTGGTAAATGATATAACAGATAAACTACTCTTTTGGGACTTTTTGAAAATGAAAATGAGAGAATATATTATTAGGCACTCAAAAGAAAAAGCAAAGCGTAGAAGACAAGAAGTTGAAAAATTGGAAAGGGAAATTAATACGTTAGAACATCAATTACTTACTTCACCTACAACAGCCATAGTTAGTGAAATTGAAGAGAAAAAGTGCATGCTGAATAAAATTCAGGAGTATTCTCGTCAGGGTTTAAGAATTAGATCGAGAGCTGAATGGTGTGAGGATGGAGAAAAGAAAACACAGTATTTTGAACAGTTGTTAAAGTCTAATAAAAATAAAAGTGTGATAAGAGAAATATATGATAAAGATCGGGAAAAAATTAAAAATGATAACGAAATATTGAAGATTATTAAATCATTTTATGAAAAATTGTACTCTAATAAAGATTTAATTTTGGATGAAAATTCGTTATTTTTTATTAATCTCCCAAAATTAAGTAAAGAGAATAAGTATATATGTGAAGGTAAAGTGACTAAGAATGAATGTTATAATGTGTTAAAAGAAATGAAATCCAATAAATCTCCGGGAAACGACGGTTTTACCGTAGAATTTTATTTAACCTTTTGGCCTACTTTAGGGGATATATTAGTTGAAACATTGAATGAAACTTATAACAGGGGGGAATTATCGACGTCACAAAAGCAAGGCGTTATTACATTAATAGAGAAGGAGGGTAAAGATACAATGTACATTCAAAATTATAGACCGATTACGCTGTTGAATGTGGATTACAAGATTTTATCTAAGGTATTAGCAAAAAGAATAAAAAAGGTATTAGGTGAAATAATTCATTATGATCAAGTAGGTTATATAGAAGATAGAAATATTGGAGAAGCTGTTAGGTTAATAGATGATATGCTATTTCATTCTTTAAATCAAACAAATGGTTTTTTGGTCACAGTGGATTTTGAAAAGGCATTCGATTCTGTAGCTCACAATTTTCTGTCCAAAGTTCTGGATTTGTTTGGGTTTGGCGATTCTTTCCGATCTTGGATTAAGGTGTTATATACGGATATAAGCAGTTGTGTAATGAACGGTGGGCGTTCGACTGGGTACTTTGATATCAAACGGGGGGTCAGACAGGGTGATCCATTATCTCCCTATCTGTTTTTGTTAGCCATAGAAACACTTGCGCAGGTAATAAGGAAAGACAATAACATTAAAGGAATTCAATTTGGGAAAAATGAGATTAGACAAATACTTTATGCAGATGATATTTCTTTATTTGTACAAGACAAACCCTCAATTGATAGGTTACAGATTATTTTTGAAGAATTCGAGAAAATTAGTGGTCTCAAAGTTAACAAAGGAAAGACTAATTTTATGTGGATGGGTAAGAATTGTGATAGACCGGATATAGCCTTGTTTGGCAACCTTGTTCAGGAAGTTAAAATTTTGGGTGTTTATTTTTCCATGAATGTTAGAAAAAAAGAGGATTTGAATTATAAAGAGATATTAAGTAAAATTAAAAGGCTTTTAGGGTGGTGGAAAGAACGGGATTTAACACTTATGGGGAAAATACACCTGATCAAAACATATGCATTATCAAAACTTAATTATGTTTCGTCACTCATAGTGGTTCCTCAGTGGATATTTTCTGAAGTAGAAAAGATTACTTTTGAATTTCTGTGGCGTGGAAAAGACCGAATAAAAAGAAAAATAATGTATCAGGATTATGTAAATGGTGGCTTAAAAATGACAAATTTCAAGCTGTTTGTCAAGACACAACGTATTATGTGGTTAAAACGCTTATTATATGGAGAAAAGAATGCAGGGTGGAAATTGTATTTTGATTACTGCTTTAGATCAGTTGGGGGAAGATTTGTTTTTAAATGTGATTTTGATTTTGATTTTGATTTTGATTCGTCCTTTTTGAGATTGGGTGCTCCACCATTTTATTTGGAAATGATAAAAGTTTGGCAGGATATGGAAAAATGCAGGAATGTTGAAAGTGATGTTATAAATCCAGTAATATTTAATAATAGAAATATACGTATAAGAGATAAAACGTTTTTTTATAGTGATTTATATGATAGTGGCATATGCCAGCTAACAGATATTTACGATAATGGACATGTGAAGCCGGGGGCATACTTTCAAAGTCTTGGTATTAACGGAGACGGTTTGCTTAAGATAAACGATATAATTAGTGCTATACCAATGAATTGGAAGGATACTGAAGCCATAGACAGATTTCAGCAAGTTGATTTAACAAATTTTAATATAATCTTGAATATTTTTGAGCAGAAATCTAATTTTCAATACATAAAATCTAGGAGAATTTATGAACATTTTGTCAAAGAGTTGCAAGACACTTATAGTATACAGATAAGGGATGGTCACAACAACTTTGATTTTACGGATAAGGAATTGAGGGAAATATTTGTCAGACCGAGAAGTTCAACTCTGATTTGGAAATGCAGGGAATTTCAGTTTATGTTAGTACACGGGGTCGTATATACCACAGAACAGCTTATGAAATTTGGTTTTGTAGCTGATAACCTATGCTCCTTTTGTCAACTTGAACCAGAGACATATTCGCATTTATTTTGGCAGTGTGACAAGGTTAAACAGATATGGAAATTTGTGATTGAACATTTTGATATAGCTGAATTGAAAAATATGAATTGGCAAGAAATATTTTTGGGAATCACGGGTAATTCTGATAGATCTAAGTGTGTAAATAGTCTGATGATTTTGTTGAAATATACTATTTTCAAATCTAGGTCAGAAAATAACTTGCCAACCAGAGAAAAGATAGTAAAAATTATTTCGGAATTTATAGAGGATGAAAAAACTCTAGCGTCAAAAGCAGGTAGACTGCATTTGCATTTACGAAAATGGGAACACATAAAAAATATTCAAGTCAGGTATGTGGACTGGAGGGGGGAACCTGAGACGATGTAGTATGAATAGGTGGATGCGTATGGGTGTTGTTTTTTTTTGTGTGTGTGTGTGTGTATGCGTGTTGTGTGGATGGTGGGGTGTTTGTATGCTGTGATATGGGTTAAGTAGGGGGACGAGGGGGGGGGGGGGGGGGGGGGAGGGAAGTAGGTAGAATAAGGAGTCTAGAGTAAGAATGAATTATGTTATACAGTCTGATATTCATTGTCTTCGTCTTTTTTTTTCTTTTTTAATGATTACATTTCATTCAATGATATTTTTGTTGTATATGCCTTGTTTCAATGATTTTATCGAGTGTTATTTGTTGTATACATTCAAGACGAATGTTATGTTATATATAATAAAGATTACTGAAAAACAAAAAAAAAAGTGTAAGGGTGGGTAGATGATGTGACGATAGGTGTCGTGTGTGAGGAAGAGTGTAGTGCGTGCGGGTGGGTGAAAGGTGTGATGGTTGTTGCAGGGTCTAAGCGTTCCTGTGGGTTGTGAGGCTGGGTGTACATTGCAAGGTTGGGTGTGCAATGTAAGTTGGATGTAAGGGTAGGGTGGGTGTGGGTGGGTGGGTTATGTGTCTGGGTTATGTGTCTG
Source organism: Heliocidaris tuberculata (assembly GCA_025618425.1). Classification (NCBI taxonomy): domain Eukaryota; kingdom Metazoa; phylum Echinodermata; class Echinoidea; order Camarodonta; family Echinometridae; genus Heliocidaris; species Heliocidaris tuberculata. Next base: position 44,319,946 of record CM046837.1, read on the forward strand.
GTTTTTTAAAGTGATTGATTAACTTTGTGAAAAATTGTAAAATCAGCTCAAATGCCAGTGAATTGTGTGCAGTCCTCTAACTACATATATAATTAAGGATATGTGAACGTATGAGAGAAAATGGAACCCGTTTACTATCCTAAAAAAGAGAAAATCGCAATCAATCGCTAGCGCAAGTCGCTCGGCTTCTTTGCTGCGCTGCAGTCACAAAAACCAAGCACCAGTGCTTGGCGATTTCAGAGCGGGTTTCCAGCCCATACGGTATTCTGTGATAGAGCGAGGTATGCCAACCGTAAGAGTTCTTTAGGGTTTGGTGGTACTCTATCCCGACATCAATGTTCAATCGTAAATATCTTGATATATAAACGACCGATCAGCTTATAAAACTCAGGCGATTCCTGTCTGAGCTAAAGGTTTGCAATTATGATTACAGCAATAGCTGGAACAGCGATTTTTTTTTTCAATCCTGGGCAAAGTTAATCATTGCCTTTAATAATCGAGTCATATCTGATCATTTCCATCTTCAAACCAACCCTTTCTGTAATCCAAAAACCCGGTTAGATACTAACTCCTACTGTAGCAAGGGGTTTTGCTAGTTTTGAGATTTCACATATTATTTGATAAACATCGGCAAAAACACAACCTTGCAAAGCCTGGAAAAACATGGCCTGGAGTCTATACAAACAAGCGCATAAGTGATATTGTGTCTCGCTTACTCGCGAAAATAACATGAATGTACCCCAAGTGCACCTATCACCCAAGTTTGGTTGCCATTGCAGCAACGTGTGCAGAGTTGTGTGTCATAAGAGAGTCTTGCAGGTAAACTTAAACATATGACCTCAAATGACCTTTGACCTTATCACGTGACCTCCGACAGCACCATAACATGCAGGTTCCCTTAGTGCATCTACAACCCAAGTTTGGTTGAAAAGTGAGTGGCTGTTCCAAATTATCTGTCATAAGAGAGTCTTGCAGGTAAACTTTAAAATTTGACCTGAAATGACCTATGACCTTACCATGTGACCTCTGAAGGCACCATAACATGAATGTACCCCAAGTGCATCTACCACCCAAGTTTGATTGCCATTGCAGCAACATGTGCCGAGTTATTTGTCATAAGAGAGTCTTGCAGGTAAACTTTAAACGTATGACCTCAAATGACCTTTGACCTTATCACGTGACCTCCGATGGCACCATAACATGAAGGTAGCCCCAATGCATCTATGACCCAATTTAGGTTGTAATCCAAGCAACTGATTTGAAGTTGTTTGTCAAAAGAGAGTCTTGCAGGTAAACTTTAACATATGAAAAGAGTCTTACATTTACTCTTTAATATATGACCTCAAATGACCTTTGACGTCATCATGTGACCTCCGACAACACCTTAACATGAAGATACGCCTAGTGCTTCTATCACCCAAGTTTGATTGCCATTGCAGCAACAGTTGCCAAGTTATGCGTCCTAAGAGAGTCTTGCAGGTAAATTTTAACATTTGTGACGGATGACGGATGACGGATGGACGACGGACGACAGACGGACGACAGACGGATCCTTTAGTCTCGCCTTCACCTCCGGTGGGCGAGACAAAAATGTTACCCAAAAGGTTCAAACAAAGATCAGAAATCTGACGACTGAACAAATTCACATCTCCCTAAATATAGATCAACAAATGGTTATATTAATGTGTTTTATTACTCTCATGTTAAAACACTCAGTGATAAAATTTGAATCATCAAATTTTTTTTTTTTTATATATTATCTTTTTCTATTAACCCTTTCGAGACAATTGACCACATTTTGTGGTTTGGCCTAATAACTTTTGATTTAGAGCCTTAAAAAATATACCAGATGCATGAGTAGAAAGAGCAAAAAATTCTGCACATACTGTGTCCATTTTTGTTGCATAATCATATTGCGTTTAATGCCAGGAATTTTAAAAAGGAGAATAAGATTGAACATCCTTAAATTGGCAACACATTGAAAGGTTCAAAATCATTGTTTTTTTGTCCAAATTGGCAACTTTTTCAACTTTTCAACAAAGTTCCTAACCATATATATTATTTTCAAGACATTACATCTTATTAGAACCACGTAGCACTAAAAGAAAAATATTATTGTTGCCAATTTGCAGAACAAAATGTGATCAATTGAGCTCTTAAATAATTCCTGTCCTGAAAGGGTTAACGTCAGATTAATCAAACAACATGTTATTTCATGTAATTTAGGAGAAGAAAACAAATTACTACAAACAATTCCAAATTCGAAAGGTTCTAGATGTAGTTGTAAATGGGTGGCCCTCCAGATTTAAAGTTCAAAAGGGAAAAAAATGTGACAAATTACTTTCTATTCACCTGAGTGATACAACATAGATCGTAAACACATTAAACCACTAGAAGAGCTTTCTCACCTATGTTCCAATGACACATAAATTTCACTTCCATTGTACTTGAACAAAACATGAGTTGCAAATTAGAGTTTCTAAACTTTTATAAATCATTAACTCATATAGCATGCCATGGACATCTTCCTGGAAAAAATGGTTTTGCCATAGCTCAAAGGATCAGCACTTGCCAACAGAGTTAACAAAAAGTTTCAGTTACTGGCGACGACTTCCACATACATGTAGCTTTTACAATGTATGGTAGGGAATAAAGTCAGGAATTTTGGCCCAAACAACCAAAGAGGACAGATCTGTGTCTACTTCTATTCTAATTGTCTGAGTACAGATTGTTTTGCATTTTGGACATTTGGACTTTCAGTGCATGATTCTACACAAATATTCAGTGATTCAATCTATTCTGAAAATTTGAAGAAAACTTCAAACTAGCTGCCTAATCAGTGGGGCCAGTCAGTAAAACTGAAAAATTATGTTTATGAAATTCAACAAAATGATGATTTCACAAGTATTCTTCAAGATGGCTATCTTTATGGCAAGTATTAGCACTTGCCATAATGCGGCTGCCATGTGTTCATCTGCGTTTTCAACTCAACCAACAGATATCATTGTCATGGAAGGTGCAAATGCCACCTTCACTTGCTCTGTCTCCGGCTTCAATCAACAGACTGATTCACTCATTTGGGTAGTAGTACCGCCATCCATTTACCAAAAGAAAATTTCAGAGGAGTATGATTCTATCACGAGGGAGATGATATCAACTCTAAAGTTGTTTGACATTAACAGAAGAAATCAAAAGCAATTTTGTGTCCTCAAGAGATCTCCTTTTGGAAGGGAGTTGCAGGTATGCCAATCTCAAGTTGCTACATTCACTACATGGTACTTCCCAAGAGAGGATGAGCTCAGTTGCGGACCCCAAAATCTCTTAACACAGGAAGTTCAACCCTTGACAATCTGGTGCAAGACAAATAAAGGGAATCCTCCTGTAGATATGTCCTGGAATATTGAAGGAAGAAATCTTCCTTACACAAAAGCAATTTATAATGAATCATCCATAGGCATTTTAGCAAATCTGACAGACTTTGACATTGTACATAATAAAACCATAACTTGTGTGGTTACTGGTTCAGGAAACTTTGGAAACAAAGGCATTACCTGCCAAATTGGACCCTTTGGCCTTTACCACAAACCACTGGTTGCTGTAAATCCACCTAAAGTCATGATTACACCCTCTCAACGTACCGTGCAACTGGCTTGTGTGGTAAATGTGAATCCTGAGACTACTGACTTCCTCTGGTCATGCACACCATCCCACATCATTGAAGGATGTAATACAACAAATGAAAACATTGAGCTTGCTTTGACTCAGAGAACATTCTCTTTTCTAAGAAGAGGAAACTTCATTACTGCTACATGTTCTGCTCAAACTTCACAAGGAGTGGCAAATAACAGTTCAAAAATATCTTTCTTCAACACATCATATCATGCTGTAATATTCTCTTCAAACTGCTCAAACATTCAAATGAACCTTGTTCAGTTGAATGAAACTACTGATATGGACCTTCATGCAACCTTCAAATGTTCAGTTCAGGGACAGAGTTTGTTCCATGGTAATCAACATATCTTCTGGTATTATAGGAACAAACTAATACCAGAAGAAGGTGAACAGCATCCTTCTTTCTCTAACCAAATGGTCATGGAATCCATTATCAGACTTAGAATTTCAAATATAACTCATTCCTGCAACCAACTTGTGTGTAGGTTTGTCACAGAAAACTGCAGCACTGCATCACATCCTCACTTTTTGTGTATAAATAAGGAAGTAAACACCACTGCTATGAAACATATATTGCCAGAGCCGGGTACCACTGTGATTCCTTTTGTTAATATGACTACTAAAACTCTCTTTTTTCAATCTTCCAGCAAAACACAATATCACTTTGTTACTATCATTGCCATAGCTGGTATTTCGCTATCACTGCTAATATCACTTGTTTCTACTGTAGCAGTATGCAAATACTTGAAGCATGCCCACATCAATGAGTTATCAACTAATTCACAGGCTCAATTAAACAGATCCTGTGGTACACTGGTAGTGTTACAACAACAAAACACAACAGAGAGACACCCTACAACTTCCGCAGCAAGTTTGGAACCTGTCTACGAAGACACTCCACTCACTATCCAAGTTCCATTACAACCCTCCAAAGATGATTCAAACAACTTCACACACTTGTATAATTCTGATGCATATCATACCACCACATCCTCCAGTAGTCCCAGTAGTCCAGATACTTCAGATGACAGCTATGACACTGGCTCATCTCTCTCTGGGTCAAGTTCTTCATCCTCAGATAGCAATGATCTAATGGGAAGATCAGGACCTTTCTATCAAAATCACGCAGTAATGCATGTGCTTTCAGCAAGACAGACAAGACCTGAAGACTGAGAAATTCTTACTGCTGACATATTTCATCACATCATGATGGAAAACTCATATGGGTAACATTATGAAATACATTTTTTTTTTCTCTCTCTCTCTCCCTATCTTTCTTTCTCTCTCTTAAATTCATATTGGATTAAAACTTTTAATAAATAAAAATTTAAATTTAAATCATTATCAGTAAATTTGTTACATCATCATGTAAAAACTTCCATTTCTTTATTCAATAACCATAACTTTTTCAAACTTTGCATTACAATTAATGTGGAATCATAGGTTACCATCCATCACAAATTTACAGTTAGATGCATAGTTTCTCTCAGTATTTATGTCTATAAACAAGTTTTTGATTTTGTGGGTTGTTTGCTATTTAAGTAATGACATGAGAATTTAAATAGCATGCTTTTCTATAATATAAACTAACTTATCTCATTTCATGTGATTTGATTTTTGTACAGCATACAATTTCCATAGACCCCAGCCAAAGTTTCCTCAGGCTTTGTATTCAATGGACATTTTCAAATTGCTGGCATGGAAAATTATCAGTGCCAGCATTCTAAAAATGTAAAATAAAGACCACCTACTGCATCCTATCATTTATATTGTGTGAGTCACAAGATTAAAAATGATAGCTACAAAGCTATTTGGTAAACATAATGTCAGGTTGTTGATTGAAGCCCTACTGCACTTTGATAAAATATGTAGTTATATTTCCATATATAGTAAATGCCACCACCTGTCATTTCCTATATCATAAACATTGTAAATGTTTACTTTAAAATAACCTTTTATATTGAGCTTTATTAAAATGTGTTCTATACAATCTCACATCTTAAGAAATAAATTAATCAGGTGACTTGTATAATGTTCTTGTTGGATGTAACAAGTCAAAACAAGTCCCAAAAGGTATGTTATTAAATTGTTCTTAAATATAATCTTGGTACTTGATTACATGGAATATAAACATAATTACGCAGTTAAATAAAACAAGTTTGGACATGCCATCACACTCCCCACAATCAGTGGCCATGTTATGTAGTTAAGCAGGCAAAACATTCATATCTGCATCATAGCCGTGGAGCATTTTGATTGAATAAGGTGTTCACTTCAAAAAATCGGCAGATTTCAACATATTAAAGGTAGGTTTTCATTTTCAAATGTATTACAAATTTTCACCAATATCATTGGTGCTGCTGAATAGTGGTCATGAATGCCAATGGGACAAGTTTGATGAGTTTATTATAAAATAACTTGCACAATTTCCTATATGTTTGTAACCAAACTCTGTTAAACATAACTGCTTTGTCATTCTTTTTTTTTTTTTCTTTGGACATTTTGCACGTATGCGCACCGCTCCAAAAATGCATATACTTTGTGGAAATAGCAGCGCGCAGCCATTTTGTGACATTTCCATAGTGATCAGTGCCTAAATTTCACCTTTTTGCGCGTGGGTACACTCTTCCCGTCTTCTCATCTTATGCGTATTCATTTTTTCCCTGTGCCGCTATCGAATGAAAAATTGGGGTTTACAGTCGTACTTCTAGATTCAGTAAATCAAGCTCTTTCCAAACATATATAATTTGCCACTATTTAATGTCATTAAAATACAACAAAATGGGCATAAAAATAACCTTATTTGTCATATAATCGATCCAAAACATCATGGTTTAATTTTGGTTCCTAATGTGATTTTTCTACGGTTTTCTAGGTATCAACATACATTTATTTTTATTGTTTATCATCCACTCTTCAAATTGTTCATTGCTGTTATAAGTCTTATTCGCCAGTTTTTGTTTTATTAACCCCGAAATTAGAGGTAGTTTCACCATCTTCCCTCTTTATTTTGACCTTCATCCGGAAATTCGTCGAAAATTACGCAATACGGATCCAATTAGCAGTGTGTGAGGTGATATATCATGTTTTGGGATATTGTTAACAATTTGATAACAGTGTTACGTCGATTTGACTTTATTTCAAATGATTTTGAAGAGTTTGAAATCACAGCAAAAGCAGCAATCCCCCACTTCTATTGAGACTTGGATTAGCCGTACGCCGCCTGCATTGGGGTAGCAGAAGTCCAATTTCCCTTAGCGAGCGCTGCGTTTCATGCAGGATTCTGCGTCATGGACAAAAAACAAGCATCATCCTCGGATATAAATCTATACTAAAATTCCATTTAAATGAGTTACATCATGATTCCTCCATATTCAGATTCTTTAAAATGTAATAACTCGATTTTGTATATGTTTCAGCTGATACATTGGTTTGATTTTGAGAAAAAAGGAAAATTTAAGCACTTGTATCCAAAAATGTTCACGTCCCACTGCCACATACATGTACATAATGCACTGCTCTGACAAAAAAAAACTGTCAAAATCATCTGAGCTAACTACATATTACCTTATTTCTCATAATTTAGGAGTTTTAGATCGAAACCATTTCAAAAATGGAATCATTACATTTCCATGACATGAAACATGGATAATTCATGTTATAACTAATTTAAATTGGATTTTAGTGTGAATTTATATCCGAGGTTAATGCTTGTTTACTGTCCATTACTCGGAATCCTGCATAAGACTCAGCGCTCGCTAAGGGAAATTGGACTTTTGCTATCCCAATGCAGGCAGCGAACGGCTAATCCAAGTCTCGATAGAAATGGGGGATTGCTGCTTTTGCTGTGATTTCAAACTCTTCAAACTCATTCGAAATAAAGTCAAATCGATGTAACATTGTTATTAAATCGTTAACAATACCCCAAAACATGAAATATCACCTCACACACTGCTATTTGGATCCGTATTGCGTAATTTTCGACGAATTTCCGGATGAAGGTCAAAATAAAGAGGGAAGTTGGTGAAACTACCTCTAATTTGGGGGGCTAATAACAAAAAAAACTAGCGAATAAGACTAGTAACACCAAATGAACAACTTAAAGAGTGGATGATAAACAATAAAAATAAATGTATGTTGATACCTAGAAAACCGTAGAAAAATCACCATAGAAACCAAAATTAAACCATGATTTTAAGAATCGATTATATGACAAATAAGTTTATTCTAAGGCCAAATTTGTTGTATTTTAAAGACATTAAATAGTGGCAAATTATATATGTTTGGAACGAGCTTGATTTACTGAATCTAGAAGTATGACTGAAAACCCCATTTTTTCATACGACAGCTGGACAGGGAGAAAATGAATATGCATAAGATGAGAAGACGGGAAGAACGTACCCACGCGCGAAGAGTGAAATTTATGTCACAAAATAGCCACGCCCTGCTAATGCGCGGCGCGCATACGTGTTTGGAGAGGAAAACTAATGTGTCATATACATTATAACAATAATAATGATAATAATAATTATAATAATAATAATAATAATAATAATAATAATAATAATATAATAATAATAACAATAATAATTTAATCATAATAATGATAAGTCTTCTTTACCTAGGGAAGCCTCATCAGTTTTATATAGTGTTCTCCCTGAGGGCCCTGCAGTCATATTATTACCCAGGCTTGTAAATACTGGTAATAATTTACTGGAAAAACTCTCTACAATCGCACTTTCAAATCCCTCTGTTTCAATGCGATCCATGTCATTTTGTGGACAATATCAGAAAGTAGTCAGTGACTCAGCTAAACTCTGAACTATCCATCCTTTGCAATGAGAAAATGTGTATCTGTAGTTTTCAAGCGTACCATGAAGAGTCTTCTACTTGAAATATATCACACTTGTACTGTTAATGTTTATCTTCTGATGATAGTGATATATGTAATTACGATAGGGGAAAAAATTGTTCACTTTATATTTCATAAAATTATCTATTTTGATATGTGATATGAAAATGTCCAACCAAAAAAAAAATGTTTGCTTCTTTCCCAAATAGGTTTGCGACATCAAAATGACATTTGAAAGTCCATGTGGTTTACCAAGCACAGCCATTCAACAAATTAAAATGCCATGTTTACACAATGATGCCATTTATTGAATGCTGCTTATTGGCATGTGGTGTTCTAATAATATTTGTCACTGCAGCCTCTGGAGGGGACAATGATATTAAGAAAGTGTCAACTACACAAGGAAAAAGCTCTAAAGTTACCTTCATTGTTCAAAATACAGAACAGTGCAGTTACAAACTTCTATTCAAAAGAGATTCATTCTTTGGGAATGAAACTTTTCATCCTCTTGCCAAAAATCAGAAAATAACTGTAGAAACAGATCCGATCTTTTGTTCCTTTGTCATAACTTTGAACATTGAGGACACCCATCCATCAGATGCCGGGATTTACCAAGGCAGGTTTGAATGTGCTGGATTCAATTCATCACAACTCTACAAGCTGCGAGTCTATTATCAACCAGGTCCAGCCACCTGCCACTGGGTCCAGAAGAGAACTCCAAACTTCTCATCATACTTTGAATATTCTCTTCTAGAGTGCACTGCAGCTGAGGGTTATCCTCGAGGAAGAATTACATGCTACACTCTAGGAAAACGACATACAGGTGCATATTCACCAGTATTTGTAACAGGGAGTGGCCATATCATTTCCAGATTTCGGCTCCAGAAAAGTTTTCCTATTCACTGTTGTACTGTCAATAGAAAATACACAAAGACATTCAAGTTTTGTTCAGACTTTATGTGGGGTGGAATGCAAGTTAATGTTGATGCTTCTACACAAAAAGAAGAGCTTATCATGGTACCAAATAACCCACATTATCTGCATACAAAAACAACAACACAATCAAAATTTCAAGTCATCCCGAGCAACGTGCCAATAGATGATTTAGAAAGTAACATTACAAAAAGTGGAGATAAGTCAGTTGATTATTTAATTGTAATTTGCGTAGTAGTAGTATTGGTTCTTTGTGTAGTAGTTGTGGTCAGTCTTTGGATCTATTCATTCATGTAAATGTAGTAGTATAACCATGGATATGAATGTAGCTAACAGAATACAGTTTAGTTTTTTGATCCTCTTTTTAATATGTTTGCAGTTCAATACTTCCACGCTTTTAAGCTGTAATGAAGGAGATGATGCCGAGATAGTATTTCAATACTATGATTTTAATTTAATGCAGAAGTAACATTGCATGTATCAAAAAGACCCATGTTCTATCACTCTGGCAATATTTCAAGGGGTGGTCTGACTTCAAAACAAAATAGCAGATTTTCTGTTACTGAAGGAACACAAATCTTTAAACATGATTAGAGTGAAAATCAGTAATGTTTCAAGAGAGGATACAGGTACATTTATCTGTGAAATCTACCAAAATGGTGAGAAGCTGGACAAATTAACAAAGAAAATAGGGCTGCAAGTTGAGTTTCCTCCAGGAAAAGCAACCTGTGAAATTGAAGGTAGCTTCGGTGAAATGAATGGGGTTTGGGTCAGAGTAAGCTGTAGTGCTCCAGTTGGGAGCATCCATGGATACATAGATTGCTACCAAGAAGGTGAAAAGATGCCCCCATGGACCAGACCTGTACAGGATGAAATCACTGTCACGCAGACAGTGTGGATAAAGAGAGCAAAACCTGCACACTGTTGCACATCTAACTATGAAAGACCAGCAGAAAGATGTAATTGTAAGGATTTTGGATGGGATCCTGTTATGGGTATTATACCTCAAGACAAGACAGGTCCCTGTCAAATAACACAGGTTGAATCAAATAAAGAACCAACAAGCACTAAAATCTATGGAAGTCATTCTTCTGCCTCCAATCAGCCATGGCCACTTACATCAGAAGAAACCACTACTGATTTCTTGGAAGTCAAAGATCATCATAATGATGGTGATGTTGAGTTAAAACTAGTAATACTGATATGTTCCTTGGTAATAGTCATAATAATTTTAGCAATTTGCTTACTGAAATCTAAAAAGGAAGTAAATGCCTTTAAATGTCGGTCACAAGAGAAAGAGAAGGACCAACCAAATGATATGACAAATGAGGCAGAGGGCACACAAATATCTGAACAAACCAGTTTGACTGGGATACATAATACAGTAAAAAGTAATGAATATGATAGTCCAAATGTAAAGACTGATCATAAATCAACACTCCGTGCTACAGAAGCAAGTTCTTCCTTTAGGGGTGGTCGAAAGAAAGCTTACACTAAACAAAGAACAGGTATACATGTAGGTAGCTTACAAAAGTTTGAAGGCACCTAGAACTGCAGCTTTTCAATACAAGAGTGCATGTGGCTAATTAATAATCATCTTTCACCTGTATGGCATCTAAATAGATGGGGCAGGTGTGTACAGGAAATTACAATTTGTTGTAAGCTTGCCCTGGTGTGAAAAATCCTTGATATGGGAAAGATGTATGTTCATTGGTCAGATGTGTTCCTTTGTTAAAATATGCTGTCTTACACGACAAAGACAAATTGTTAAACTAATCAAAATGAAGTGTATGTATGGTTTCCAATGGAAGAACCATATAAAACTCTATTCTAGCATTATAAATGTGTTTATTTTCTTTCTGTTTATACAGCTATAAGATCCTTTCACTAAGGCTATTTTATAGCTGCTATGGTAGCCTTCAAATCTAAGTGAAATATATTGACAGTATCTGGAAATATGGTGAAAATATTCCTCGAGAACTTTGTGAACTTATTTGCCTGATTGTTTTTGTATTAATATAGTGCTCAACACAAAATCGGTATGAAGACAAAGAAATAAATACATGCAATGGTCAAGGTCATGTAAGAAAAATAACTATTTGCAAGTAATTATCTTGTGATGAAGTACCGTAGACTGCCCGGTTTCCGCTCACTTTTGCAGTTTTTCACTGATAATTTTACTTTTAAAGAATTATACAGGCGCTAATGGACACCATTTTGACGCTAAAATTCTAGCGAATCGTACCATGACACTCGTACTCCTGAATTCCTAAGCGACCGTCTGTAGTGCGCCGACTGCGCGATGCATTTTCCGGTCCCTTTTCCGCGATGACCCGTCCTAATTCCGCTAACTAGTGGGCGCACATGCAATAAAACGATTACATCGGTTTAAATGCAAGCTAATTTATGAATATTTCCACGCAATATTTTGATAAGCCATATTATATAGTCTTTTCTTTTCAAATCACTGGCATTGCACCTTTATATCGTATGTGTACTAGCATATTACGCGCTGCAAAATCTCGGCCGGTTGAAGTTGAATTTGCGCTCATTAGCAGCTTTGCTAGCATGCACGGGCCGTGGCATCCCGATAAGTAAAGGCTGTATAATACAGGGTGAGCGAAAATAGGCCAGGGGTTTCACGCGGCTGCACGGCCGAGTTTAATCTTGGATAATTTTTTTTTAGATATGAATTCCCACTAGAAATTTGGCCAGGTAAAACCTCAGGAATTGTAGCATAAATATCTTTGTAAATAAACATTTCATATTTCACTACAATTTTTTTTCTGACCGTTCTAAAGAGTAAGTTAATGTTTTTTTTAAATAGTTTGTTCATACATAAATAAGCGGATTGCTAGCTCACTACTACATTGTGACGTCATTCGCGTATTTCCGTATTACGCGTGATCGAGAGTGAACTATTTTTGGTGTACATGTTCCTTGCAGTGTGTATGCTGCCTTCATTGCACACCGAAGAAACTCGAGCGATGGAAGACAGCTGTTGTGTCCGTAAAGCCCTGTTGTGCAGGTGAGCGGAAACCGGGCAGTCTATGGTACATATACAGTAATACATGATGGACCAATTGTCAATATTTTCAGTGATAACATCTAAAGGTTCATAAATTTCTTATTCAGTTTTCAATTTATCTTTTTTTTCTGTTTCTGTCTCTTTTTTTTTCTCCCTGGTGAACTTGGCATTTAGGTTTCAATTTCTTTTAAGACCATGTATATATAGACATAGGAGGTACATCATGGATTTGATGATGTAGTTTTTTTGTTTTTGTTTTTTTTGCTTTTATAGGAATTTTGTAGGAATTACTCTGTATTTTCAATTGCAAAAAGTCATTATTTCATCATCCTTTTAAATTGCACATTGCAGTTGCAAAATGTGAAACCTCATTAAATATTGTATAATTTACAAAATTGCCAGAAAATGCCCCCACCCCACCCCCCCCCCCCCCCAAAAAAAGAAAACTAATAATTTCATGTCTTTTATGTTCACTGAGCCTTTCAACATAATGATTCATGTATGGAGAACTATATTCATGAGTAACAATCGAAGAAGCTTACACATCATTGGATAAAAGGACCGACTTGACACTTTTCCTGTGGTTGAATCATGTACTATTCTAACATAGAAATATTTAGAGATTTCAAAGCAAACTTATTAGCATTTTGCATGCCAAAAGAGGATTTTGCTTTTATTTTTTTAACCCTGTCCTTTTTCAAAAAATTGTTTGGCTAACACACAAAACTAAACCTCAGAAAATACTGCCACAATCAAGGAATCACTCTTTTTTTTTTCATTTTCATCTTCCTGTTCAAGGAGAAGGTTGGTGATGACTGATGAGTATTCTTTCCTGTCTGGTTTCACAAAATAATTTCCTATTCGAAACATTATGTTGTATTTGATCAACCATAAGACAATTTCAAATTAGTAAATGGGTCATTTCATAGGGTTAGGGCAATTTTTGTGACATGGAAACTCAAAAATAAAAGTGTTTCAATTGAGATAAAATACTCATTGAAAGTTACCTACATTACCACTTCAATAAATTCCATTTGCATTTTGTAAATAGACCTCTTCATTCTAGAGTAATCAGAGTTACCACATGTGATAAAATACCACCGTTACAGTGGACATTTTTTCATCCTTTGCTTCATTTCTTTCTCCCAGCATCACTTTCAAGTCCCAAGTCTTCATCATATCACACAAGCATAATCCATACAATATTTCTACTAACTTTAAGTGTCATTTTTATAATTCAAAGATGATTATGAAAGCGAAATGTATGTTAAGGGATTCCAAAATTGTTTTTATCCCTCCATGTTGTGACCTCCCATTTTTACCTTTTCCCTGAATTCTTGAAAATGAGTTGACTGAGATGATTGCAACTGGGAAAGGAAGGGAAAGGATGTCTTTTCATATTGAAATTGATTTTAGTTGGAATCTTCAACCATTTCTGTTGAAAGTAGCCCCTTCTTATTAAAAAGAGTACCTCCGTTACAGGGACATGATGTCCCTGTAACGGAGGTACAGTATGATCTAATATAACATTTGATTCAGAAACCATTATAATTTGTTGAAAATATTGTATTTGTGAAAACCTGTCTTCTTTAATAAATTGCATGAAAGCAGATACATGTTTCCCAAGTGTATATTGCTTTTTGTAGGTAAAAGGTGTGTGTAAATGGTTCGAGAATTGTTTGTTTCCTCTTATTGCGATTTATCCTATTGTTACAATTTCCCTGAGTTCTTCAAAGTAAGTTTTCTCAGCTGATTGCAACAGGAAAAGGAAGAGGTTGTTTTTTTTTTCAAGTGGAAGTTGATTTCAGTTGTAATCTTCAACAATATCTCTTGGACATAGCCCCCTTCTTAAAATAATACCTCCGTGACTAGGGCATCATGTCCCTGTAACAGAGGTACTGTTTGATCTATACATGTACCTTTTAAAGTAAAAGTCATCCTAATTCTGGGGAAATATTGTTTTGTGAAAATGTTTTATGCAGACTACCATCTACATGTATTCAGTAAAGGCATGGTTTCCTAGCACATTTCCTTTTCTACACTCGACATCTCTTATGGACAAATTTTAAGGGGCCAGTTTTGTATTTTTTTAAATCACATGATGTGATACAAGATAAATAGTTAAAATACTTAAATGATTACTCCAGAGTAAGTCTTTATTTAATTATAACCTGACTCACATCTCCAACTGAAATTAGTCATACCATGCATATCAATAAAAACACTTCTTAATATGTCTCCACATAAATTAAAAATTTTCTCTTTCCCTGGAAGGTCTTCTCCCAGATATGATATTTCACAAGAAAATAAGGAATTTTCCATGAATTTCATTCAAAAAATAAAACAAAAATTGACTTAGGATTAATTTGATATCAATATTTTATTTCAGCAATATCAGTTAGATGTAGTAAAGTATCAAATAAAATGCATCGTTGTGTTTTAGTTCCAATATCAAGGGTAAAAAAGAGTAGGAGCCAGTGTTACGGACACTACAGAAGGGATAGTATTATGCCTGCAAGCCAAACTGTACTTTCTTTTCTGGATAACAGTGTTCTGAAATAAATTTTAAGAATGTAAAAGCTGTCTTGGACATCAAATATGTATGATGCTTGTCTTTTGCATGAGAAAATACATTATTTCAATTAAAGTCTATAAAATGTACAGTTGGTGAAAGCAAGAAGGGCATTATAGATTCACTGTTGAAAACAAGAAGGGTGATAACAATGCAAAATGTCTATGGCATTAATGCCTTTCTGGTTCTCACTGGACAATATATTGCACAAAATAAACATCTCTTGAAGTTTCCTATTTCATGAACGGACGAAACACTGCCCCCAAATGGAAGTTGGCACAAAACACATTGTCAGAGATGCCAACCTCTCGACACCAAAAAACAGACTGGCTACCTCAAAAAATCAGATTTTCCACACAAAAATCAGATTTTCGCGAAAAGAATGTGACATGCATTATTAGCACAGCATATCTAAGGGGGAAAAAATGAATCATAAGAAAAACAAAGTGTCTACAAAAGAGACATTAAAAAAATCAAATATGAAAAAAAATTAAGGCTATTACAGGGCTCCACGCAAACTCTTTTTCCAGGGGACCTGCCCAACCCCAAGGTTTTGATATTTTTGAAATTTGAGGGGTCCAGGGGAAAAAATGAAAATGAAATAAGAAATATGAAAGTATATTCAACAGCAGTCTACTATTGATCCTTTTGATGGGCTTAATTGTTATCTTAAATGTGTCACTTGTCATTCAATCTACAAAGTTAAAAAAAAAAAAAAAAAAAAAAAGAGGGTAAAGTTTATGTTTAGTAATATTGTGGGTGTGGGTGTGGGAGTGTGTGTGTGTGTGTGTGTGTATGTGTGCATTATCAAAATTAAATTATGTCTCGTCACTTATAGTGGTTCCGCAGTGGTTGTTTGCTGAGGTGGAAAAAATTACTTTTGAATTTTTGTGGTCAGGTAAAGACCGCATAAAAAGAAGTACAATGTATCAGGACTACTCGCATGGAGGGTTAAGAATGATGAATTTTAAATTGTTTGTAAAGGCACAGCGTTTGATGTGGCTGAAACATTTATTATATGGAGAAAGGGATGCTGGATGGAAATTGTATTTTGACTTTTGTTTCAGAACAGTTGGTGGGAGATTTCTGTTCTTATGCGACTTTGACACTTCTAAATTAACATTAAAAATACCACAATTTCATTCAGAAATGCTGAAGGCTTGGCAAGATATGAGGAAATATAGATACTCTGAAGGGGAGGTTAATCCGGTTATATTTAATAATCATAATATTTGTATAAGAGGTAAAATGATCTGTGATATTGATCTATTTAATAAAGGCATACGCACTGTAAATCACATTTTTGACAATGGGCATATAAAGCCTGTGGTTAATTTTCAAAATCTTGGGATTAATGCAAATCAATTGCTCCAGATAATTGATATTGCTCATGCCATACCAACTAGTTGGAAAAATGCTACTCCTTCGGTCAAATTTATGAAAATTGATTTTGTTGACTTTAATATAAACATGAATATTGCTGGGCAGGAAACAACTTTTCAGGTAGTTAAATCTAGAACTATTTATAACTGTTTTATCAACAATTTACGTGAATCGTATAACTTAACAGTAAAGGATGGTCACAGCAATTTCAACTTTACAGATAAAGAAATATGTACTTTTTTCATCCGAGCAAGGAACACAACTCTCATTAGAAAACAAAGGGAATTTCAATTTATACTTTTACATGGAGCTATATATACAAAAGAACATTTGATAAGGTTTGGGTTTGTGAGGGTTGCTCATTTTGTTATAAGGAGATTGAGTCTTACTTTCATATATTTCTGAACTGTGCGAAAGTGAAACCGTTATGGCAATTTTGTATTGAATATTTTGGCTTGGCTGAATTAAAAGATATGAATTGGGGGGATATATACATGGGATTACCTGGTAATTCAAATAGAAATAAATGTGTAAATTCTTTGGTCATGTTTATTAAATATGCAATTTTCCATTCTAGGGCTCAAGGCCAGGTTCCTTCATCTACAAAAATACAAAAATATATAGCTGATTGTATAGAGGAAGAAAAAAATCTAGCAACGAAGGCAGGGAAGTTACATTTACACTTACAGAAATGGGAAGAACTGAAAGTGAATAAGGATGTGAATGTGAGCAGGTATGATGTGTCTAGTGTTGTGCGTGTGTAAACCTTGGTATGATTGTTGGATGTTAGTGAGTGTGAATGTGAATGTTGTGAAGGGGGGGGGGGGGGGGGGGGGGGGGGGGGGTTAAGTAGTGAAAGGGGTAACAAGGTATACCGATGAAGGGTTTATATAAAAAATATGCATTATGTTACTTTTCATGAATGATCATTTTCCCCTTCTCTTGGGTAAATTGTTAAATGCACATCTTATTATTTATGATATGAATATAACATGAAGAATTGTATTTCATTTAATTATACCGTAATTATACACTTTTGTTTACCCCTTTATTCATTTAAAGGAGATCTTTATATGAACTAGGAAAATAACAAAAAAGAAAAGAACATTAACATATTTTGAATGAAAGATCATTTGCATTGAATATTATACATTGTGGGACATAGGGAGGGGGTATAGGGCGTACGTTAGTGTTTGTCAATTATTTACTTAGTGATTTCATTCCAACATTCTTCCATGCTTGTCTTGTGAATAATTTAACACTATGGTATGAAAACGAAATGAAGATTTGTATTTGTTTGAAATTATTTACATTTATTTTATGTAATGATCTATTTTGAATGAAATCTCTATAAAATATTTTGAAAAACAAAAAAAGTATGGGTGTGTGTGTGATTGTGTATGTGCGCCCATTTAAAGCGATGACATAGGCATGAACTTTACATTCGGACCGATGACACACAGCGAACCGATGACGTCATCGGTTGGCAGACCTGCGCAGTTAGACCCAAATTACATGCTTTTGCATATAGGGGTAGGTCATCAGTTAGTGTTACGCGAACAAGTCGTCGGTTGTATAGAAACATTTCAGACGGGTCATCGGTTATGCGGTTGAATTCTACACACACAGGTCATCGGTTATGCAGTCAAATTCTAGGTTGTAAAAGATGTCATCGGTTATTATGCGCGCACAGGTATGGGTGTATGTGTGTATGTGTATGTAAGGTTGGGTGTAGGCTTGGATGTGCATATGTGTTTAGACTAACTTTGCTTTGTATACCATTCACAAACACATACAGTACACTATCACACCACAGTAGTTTAATTCCCATACCTTAAAAATAAAAGAAGTGTTTTGAAAACGCAGAAGTACATATAATTTACGTTTCATGTTGGGGGAGTCTAAATTTGGTAAGAATGTGTCAGTCATCTACCCAAATATACTGTACGATGAATTTATCATCAAATATTGTATGTAGTATTCAAATAAATGATGACAAGTAAAGTGTTTCCAAAACTGAAATTTCTTCAAATAAGCAGCTCAGTGAGGCATTTACTGACGGACTCCTCCCCCGAAGTTCAGGTAGCCAAGGCTGTTGAGAACAGCTCAGAGTAGCGGCGCCACCATGACGGAGTACTAGTGATATAGAGAACAATTTCATCAGTTTTGAACTAAATACATAGAAAATAGGGACTAACAAAGTCTAAAAATACAGTTTCTGACATTTTTTGTTGTACAAAGAGGTCACTCAAGACCAAAATCAACCCTGGGATTTAGGGCCAATAGGGGTGGGTTCGGTGAAACCGCGAGTCATGCAGTCATTTTGAGTGTACGTTGAGCACATACAAATGCATCGCAGTACAGTGGGTGCCACTCCTAGAACTGACACGGAGTAGTTATCACAAAATAATGTGAGACGAATACCACGGACTTCTATTGAGTCGGCGATATAAGCAATGGACATAATTGCTTTCTTAAAGAGGTTCCCCGGTGAGAGAAGTTCGATAAACTCCCAAACTGAGGTTTTGTTTGTTTTATTGTGTAAAGAAAGAAAGAAAAGAAGAAGGGGGAAAAAATCGGGAAATCGTATTTTTTATAGGCAATGTCGTATTGTTGTATTTTACTTTTTTTATCGTACAAAATACGATAAAATCGTACTAGTTGGCATCTCTGCATTGTCAAATGACCATTGTGCCTGTACTAGTATGAGCTGTAGTATCCGCAACAAGCTACGGACAGTTATAAATAGGTTGATTTTGACATCATATACTACATTTTTATGAACTAAAACAGAATTAATGTCTTGTTATATGCAGCTGGTATTAACGTATGTCTTTTGTGTAAAAATTTTCACTGATACCCTGACACTTTGAAGTGTTGGGTTGAATGGGTACAGAATGGAAACTGTCACTTGTATTCGAATACTTTTAAATTTATTGGGGAAGGGGTTTGTACTAAATGGGTTTTTGAAAAGAGAATGCTTTCAGAAACATCAGAATGCATTATCATAAATTTAAATGACAACTGACAAAGGCCTATCTTTTAAATCATTACAGGCATCAAAACGGTACCATGTGTTAGTGAAAATGGAATTTGTTTTAATATAGTTTGCATCATGGCTTTAGAGCTGCTTGATTACAGAAATGATACGGGAAAACAGGCATTGCAAATTATTGGCAGTAAACAATAGCTGTTAGGTAAGTGGAGAGAGATGAAGGGGAATCAGAAAACTAGTATTTGAATTTTCATACTTTTTATTAAGATAATGGCCCCATGATGTATTTGATGGATAATCCTATTTGGAATGTGTATACATGTAGATTGTCTTTAGATTTATTCAATTTAACTTATTGTGTGAAGTAATATTTTCCAAACTATAGCAGATATGGTGTTGGGGTTCTTAAAGAGCCTGGAAATGACTGTTCTAAGAATGCCATTGAGTTTTCAGGCTTTTCATACCTCGATCTACATTGTACATGTAAAATATCGTGATTACTATGTCTCTGTGGTACATATGTGATATGTATTTAGGTGCTTAAGGTATTTTTGGCATTAGAAGGTCTAAATCATAATTGCTTGGTAGTCTGTTCCTATTCACCCAATCACAGTGTATATATATATATGTACAGTCCCACCCGCGGGAAACGTCACGCCCGATACGAAAAATGGACGAGACCTTCCCGCGTACAGACGAACATCGGACGCGTCCGGTACCCTCAAAGATCAGTCGTACGTGAATGTGGAAATACTCGTATATTTGAGGGTACTTGGACTAAAAAATAATGCTACCTCAGGAAGAAAAATTGCGTGGCTTCATCCGAAAAAAATCAAGAGCATAGATAAACAAGGTATTTCTCTCTGTAATAAAAAGGGAAATAATGAATTTCCCGACAACCATTTAGATATATATGCGGACAACATTAGGAAATAATGTAAGTTGTCGAAGGTGTCGGGAAGTTCATTTCCGCGTCCAAACTTTGGTCTTGACCAAAATATGGACACGGAAATTTTTGCCCTTTCCCAAAAGTGCGGAAACGCCGGGAAGTGTTTAGGAATGATAAAGACAGTGAACGGAATCTTTCAAAAATATGTGGATAGGTTGCCGAATGAATGCGGATTTACTTATTTTGCATTCCGTGTCTTGTCCGCGCCCTATTCTTCATTTTGAATAGATCATAAACTCACGTACGCTGAGTTATTGTTTTATTACCTTTTTTTATCTGTTGCCTAGCAAAACGACATTGCAATTTAAGATCGGGATATCCGTTATTTGCTGTAAAATTTAACTAGTTGCGCCCATTTGAAGTCTTAACATTTTTCTTTGAGTTTGGTTTACTTGAAATTCTCTAGATTATGAGGAATCAAGAATCAAATATAACATTTCTAAAATAGTGAAATGTGCGCCAAGTTTGACAAATCATAATTGTCAGTAGTTTAGAGTTTCTCTATTTTCTAGGATGAACACATTAAGGCAACCAGTTAAAATTTCAAGTGTATCTAAATCGGCAAAATTATTGTAAATATGTTTTGTTTTGTTTTTTAAGATACATGAATTTACTAAATCATGATTCTTTTTTGTGTGTGTGTGGTGATATATTACATAGAGGTATTCACTTTTTAAAGGAATATACATGTACAAGAAGGAAAATACAAGAATGAATAATGTTTTAATGCTGTCATAAAATATTGAAGAACGTAAACTTTGATCACCAAAGTGCTTCATGTTTAATTGTTACGATCATCGTACATTTTTTTCTCCGTTATCATATAGGGGGCCTATCTCATTCAAGCCTGTTACTAGAATTTTATAGGGGGGGGTGTCCTGACTGTCCTCCATATGTCATAATGCAGAGGGTCCGTAATTCTGAAGATTTATAATTCCGAAAATAAAAAGATAGTTCATAATTTCAAAGGTTCGTAATTCCGAAAATTCAATAGAGCCCTACATAACTTTTCGGAATAACGAACCCGAATTCACTTTCGGAATTACTAACCCTATTTCTTTTTACGACTTTATGACTTTTTTCTTTTTTTTTTTTTCTTTTTTTTGAATTATGAACCTTCGCCGGGACTGACAAGCCGTAGGAGTAACAAACCTTTGGAATCACGAATACAACGAATAAGTGCATGTGTTTTTATTGATATTGTCCTTTGAAATAAATTTCATCATCAGGAAGCGACGAGGGCTCTGTTATCAATATTCGAATATACGAAACCTCGTTTTTTTTTTGTTTTTGTTTTTTTTCCAGGCGCGTGGCCGAGAGGGGCGGTGGGGGCGGCCTCCCCCCCCCCCAAACGTCAACTAAAAAAAGAAAAAGAAAAAGAAAGAAAAAAAAAAGCGAGAACGAAAAACCGGGGGGAAGTGGGATAAAAAAGAAAGCCTAAGAAGGCGCTACGGGCCGTTATCTTTCTCTCAAAATTTGCTAAAACGTCAAAAGGAAGGGGAAACTCCCCCTCCCTGACCCACCCCTGTGACATACAGTGCAGTATTGCGTCCAAATAATTGAAAAGCAGTCAGGGCTTTGAACTGTACTTTCCGCCTAAAAAAAAAGGTTCTTCGAGCAGTCATCTTTCGCGCTTCGCACGGGAGGGGCGGGGGACTCCCCCTCCCTGCACCCACCCCTTTTACATAGTGCAGTATTGCCTCGGAGTATTGCGTACAAATAATTGAAAAGCAGTCAGGGCGTCGAACTATAGCTTTCCGCCTAAAAAATGTTTGCTACGAGCCATTATCTTTCTCTCAAATTTGATAAAACGTCAGATCTTTCGCGCTCGCGGGAAGGGGGGAACCCCCCCCCCTCCCATCCCAGTTACATACAGTGCAGTATTGCATCCAAATAATTGAAAAGCTGTCCGGGCGTCGAACTAACTTTCCTCCTCAAAAAGGTGCTACGAGCCGTTATATTTATCTCAAATTTGCTATAAAAACGTCAGAGCTTTCGCGCTTCGCGCGGGAGCCCCTCCCGGCACCCCCCCCCCCCCATGAAATTAAATCCTGGCTAAGCGGTTGCCTTTTTCCTGTCTGAGATTACATCGAAGCCGGCTTTTGGATTAACCAAAGAAACAAAGAGCTGTAATAACGTACATGACTTTGTATCTGATAGGCTTATTATTTGTATTTTTTGTTTTGTTTCGTCCTTGAATAAAACTTGCCATACAAACTTTTCCAAATCGTCTCCATTTTCCCCCTCTCGACAGCGGTTGTGAAATCAAGATTTTGTACGCAATAGCATGTCTATCCGTCTCGTAATGTACAGTATCACATTCAGAGGTGACGAGAAACAAAATGCATAAATTACTTGCCATCTTCTTTTCGCTCCGCAAAGCCACTGCCCCTTGATGGTGAAACCGACATTTTGCACGCTATTGTAAACATGTCAATCATTCTGGTCGAGTGAATGGTATCGTGTCCTCTTTTCGTCAACGTGCCTTATTCATTCCACATCTACTGCTTACGAATAAAAATGTAATGTCTTATTACTCCTAATTATCGGGACTCTATATACTGTAGAATATAAGATAAAAGCATTCACAGTCATTTTGATTTGTCACTGGTGAAAATAATATTTCGCCAGTGACAAATTATCGATAATACAGCTTGCATATAGTCGCAGGGAGGAACTTTTTAAAAATCGATATGAAGTAGCAGAATGGAAACCGAATTTCATGAGTGGGGGAGGGGTGGCTGAAAAAAAAAAAAAAAAAATGGGGGAAGGGAGAGAGGGGGTCTGAAATCATATCTCATGTGAGGGCATTTGAAGAGCAATCCTTTTCAGGGGATATATCTAATATGATAATCTGCCAAACTAACATAATAAAAAATGAGAAAGCTCACATATTTTTTTTTTTTTTTTTTTTTACCCTTTCCCAGAACGCCAGCTCCCCTTTAAACGAAGATTTGGGAGGGAGAGTGGGGGAAGGGTGAAACAGTGGGATGAAAATAAACTGCGTCTTAGCTTCAAAGTTATCGTTTCTCTCTGCTCTACATGTAGTTAACTCGAGCTTTAAAAAAAAAAAAACATGCACTTGTTTCATAATCTCGAAAAAGGTCATTTTCTTCCTGGTTAAAAAGCTAACTTTCTTTTCTTTTCGGCTGTTAAGAGTTACAGAATTGGACGCTTATCATCCTCATGCTAAACAGCGGGATGAAGATAAACTGCGCTTCATCTCGAAAGTCATCGTTTCTCTCTTAAAACTATTTTTTTTTTAAACTACCTTTTGTAGAATTAATGCCCTGACAATTCTCTCTCTCTCCTTCTAAATCACAAACCCGTATCATAATTTCGAAAGTTCTTCTTAATTCTGTTCTGAAAGCTTACATTTACTTTCTGTGAGGGCATTTGAAGAGCAATCCTTTTCAGGGGATATATCTAATATGATAATCTGCCAAACTAACATAATAGAAATGAGAAAGCTCACATATTTTTTTTTTTTTTTTTTTTTTTACCCTTTCCCAGAACGCCAGCTCCCCTTTAAACGAAGATCTGGGAGGGAGAGTGGGGGAAGGGTGAAACAGTGGGATGAAAATAAACTGCGTCTTAGCTTCAAAGTTATCGTTTCTCTCTGCTCTACATGTAGTTAACTCGAGCTTAAAAAAAAAAAAACATGCACTTGTTTCATAATCTCGACGAAGGTCATTTTCTTCCTGGTTAAAAAGCTAACTTTCTTTTCTTTTCGGCTGTTAAAAGAGTTACAGAATTGGACGCTTATCATCCTCATGCTAAACAGCGGGATGAAGATAAACTGCGCCTCATCTCGAAAGTCATCGTTTCTCTCTTAAAACTATTTTTTTTTTAAACTACCTTTTGTAGAATTAACGCCCTGACAATTCTCTCTCTCTCCTTCTGAATCACACACCTGTATCATAATTTCGAAAGTTCTTCTTAATTCTGTTCTGAAAGCTTACATTTACTTTCTGTGAGGGCATTTGAAGAGCAATCCTTTTCAGGGGATATTAAAAATGAGAAAGCTCACATATTTTTTTTTTTTTTTTTTTTACCCTTTCCCAGAACGCCAGCTCCCCTTTATACAATAGACATGTGCCAACTTTTCATGGTATGGTCATTAATCTATCAATGGGTTCCGATTTCTAAGAACTTCCTGTCATAAAATGAAAGGCAAAGGTTGTGACACGAGGAGGGAAGTATAGATACTGAAAAGAAAAGATCGTTTTTGTTGTAAATAATGATGAATAATCCATCAATGGACCCCGCTTTCTAAGAACTTCCTGTCTTTTTGAGGCGGCGGGTGGGGGGGGGGGTATATAGTAATAATTTGTACTTTCTCGCGCCTTTCACCAAAATGCAGTCCCTTTGAGGTGAAAGTTACAATATTAGTACTCTTTCTTCCCCATTTATAATCGACTCTCGTCTCGTAAAGTAAATCGTTTCACCGCTGTTTCGTTAGCGGTTCATATATCGCGAAGACGACCCGCCGAAATTATTTTTTATCGTCAGGTAAAGAATTAATTTGTCAAGTAAATCGTTTCACCTCTGCTTCGCTAGCGGTTTATATATCTTGAACACGACCCGCCAAAATTATTTTCATCGACAGGTAAAGAATTAATTTGTCAAGTAAATCGATTCACCTCTGACGTTTCGTTAGTGGTTGATTTTTTTCTTGAAGACGACCCGCTGAAATTATTCTTATCGTCAGGTAAAGAATAAATTTGTTAAGTAAATAGTTTCACCTCTGCTTCGCTAGCGGTTTATATCTTGAAGACGACCCGCCGAAATTATTTTCATCGTCAGGTAAAGAATAAATTTGTCAAGTAAATAGTTTTACCTCTGCTTTGCTAGCGGTTTATATATCTTGAAGACGACCCGCCGAAATTATTTTCACCGTCAGGTACAGAGAATTAATTTGTCAAGTAAACCGTTTCATTTCTGTTTTGTTAGCGGTTCATCTTCGAAGAAGACGACCCGCTGAAATTATTCTTATCGTCAGGCAAAGAATAAATTCGTCAAGTAAATAGTTTCACCTCTGTTTCGTTAGCTGTACATAATTCTTGAAGACGACCCGCTGAAATAATTTTCATCGTCAGGTAAAGAATAAATTCGTCAAGTAAATAGTTTTACCTCTGCTTTGCTAGCGGTTTATATATCTTGAAGACGACCCGCCGAAATTATTTTCACCGTCAGGTACAGAGAATTAATTTGTCAAGTAAACCGTTTCATCTCTGTTTCGTTAGCGGTTCATTTTTCTTGAAGACGACCCGCCGAAATTATTTTCATCGTAGGTAAAGAATTAATTCCTCAAGTAAATCGTTTCACCTCTGTTTCCTGGAGTTACTGGACCTCCTGCCAATGTACGTTCCGTTTTCTGAATTCCAAATGTTGGCAAGTATGGAATAGGGCCAAAATCTGAAGCTGTTGCTTCGATCACGGTAAAGGACTGTCCTCTTCAAATTGCTTAAATTCCATGCAATTCTTGGGTGAAATCAGAAACTTTCTCGTATTGATCGATAGCTACGGCCGTGAAATTGAGAAAAAAATGAATTTGGATTTTCCATCATCAAAACCCCCCACAAAAAACAACTTTGTGGTTTTAAAGTAATATTTTGAGGGGCTAACATGTAAAGGTAGATGGACAACAACAACAACAACAAAGTTTGGCGAAAATTTCAGCATTTTGCATATTTTATTGACGATACATAGATTTGTCAGATCTTTGCACACAGTACTGGTGTTATCGCTTGACAACATTTTTTTTAACATCGGCAATACCTTGTCTTTAACGTCTTGAAAGAGAAGAGACATTGCATAATTATAAATGGAATATAAGAATGAGAAAACAAAGATGAAACATTAATCTCAAAGATGTCGGACCCATGCCGTTCTCGCGGCTCATCTAAAACATCACGCTTGCACATAAACCCTCGTCCGTACTAGGGCATTTAGACTAGTCCGTTTCCCCTAGTCTCCGGTACGAATGCGGACGCAATGCTCCCCGCAATGAAGACGCGTCTTTTTGGACGATAGCATGACGTTTCCCGCAGGCGGGACTTGCTTACGTACGTCCAAGAGGATTTAGGAGTATATGTGCGAGAAAAAAAAAAAAAAACAGCAAGCCCGCCTTTTCGCGTAAAATAAATATCTCCACGGTAAATACGCCCAATAACAGCAAATTCGGGTGAAATTGACCTATTATTGATTTATTCCTTCAAATTTTGAAGAAGAAAAAAATCTGATGGGGGGGGGGGGTGAAGTTAAAATTTAAAAATCTATAGTTACATGTATTTTCAAATGAAATTGGGCAGTATGACGTGAAGTAAACCTGTGCATGAGATAGTACAATTAGTACCAATTTAACAGCAATCGCAATATCACAAAAAACCCAAATTGATAACCAATCTGCACTTTCAATTAAAATGGTAGCCCCAATAATATGAGAAATAGCCCCATAAAATTAAAAAGTAGCCCCAAGGCAAAAAAAAAAGTATCCCCTAAAAAAAAAATTATTTCCTAGGCTGTCTGAAGATAAAAATTTGTAAACATATTTCAGAACATCATATTATATTCCACACTGGGGTAATTAATTCCAATCATGTAAGTCATTATTGGTCAGCTAGAGGTATGCATTACATAACTAAAATAATTTTGATGAGTTTGCATTATAACTTTGAAAATGAAATTACCAAGAAAAATTTTTCCACTTTTTGTTCCTATTCACCCCGCTTTAAGGTACTTGATAAATGAATATATGTCAATAACAAAGCGACCTATAGTGTCCGTAACAGGCTAAAGTCAATTGCAAAGTACTTAATCTTGACATCATATAGTATACAAATATTGACTGCTCATGAGGATGATGGTGGAAATTATCACTCCCAAGGTGGTATTCATACCGGCCCTTTTATAGAAGGGCCGGTATGAACACCACCGAGGGAGTGATAATTTCAACCACCATTCGATTACAGAGCAGTCCATATTTGTTTTATATACCTCATCCTTTTCATCCTTTTCATCCTTTTCATCCTTTACTAAGTCACTCGCCATGTTGAATTCTTACGCGCTGCGTGTATATTGATTAACGCGTAGTCGTAGCCTAGCAACTCGTGAATGCGCTCTTAAAACCTGAACCAAATTTTGTTTATGTACGTGTACGTGTGTGCAAAAGTCGCGGAGGGGTTACGCGTTCTATCACAGGGTTTTAGCGTTCTATCATTTGACCTTAGGTCAATTGATAGAATGCCAAAACCCTCTGAGCAATGACAAAAGTTTATTAGTATTAACCAATTCTATCAACTTTTAACAATTTGAAGATGCATTTTACTGGGGGGGGGTTCAGCTTTTGTATCTCAAACAGAAAAACTGCAATGAACAGATTTGAAAAGATACTCTCTATTGGATTTAAAATTGTAATTAGGCATCAAGATATGCAGCAACAACAATAATGACAGAAAAAAAGCAAATGGATAACTTATATATTGCACCAATGAATAACATGTATACTATGTAGTGTCCGTAACACCCTACTGGAAATTGTACATAAGTTATTTTGGACAACTTATGATAGTGAACAAGCCTTCCTAGCAAGTTCATTTGTTTTTATATGTATACAGATGGGACTAAAGTTTGGAAATTGTCTCATTTACCAGTGTTTGGTTGGCTTTTTAAAAAGTTTCAGGTTTTGAAATAACTGGCATTTGTGAGATCTCACCTTTCATTGCCACTGATGTGTATACTGCATCTATTTTATGGACTGAAGTGAGTGCGAATGGTTTTATTTTTCACAAATTGCCATTAAATTCCAAAAAGAAGTGCAAAATATTTTAGTATTAAGGTAAATAATGCTGGAAAATTCCATTTTTGCAGCTTTGTGTAGTGTCCGTAACACCTACCTCACCCCGTTGTGTTGCTGTTCATAAAATGATAACCAAGATAGTTTTCTTCAGGATATTGCAGGGTGTTAACCCTAGGGTATAGATTAACAATTTGGGGTTGATGAAACAACTCCATTGCATACTTCATATTTGGACCCCAAGTGCAAATGGTTTTGCATCCTGTTTGTGGCTATACCGAAAATATTTTTTTCATATGTACATGTTTATGTTATTTATATGTTATATTTATGTTTTGAAGTAAAATCTCTGAAAGCATGCTTGTCTTTTATTTCTTAGTGTATGTGAGAAATGTGTGAAAGCAGTTTAAATGATCCGATCATCCATTAATAATTTATTAAGAATAATTTTTTCATTACAAAAAGATGGATTGATTCTATTTGACCCCCCCCCCCCGCCCCCCCCCCCCCCCCCCCCAAAAAAAGCAGACATCACTGAAGATGTATCTTTAGTATGGAAAACATCTTTTAGTAACAAAGTTAAACAAATTTTACTCCTAAATATTCATTTGTTTCAAGACTGATCATAACTATGGATCTAGCAAATAAGCAAGACCAGGGGGTAACCTGGCCAGACTCGGCGGCGACTGATGGGTATATTTAGGCCAGGGGGTAGATCAATAAAATGTGACCCTGTTTTAGCCCCTCCACTCTACTCATTCATCCCCACCAACCACCATGTAGCTGAATAATCTGCTGTCAAGTTTTTTTTTTAAATGAGGGACAGTAACCAGAGGCACACCCGGAAGAATTGGCATGAAACCTACCGCATAAATCCAGTTGAAGAAGTTCATTGTAGGACACGATTTCACATCTAAAATTACAGAATTTGGATTACAAAACTGTTTAAAAACGGGACAGAGACGACTCATAAGTGTTTCCATTGGTACTGGATAATAAATATAGTTTTGATATTGACAAGGGCCCCGTAGGAGAAATACAAATCGTTGTTTTTTTCATCATCGATCATGAAATGTTGTCATTCCAACATGAAAATGAGTATATGGGACTGTGGTGTGGTGTGGTGTGGTGTGGTGACAGCGCCTTGTATCCTTTGGAAAAGGCGCTATATAAATCCAATTATTATTATTATTATCATTATTATTATATGCCCCATTCGCCATTACTTTGAACAATAAAATCAATCAAAATTGATATTGTATCACAGCGAGTCAATAGGGTAATTAACAGACTTTATTTCTTTAAAATATTGAATAAATCACGGTGCTCACGCTATTACAAAGGAGGAAATCGTCTCATTGTTTGTACCACCGTTACGGTGGACAACGCCGGTAAAATGCTCCTAAATCGTTTGCGAAGGGTGCCAACTCAAATTTGTGTGGTTCCCCTCGAAGATGTTTAACACACGTGACTTTCGCTCCCCCTGAAGGGCTGCCGATTTCTTTCATTTTCGAGATCAGCGAAGGAGTTACAACCACCATTACAAAATGCACAGGGACATCGCGATCAAATTTTAGGAGTGAAACTAGGCCTGAGTCGAGTCGGTCGGTCCACCGGCGCCCGACCGATGCAGCCGGTCACCGGTGCAATTTCATGCACACCGGCGGACCGATGAAATAAAGAAATACATAAGAAATTCAGTGTTAATGAAAGACTTTGAAAATCAACCAGTTTAAGAACTAAATTCCCTTATCTATATTAGAACTTTCTCATGATATTAAATTTCAAACCATTAATCAACCAAGTGGGACTATGGAAATAAGATTACCGAGCAGGATTTCTCAATTTTCTTGCTTGAATTTATCGGCCCGTATATTATTGTTGAATTCTGTGTGAGCGCTGCTGGTACGATTCTGCGCACCTTGCCCCGAGATGGCGCTAACCACAGAACTCCTAAAGACGTAGAAGGCTCATACCCATTCACAATGCACAGATCGCGGTATAGCCGTCAAACCCGCTGGAGGATTCGCTCGAGTGCACACGCCGCCATATTGCTTAGTCCTCGATCTTTTCATGGACCTACTACGAAGTCCATGATCTTTTCAACTGACCCACCAGACCGTGTGCTTCTCAATGCCTTTTTATGTTATATAGGATCTTCTCTATCAAAATAAAGGGCCTTGTGCCTTCGTCTCTTGAAATAGTTGGCTTTTCCACCAAGTTCAGTTGCTTTTCATACATAAGTAACGTCAACTAATATCATGTACATTTTTTTGGAGGGGGGAGGGCTGGTTCTCTTTCAAGACACAAAGGTTAGATTTTTATTCTCTCAAGTTCAAGATAATATTAAACAGTTGTTTTTTTTTTCTATCAGTATTATAATTGTTAGTTCTCTTTCAAGAAGGCAGCCTGAGTTCATTTGTTCACCGTCATCCTTCTTGACAAAAAGAAGCAAAATACATTTTCATGTAGGCCTACACGTTAAAAAACAAAAAAATATACTTCATCTTTTGTGCCATGTACATGACTTGTATAACCAGGGAGGTGGAAGAGTCACCTTCCTGGTATAACGATATACCTTTTGTACAGTGTCATCTGATATAAAAAGGCCTACAAATTTGTTTTGATTTAATAATAATAATAATAATAATAATAATAATAATAATAATATTGGATATTCATATAGCGCTCATATCCATTATGAATGGTGCTTAAGGCTCTCCAATATTACCCCGGCTCTAGCTAGGCTACCGATTCAAGGTTTGTTCAACATGCTTCTAGCTGCTATGTTTCTTTTTATCTTTGTTGATAATTCTTATAAATTCAGGACTTTATCGATGAACTGTTTGACATTGTATGATTAATCAGATGCAGGGGAACGGGGGTGGGGGCGGGGGAGGGGCGAGGTAAGTCTGTAGCCCTCCTCCCACTATAAACAGATATCGCACCATGGTAATATCATAATTGCTCGTTTGCATGTTCACTGCCTTTTTTAAAAGAATTGCTCAGCACGGCCCTTGAATCAATTTTATTCAACTTTTTGTTTTACTTTAAATTAATTCTCCTTTCTTTTTATTTTTCTCCCCTTTGTTCTATCTTTTTGTTTGTCATGCCCCTTCACTATGAGTGTCAAGATAAAACCAAGCAGATTTTGTGTGTCTATACTGATCGAGTTTCAGAAACAGATGAATATGATGATGTGCTTATTGTTTACGGTCAGAATTCCCTGCTCTCTGATCATCTCAATTACCCTTACCATCCATGGAATATCATTTGACAATGTTTGTAATTTCTATAATTTAGTAACCTATACATGGGAAAAAAATATACCCATGACTATGCTGTTTGTTTTACATGTATAATAATCACAGATAAATGTATCTGCAACTGTGCTATAATAACTTTGGCATAAAACTGGACATTGGCACATGCAGCAAAGGCAAGTAAAGCATAATCATCATAGAACTTCTATATATACATACATAATTTTGGGGACCGGTGATTTTGAATACAAGTACAGTAATTGTGCAATAAATTGTGATTTTTTGTGTGTTTTATACTGCAATAAGAAAAAAAAAATCTGCAAATTTCACGTGTTAAGTACAATTTTGGCCAAGAATTAGTCGAAAAATCAACCTATAAAGAAATTTCAATAGCCATGTCCATAGCCTATTGAAATGAGCGAACATCACAATGACGTATTATGTAATCCAAACAGGGTATTGAAATTGCTCTAAAGTTGATTTTCCGAAATCCTTTGCGGTCGAGTTCTTTGCATCATATTAGAATTGTACTGACTTATTTGCAGTTAATTCATGGCTCTCGAATTTGATGGGCTGGGCAAAAATAAATGTTTAAGTTGTAGTCCTCTCGAAGCTATCTTGCTTCCAATTTGGCAGTTGTGACACTACGTTGGCTTTATATTTTTTAATGTTCTTATTCAGCGTGAATCTACAATACATCCTATCAACCTTCAACAAAACACAGATGTCAGGATCATAACAGTGATCTGTAAAAACAAGAATTTTCTTGAGGGCTATATATTGCAACGTACTAAAATGAGCACACCCCATATCAAACTCTTACAAGAAAATTAAAGACTTGCATAGTCAGGAGATGAATACTATTATATACATTTCCACTTTCGATAAAGATATTTGCCAGAACCATGAGAACGGCGAGGGCAAGTTAAGCAAATGGCCACAAAATTTGATTTTCTTGTCATTTCAGTGACCAAAGTTGTTTGAAATAGTAAGTTAATATAGTACGGTAAAATTATCAAAATGAGCGACAAGAGTGGATGATGATTGCACTTCTATAATAACAAATAAGCATGAAAATGGCAAAGGCATTTGATAACACTGGCAATATATTTTATGTATTACAAGAGAAATTTCCCTCTCTTTTTTTCTTGGTTCATTTCAGTACCGGTACTAACATTAACAAAAGCAGCAATTTCAGAAAGATTTTATATCAACCTAGTGTTATATTCCAACAATCAAACATTTTGTAATGAATGTCTTTGATGCGACGAACTGCATGAATCTGGAGATCGAGAGCGAAGGACTAACCAAGATGGCGGATATCACGTGATCACGTACGAGCGTTGGCTACATATTTCGCACCAGCACGAGCCTTCTACGTCTTTAGGATTTCTGTGGCGCTAACTCCAGGCTAACTCTAGAGTCTCTAGTGGAGTAATTACAAGTTGCAAACAAACAGATAAAAGATGGCAGCGCCCATACACGTATACGGAACGCAACAATATCATAATGTTATGGGCCGATAAATTCAAGCAAGAAAATTGAGAAATCCTGCTCGGTAATCGTATTTCCATAGTCCCACTTGGTTGATTAATGGTTTGAAATTTAATATCATGAGAAAGTTCTAATATAGATAAGGGAATTTAGTTAATCTTAAACTGGTTGATTTTCAAAGTCTTTCATTAACACTGAATTTCTTTATGTACCGGTATTTCTTTATGTACCGGTATTTCTTTATTTCAACGGTCTGCTCGTCTCGCCGAAAAATCACCAGCGAACGACGGTCAAAAAAAACAAACCGTTATGACTCAAGCCTACTTGTAATATAAATATTATGTTCTTATAAGATCTCTCATGATTTCCCTCTTCAACAATCAAAAACATGCTACTTTCCCGATGCGGGCGGCGCGTTATATGCAGCTTTTTTGCACCGCATATTTTTTCATGAAATTTCATCGGTCCGCCGGTCTCCGCCGAAAAATCACCGGCGGGCACCGGTCAAAAAAAAAACCGTTATGACTCAGGCCTAAGTGAAACATATTTTTTTTGTCCTTGTTATATACTGTATACGCCATATATTTCGCGGGGGTTTTATTTTCGTGAATTTCGTGAATCACGAGTGGGTCGCGAATTTAACAACACGCCAAAATATTGTCAACATAAGAAGTCAGTTGAATTTGTTGTCTCCTGGTCAGAAATTCACCACTTCACTTTGCAAAAGTACTAGGTGTTACAAAAAACATTTCCCACTTTTGATCCTTAATAGTTCAAAAACTATATATCAGATAACACTGACATTGATATGAGCAATAGCTGAATAGTGTACAATTTTGTTGGAGGTAATTTAAAAATGAAAGCATAAATCAGTTTCATTAAATTCAAGATTAATTTTTAAGTTAGGGTTCAGATTTTGCTCTATTTTCAACCCTCTGTACAAAACTTTAACTTTGCACAGGGGTCAATTGGTGTGTATGGGAGTGTGTGGTTAACACCCAGACAATGGTCCTGGACAATGCTTTATCATTTATTCATGAGGAATTCCACTATCACAGCTAGTCTTTATTCATCCTCTGGCATTAACTGTGTAAAGTCATTTCACTGAGATGTCATTTTAATGGATTTTGAAGCAATCAAAGTAATGCGAAGTGATTTAAGTCATTCAAAGGATAGGAATATTGATGTTGTCCTTGATGATGATGATGATGATGATGACGACGAAGATGATGGTGATGATGATAATGATGATGACAATGATAGTGATTATAATGATGATGACAATGATAGTGATAATGATGATGACAATGATCGTGATGATTATGATGATGATAACGATTATGATGATAATGATAACAATGATGATGAGGATGATGATTATTATGGTGATGATAATGCTGCTGCTGCTAATAATGATGATGATCATGATAGTGACAGTGATGATGATGATGATAATAATGATGATAACAACGACAGTGGCTGATTTCCGCCAATGATTTTTTTTTTTTATAACGCCCTAAATTACGGCGTTATAACATCCTATTACGGCGCTATGAGGCCCTAAATTAAGGTGTTATCAAGCCCTAAACTAAGGCGTTATAACGTCTCATGGCCTTATAATGTCCTATTACGGTGTTACAACGCTTTAAATTAAGGCGTTATTTAGGGCATTATAACGCAGTAATTTTGAGCGTTGTAACGCCATAATAAGGCCTTATAATAACGTAATAGGGGGTTAAAAAACTGTAATTTAGGGCGTTATAACACCCTATTATGGCATTACAATGCCCTAAATTACGGCGTGATAATGCCGTAGTAGGGCCTTATAATGACGTAATAGGGCGTTATAATGATGTAACTTATAACGTCCTATTACGGCGATATAACACCCCATTACGGCGTTATAACGCCCTAAATTACGACATTATTTAGGGCATTATAACGTCGTAATATAGAGCATTGTAATAGCATAATAAAGCCTTTTAACAACATAATTGGGCGTTATAATGCCCTATTGTGACGTAACAATGCCCAGTATTACTGCGTTATAGCGCCGTAATAGGGCAATATAATGATGTAATAGGGCATTACAATAAGGCGTTACAATGGCGTACTAAAAAATTTTCTTCAAAAAAACATAATTTTCTTCATCCCCTGGCTACATGCCAATTTTTTCATCTCACCTTTAAGCCAGCAACCTGTGATGGCTTAATTAGCCCTATTTCTTACATAAACATGGAAATGTATTTCCTGAAAAAGAAAATGGATTCACTAACTGAAAAAGAATGAAATTTCAAGATATCAGGCATGCTCTATTATGCCAACTTTCAGGCTCATTTCAGTATAAGAAATTCTTAATAAAAATGTTCAGCTTGCCTTAGGAGGTGTGACTGGATACGCCGAGACCCAAGTGCCAGAAGTTTAGGGTTAAGAAAGAGGGCTTCTACAATTCACCACCCTCATCTAAACTGAATTTATGCAGGTATTATAGTATAAGCTGGATTTTTACACTGATTTAATGTTTTACTATAAAATAAGTACCCTGGTACTATTGTTTCAATTTGAGAAAACAGACAATTAATCTGTACAAAATATCAAGGTGCAACTCATGTGCTAAAACAAACATTTCATACTTCATACATGTACATACATTGAATATCTATCAACTGAAGAGGTTTAATGGCATGCTGGATGACACCAAGAATGATTGACTATGTACATGTACACATACTACCTGTAGTACAATCAATATTAAGTGTTTTATGAAGAGTTGAATGTATAGAAGAGCTGTTTTGGTCGATGAGATTTCCTGTCCATTTATCACATGAATGTCAAAAACTACTAACATTCCGGACATACTGCAATGATGATAGAAACCTATCTCATCCAGAAATATTGAAATCTTTAAGCAAGCAAATAAGGTACATGTATTCCTTCAGTAACTTCATCTCATAATGATGGCTAGGATTTATTTACTATTGGCATTATGTTACAGAATCACTGAATCTGCATCTACTGATGTTTTCATAACACATCCACAAGATGTCACTGCAAATGAAGGAGATAATGTAACATTCTCCTGTGCAGTCAACAAAATGGACAGGGCAAGCATCTCCTGGACTGTGGTACCTGACCACAAGAAACAACAAAAAACTAAAGAATTTGATCATCACCTGACATCAACACTGACTGTCCAAGATATTGATCAATATGACTGCTACATAACATGTACTGTCAGCTATACCTATGACGGCCAGTACCAATGGAGAAATTTCTCTTCTAGGAGGGCTAAGCTAACTGTACAAAACTTTCCAACAAATGGCATGCTAAGATGTGCTCCTCAGAATGCACTATCAATACTTGAAGGCGAGTTCATCCAGGTGCATTGCATGGTTCATCGCTGTAAACCAACGGTTGACCTAAGCTGGAGACTGGAATCGCAGGATAGCTTTGATCTTCCCATGCCCAGGATAAATGACGTTGGGTTAATGAGGAATTTACTGGGTGAGGTGGTAGCAAGTCAAGAGCTACACAATAAGAGAATAATGTGTATTGCGACAAGTGAGCTAGCTTTTCCAGGAAGATCACTTGAATGTCCCATTGGCCCTATCAAAGTTCTTACACCTCCAGTTGTTACTGTGCATCCCAGAAATGCCATTTTGGAAGACCACATAATGATTGGATTTACATGCATGGCAGATGGCTACCCACAGATTTTCGACTTCTCTTGGTCTTGCTCATCAAATGTGAAACTGAATGGCTGTAATGGAACCTCCATATCTACAAACATATCAGTTGTTCACATACATGTATCTACATCATTTAGCCTTACTGATACAGAGTATGCCACCATTACCTGTACAGCTATAAACACTGTAGGATCTAATACATATTCATCAAATCTAATGATAAAAAAGAAAAATGTTGTAACCTACCCTGATCACAAAACAACAACACCTACAGCTTGTTTAGGTGATGAAGTGTTCAGCACTTCTCTTCAGTTACAAGAACAGATAATAAAACAAACCAACAAGATAGCATTTTGGTGTAATGTAACTGGAAATAACCTTGCTGACATAAAATGGAAGTGGTACTATAATGGCCTTCTTATCACAGATCATGATCAGGGTTTCTTAATGGAAGAAGTGACAAAGTCATCATCAGCTCTGCATTTCCTTAACTTTTCAGAGATTAAACATGGCAAAGAAATCCTTTGTGAGGTCACACTTTGTGGTCATGCAGTAAGGGCATCAGCCAATCTTTCTGTTCACCCTGAGCAGTTGCAAAGCAGGTCTAGTGAATCAGAGTCATACCTATTAATACCACCATTTGGGGCACCTGCTCTCCCTACAGGTTCACCACCAGCCAAACTTGCCATGTGGAAGATCATATCAATGGCAAGTGCAGGAGTTCTAGTGACCATTGTGCTCACAGCATGTGTAGTTGCAGTAGTGTCGATCCTCCTATACAAACAATTCAACAAAAGGAACAATGAAACTTCCAAACAAGGTCCTCAAGGACAAACCTGCGAAGAGCTTCCTGCTGGAGGAGCAGTTTATGAAGTTCCCAATGTACCAGACACTTCTTTCACCAATGTCCCTACTACATGTACCAGCACCGAATCAGAAGATACTTCCACCTGCAGCCTGCAAGACACATATGCCTCTGAGATCATCAGGGATTCCTTCTCCAGCACACCACCTCAGAGTTCTTCATGGACCAGTTCATGTGATGCCTACATGGGCGCCAGCCCTCCAGGGAAAAGAGATCTACAACTTACCAGTCGCAGATCCCATTCTTTGAACATCCCTCTGTATATCAATCAGGACATTGTAGAAATGCATGAATCAAAATGAAAGTGTGCATTAATGGTCTCTCTGCCTCTCTCTCTCTTTCTTTCTCTTTATTTCTTTCTTTCTATATATCTTTGTTCCCATGTCTTCCATTTTCTCTGTGTCTCTATCTCCCTTACACATGTATACAATTGAAACCTACAATGAAACAAGATTAGAAAATGAGTTTATGAGTTTGTGAATAAAACAAAGAAAGGCTTTGTTTTTGTACCTTTTGGTAATCAAGTTTTAGCATGTTTATTTCATTACATTTTTTTTTGTGTGGTCATTAATGATGTATCAAAAGTGGGGGATACACTGAAAAGATTAAAATTTGTTTTATTCTTATCCTTCTCTTAAAACTGCTAACAAAGAAAATTGAAAGAAATTGAAAGAAATGAACCAAAAACAACCTCTTTTTTACCCCAAACCATGAACTCAAGTCATATGAAATTTACATTATTACGATCCAAACTTACTTAAATCAAGCTTCTTTAACTATGGAATTGGTTATTTCATATTCAATGATTATACAGTAATCATAGTTGTAATCATATCACTTACATGTAGTTCTCAATTAGTTCAGTAACTATCAAAGAGAACTTATATATAATCTAATATATGATATCACTATCTTCTCTGTTGACGATCTGTGAAAATTACAATCATGGTAACTGTAAAATATCACAGAGACATTTAATGTACATATAAATTGGTGACCAAACAAAATTATACATAGATATCCAAGACGTACAGGCATAATATCAGGTTACTAAATCGCACTTTTAAAAATCAATCATCTAACAAAGTTTGTGACAAACATTGTTTGTCTCGCTTGCAATCTGTTCAATACAGTTTCTCATGCATTTTCAATACTGTTTTTTCTTGGTACATATGAGTTTGCATCATGTAAGATTGCTGTTCTCGTAAATAAGAGAAAGGTTTATTTTGAAAAAATGTGCTCACAAATCAACATTATAAAGGTGCAAATCTAATATCAACAGGAAGCTGCACTAATTACAAGCTTTGCTTTAAGTTAGCTTCCTTTTCTTTATTGTTATATACATATAATTGTATGAGAAAGATATTTTTATTGTGATTTTTAATTGATTGAGAAAAATAATCAAATTGAATTGAAGTGAAATTCTATGTTTACGGCAATTCTTTTCATACCATAATATGGATATGCTCTGTTGCTGCCAAAAATACAGCAAACATTTTTTTTCTCATAGTGACTTTAATCAAAGTTATTAAACTGCAGGGCCCTGATATTTTTACTAGACGGTCCATGTACAAAGTGGTTCAAAATAACTAATATTTATCCATACATTTGTACAATATTTTTGTTGTTAGGAATAAATTTAAAACTTTCAATTCAAATTTGTTGTATGTATTCAAAGATACTGTGATGTATCTCTCTACATAATAATAATAATAAATACATGTAATATGCAGTTCTTGTATAGCGCATATTACAAGTCACTATGTCTCTGTGCGCTTTAATGAAAGAAGAAAGAGAGAGGGGAGAGAGTGAGAGAATTTTTTTTTTTAAAGGTTTACAATTAGCATAATTTAAGCTTGAAAAAGATATGTTTTTAAGAAGCCCTTTAATTGTTCTATTAAATATGGGTGCTTCTTTAATGTAATTTGGAAGTTTATTCCAGGCTAGTTTTTTTATATTGTTGACATGATGAAGAAAAGCTCCAGGGCTATTAAATGTGTACAAAAGATTATCTTTCTATCAGGATTCCTTACATATAATCTAGACCCTGAAAATGGAAGTCTCATGCACAAAACCACTAATGTTTCGATCTGGTCCTGGGGAAAAAAATTACTGTTGAGCCCTGATTCAATACAAAGCAGAGAAGTGGGCACCTTGCCCATTTCGTAGGTATGGTGTAGGTTGTTTTTTGTTGGGTTTTTTTTCTGTTTGCCATCATCATTCTTCGAGCTACATGTATGATTAAACATACCAGATAAAAACAATTCCTGACTGCAATAGCAATAGTTTCTTGGAATAATCAAAAGATGCAGAGAGACAGAGAAAAGAGACAGGGACAGGGATTTTTTTTTCTTTAAAGCCAGAGTAGTGCGAAATTGACAAGAAAAGAATAATTGCAATTGTAGGAAAGTGATTTAAAAATGAGAGTAAAAGTGAGAGTATGTGAAATGATAAATATCTCTTAGAAAATGTGGAGTATATACATGTAGTATACAAAGTAAGACCTTTGATGGCAGGAAGTGATTTTTCATTTATAGAATAT
Organism: Heliocidaris tuberculata; assembly: GCA_025618425.1. Classification (NCBI taxonomy): domain Eukaryota; kingdom Metazoa; phylum Echinodermata; class Echinoidea; order Camarodonta; family Echinometridae; genus Heliocidaris; species Heliocidaris tuberculata. The sequence goes on from CM046837.1 coordinate 44,359,981, forward strand.
TTTAGACACCTTTTAAAAATCTCAAAACAAATGTTAAAGCTCATGTAGAGTATTGGTAGCAAAAAGGAAATTGGAAAGAAACATGTTAAATATAGTCTCATGTTGTTCTCCTTGTATCAAAAGATGTCTGTAGGAGATCATTTGGTATTCCATCTATGATTTCTGGTGATTTTCAGTATAAATATCTGTAAGGAATGCCTGATCATTGAAATTGTTCTAAGACTCTTCCACCCCGACGGCTCCCCGCACAGCAATCTTGGGGCTTCGCAAAGAGACAGCGTGTGTGCACTGTGTGTAGCTACTCATCATTGGTTTTACACGTGTGTGTGCACAGTGTATAGCACATGCTGCCTTTGTTGGGATTTTACGTGCCTGTCCCGGCACGTAAATTAGTTTTTGCCTCTTATTTGTTTAATATTAAACTTTAGGAGGCAAAATCTTCACAGTGTCTTAGTATTGCTAGTATCTTGCCATTTATCAACAAAAATTGAAGAAATCTGACGAACAGTTTTTGAGGGCTTACCAAAACTTTACATGGCCTTTAAGAAGACAACAATGACAAATGCTCTGAAAACATTCATGTTTGTATATACTGAACAAGCTCAGAGATTACTTGACAGGGTATTAACCCTGTCAACACCACATTCAGAAATAGCATGCATATAGTCAATATTAATCTATAGCTTGTGATTACTAGCAACTTAATGAAAATGTAAGTTATAGTGTTTGCATATATGTTTGATGATAAAGAGCAGTATACTAGGAATAATACTTCATGTGTATTTGAGGAGCTTATGCGAATGATAAAAAATGCCCTTCACTTCAAATGGCAATATTGTATAAAATTGGCATGAAAGTTCTTGAAGACTTTTGAAAGGATTGGGAAGAAGTACTGTGGAATAGGTGAATAGGGCCAATATATAATACGGACAGAAACAAGGAAAGATTTTTGACATAATAATTTCCTCTAGGAATGATGCAGACCCTATTTGCTTAATTCATGGAGAATGAACAAAGAAAAGGGTCTGCGAATTTCGCATCATTACAAGGAAAAGAAATTATACCCAAACAAAATTCTGATTTGATTCACATCATTCTCAGATACTTGAACTATGATGATTGATGGGTCAGTTGTCTAGTAGAATTTTAAAATCTGAAAAACCACTATGCCTAATGTTTAAAAAAAATAATTTTTGAAAAAAATGGCTTTTCTTACCTTCTTTGTTCAAGGGGGTTGTTTTTGTGGGGGTGCAATCAATACCCTTATGATACATCCCTCTTTGTGGTGCAGATACAATAGTCATAAATTTGATGAATAATAAATAAATTATATGGAGATAGAACTTTCAAAGAGCTGGCTCTATAGTTACTTACATTCCTTTATGTTGTCTTCCTGCTGAAACATAGTTTTAAAGTGTAGGAATTACAATAATGATCAGTTATATTTATTAAAGTGTGAAACTTTCTGTTCAGCACTTTAATAATACTAGCATAAATTACCCATGGCACCTTGGGGGGGGGGGGGGGGGGGGTCTTCTCCTGTGTACAGCCCAAGTACCCATTCACAGTAAAAGGCAAGTAGTTTATTGATGAAATTGAGGGGGGGAGAACTTGAATATCATTACGGAGTGAAATCAAAATCTAACCGTATACAATGGAAAACAAAATGTATTGTAACATGGTGTATTTAGTAAGCAGTCAAGAGGCAATTATGGTAATATAGAAATATTATCATTACATGTATTAAGTCCAAAATAAATGTGTAAGTACATGTACCCTACAATGTACAACAGATTGCATTTGTTTGTAGTTCTTCTATTAAAGGTTGCTCACTCATGTTTAGTGGAATGTTGAAAGAAGCGAGAGAGAGAGAGAGAGAGAGAGAGAGAAGGATACAGCGGGAAACATTGCCTGGGGAAAATGAGAGAGAGAGAGAGAGAGAGAGAGAGAAACAGTGGAAAAATGAGAGAGAGAGGGAGAAACAGCCAGTGAAACAGCCAGTGAAACAGCCGGTGGGAAAATGAGAGAGAGAGACTCATAGACAGTCAGAAAATGATAGAGAGAAAGAGAGAGAGAGAGAGAGAGAGATACAGCCACAGTGGGAAAAATGACAGCGAGAGAGAGAGAAAAAAATAGACATGCAGGGGGATAGATAGAAATTATAAAGAATACAGGAGAGAGAGAGAGAGGGGGGGGGGCTGTTGTGATGAAAAGTGATAAGATTTGTGTAGTGCTTCCACTGGCATGTTTAGGTTTCTGATATATTTTTTTCCTGGTAGGTTAAGTAGTTATGCATTGAAGGAATTGATAAAAATGTTAGAGCATGCACTGAAAATGCATATCTTATGGAACTCGCGCATCTTTTAAACGTTATATGGGCTATTAGAATACAAAATTCAGTTTCATTCAAATAAATAACAATATCGACATGTGTATGTTAGATTATGTCTTTTTTTATCTAATGTAAAGCACAATGTACAAAATATAAACACGTCAACTAAAGGCAAGATATGCTACAGTATACGGATGAAAAGATCATGATTTTGAGATGGCATGTTATCATTAATGTAAAAAGAAACTACTGTATAAGCCATAAATTTCGTGGCCATAAATTTTCGCAAGTAGGACTAACCAGACTATTTCGCGAGTAGTTGAATTCGCGGTCGGAAAATTCTCAAATCTACAAATAGCGGTGATGATGTACTTTTGCAAAGCGAAGTGGTGAATTTCTGACCAGGAGACAACAAATTCAACCGACTTCTAATGTTGGCAATATTTTGGAGTGTTGTTAAATTTGGGACCCACTCATGATGCGTGAAATTCGGGAAAATAAAACCCCCGCGAAATATATGGCGTATACAGTACTCTGTACGTCTGTTATAGACTGATAGATACACTGTATTGGTTGTTTAAGCGATAAACTATTTTTACTCTGTTATATTCATGTCTATATTCTTAATAAACATTCATATATATACAACAGAGTGTCCTAAAACACATGTCAAACAAAATATAAACGTGTCATCAGAATATATGAGATGGCATGTTATGTGAAAACAAAGCACTATGAATTTGTATGTTACAGATACACTGCGAAGACGAATCTAGATCGAGAGTCAGATCGACGACATCGACACCCATCGACATCGAAGCCGAAATATTTTCAGCCGTTCCCAATGTCCGATGTGACTGAAATTCAGGTGCTAGTTGTACTTGTAGTTCTAGATTCAGGCGGGATGTGCATTAGCGCCTGCAATTTCTGACTGTTGAACAATTTTCAGATTAAGTCTAACATTACATATACAACCATGCCATGGATTCACTGGACGGAAACACACTGAATGAAGGCCGAGTGCATGCAGTGTAGATCTACGCGCAACGCGACGGTTCATTCATCAGCATAGCCTTAAGCATACTGTACGTGTAATGTATGCCTATGTAATTTCGCTGAGCCGAAAAAGGTCGAAAGGACTGGGAACTTTGAAGCTTTACTCGGGGCCTGCCAAAGAAAGTTACGAATTGTAAAAACCTTTTGAATAATGCGACCAAAATACCACAAACAACCCCTTTCATGACAATCTCTGAACAATATAACCACGTTTACAAAAAACCCCAGCTCGACTGAGTGCAAAATCGCCGAGAAAAGCGCCGTCAAACAAACGGAAGGACAGACAAGATCTGAGCTTAGCCAAATTATAGTAAGGATTCAATTGTTGTCTTACTTTCTATGCTCATAAATCTACTGCTCTTTATAAAGGTCTCGCATTAATCACTTTTGTTTCTTCTGTTCTGACACTAAAAACAACCCCAAAAAGATGAATTTTTTAAGGTTTGATTTGATTTGATTGATTTATTTATCTTTATGATCCCTTTTTTTTCTTCAAACATATTTTACAAACTGAATTACAACATAATAAACAAATACTAATACATTATCAAATAGAGTAATTCAATTGTATAATTAACGTAAATGAATCATAAAGAAGGATTGTTCAGTAAAATGTATGAGAAACTACGGCTGGAATCTAGGAAAAATCAAACTCAAATCATATTCAAAATTACAAAAAGGAACCTGTCTTAGCAAACATTGTTCATCTTCTTTTTTCACATACATTTTTTTTTTTTTTTTTTTTGTCATGGCTTGATGCAAAAAGTGTTTGCGAAAGCAATAATAATCATAAAAACAAACTGTTTAGCAACCATATCTAGGACCCTTCTTACTAATATTCATACTTTGTCAAATTGTGTCAATACTAGGGCTAGACAAAACTTGGACTAGACGAAACTTGGACTTGATATGATTGATCACTTCAAATGAAAGCATCTTCTAGTTTTGATAACCAACAACAATACCAGAGCCATTCAGGGAAAATTAGAACAACGAAAGTGAGCAAAATACAATTCAGTTTTGATTGATGTGCATAAGAGGTTGCTTGCACTTTACCATTAATGTGTGTTTCAAAGCCCCTTAAGGAAGGAAACAGACATTTATCAGTGTCAAAAAATGTTGACTGTGGATCTAACTGTGCTCCTTAATGAGTTACCAGACTGGTTCAGAACCCGGTAAGGGTTTTTAGAAGTTAAAGAGCCAGACCAGACAAGGATTTTTTGCTTGTGAGCTACAGCACTAGAAAATTCTCTGATTTCCCAATCTCTAGTGAGTACATTTTGCATTAATCACAACATGAATCATAAATGAAACTTAAAAGTAGTTTCAAGTAGCTAAAGGAAGTTATCTATAATCATATCCAATCACCATCGGAAAAGGCAATAAATTTATCAGCCTAGTTTCGAACAGCCTAGCCACTTGAAGTGATAAAAGACCTTGACAGATATTGTACCAGTACATGCAGATTACACTTCCTAGAGACTGCGGTGTGTTCTTTCGTTATCATTCAGTGAGCAATTTCCTTCATAACTTTCTACAACTAGAGAATGGACTGTTTTAAAAGTTCTTTTTCTAACACTCCAAATTTATCATTACAAATGGCTTCATACAGAAAATCCATGTGCTTCAGGATATTATGCTGGGAAATCTTAATAATGTGCCGACTTTGGGTGGTCTCTGCAGCATGCCGGTATGCGTCTGAGCAATTCACAACTGTTCCACAGCACAGTATAGCACATGAAGGCAGCTGGGCAAATTTTAGTTGTTCCCCTCGTGATTTCAACCAAGACCTTGACACTATAACATGGCGTGTTTCCCCAAACACAGAACAAAAGGACTCTCTCCAGCCTGGTGACAAGAGTGGAACAGTGATATCGACAGTGATGATCAAGGTAACTGGGAGAGCAGACTTTTCTATAACTTGCAGTGTGGAAAAATCAAGATCTTCTACTGATCAACATCCAGTTTGCTACTCAGCAAGGGCGAGATTGACTGTCCACTACTTTCCTGATGAAAGTGAATTGAAATGTAGCCCAAATGAATCAACAGATGTAAGAGATGGGGAACTTCTACAGGTCAATTGTAATGTGACACGGTCCAAACCAGCAGTGGATCTGAACTGGAGTTTTGATGAGGGAGGTCCACCTCTTCCGACCCTGATGCCTGACAATGATGGTCGGGTACGATTTCTGACTCATGTCCTCCCTATCACTGAAGGAATGCATGGTAAGACAATAACTTGTGTTGTGACCAGTGACCTTGCATTCAAAGGAAGAGTGCTAAACTGCACTATTGGTCCTGTCAAAGTTCTCACTCCTCCACAGGTGACTGTCTACCCAGGTAGCATCGTCTTACAAGATAACCAGCATATCCCTTTGTTTTGTGAGGCACATGGATATCCCAATACCTTTAATTTCTCTTGGACATGCTCACAAAACGAGTTCCTCTACGGGTGCAACACATCATCCCAAATTGCAAACATATCTATTCAGTGTAATCATTCACAGACTTCTTGTAGGAATGCAAACAATATTACTGTCTCATGCACAGCTTCAAACTTTGCAGGAAATGCTACCAATTCCTCACAAATTTACATACAAAGAGAGCAAGAATATAAAAAACCTGACAACACAGACAACACTCCTGAAAACTGTGAAAGAGGTATTTTCTTGAACATGACCGCCTACTACAAGTATCAACAACGCCGAACAACGGTTTCCTGCATGATCCCAAAGACATATGACAATGTAGCTGAAGTGCAGTGGTACTTCAACAGAAGTCCCTTGAAAGCATCAAGTCAAAGATTTGTCCTAGAAGAATTGCCACTGTCAACATTTTCTCTGCACATCTTCAATCTCTCTCAATCGGATGTTGGTAAGGTAGTTGCATGTGAGATCACATCTTGCAATACCATACAAAGATCTTCACTTCTTCTCTCCTTCAACCTTGACCAGGGTCATTTTGAACAATCTCCTGATCTTCTTGGAACATCCCAACAACGTCAGCTTCCATGGTGGCAAATGGTGGTAATTGCATCTGCTGGTGTGGTCACTGCAATTGTCCTGATCGCTTGTGTAGTGGCACTGCTTGTTAGGTTCATTAAAAAACAACTCAATGCAAACAACCGAGCCACCACTCCAAAAACCCATCATGATAATCCGAGTCTTGATCGATCTAGTGTGAGTAGTTATGGACAATCCTGCATTGAGCCATCCTATGAAGTGCCAACAATACCATATGACTTAAATCCCAAGGCATTCATAGATAAATGTCCCAATGAGATTCAACACAATGGCCTCATGCACACTTACGCCATTGACACAGCTCTTGCATCTGTCAACAGCTCATCTTCACAACGTTCTTCTTGGGCCAGTTCCAGTAATACTTCCAAGGGGTCTAGATCAACACTAGCAAGAGAAAACGAAGTTCATGCAGACAGCACTCTGACATCAGAAACTCCCTATGTTAATGAAAGTGTTATCTTAATGCATTCATTGAAGAGACAGAATTCAGCTGCTATGTCTCTTAAGAGGCAAGAGGGTGACATAGATCTAAATGGCAAACCGATGCCAAGAATCCTGCATGCACAAAATACAAGAACAGGTGACAGTTCTGAAAATGTTTCAGCAGCAAAACTTAAATGAGAAAGATTTATTACAACTATACACCAGTTAAGAAAATAATTGGGGGGGCCATTTCAGAAGCATCTATGCAAATGAATAAATTTAGACTGGGATTCGAATTCATTTACTACACTTATTCAAAAACAACATTTTATCCTAACGCAAAATCTTATTGTTTCTCCTTTCTTAGTTCGTACTCTGAAATTATATTGAACTAAAGAATAAATACACATATGTATATTTTTTGATAAACAAAGCAATATTACATCATCTGTCAAGAGCCAGACAGGCGTTAACTCTTTGTTATTGAAAATAGGTAATGCTCTTATGGCTCTGAGAATACATAAATAGGCCTACTTCCTATGTATTGTAACATTAAGCGAATTTTGTTTCTAATATAAATAAAAACAGAGGAAAACTCTTTCATTATCTATTTATAAATCAAATGAATAGCTTTGGCATAAATTATCCTTTGTGTGAGATACCTCTATAGCTGATGTCCAACTCAGTATTACATACTAGTTTTAGTAAAATCCAAAATGGGAGGTATGGATTAGTTCAAGTTTGAGAAAAGTCTTATGAAAAATAAGAAAGTTAGGAATTTGTTTAGTTGTAATCAATCATACAACTTTTGTGCACCTTTCCTATTTGTTTTGTACTGAAGTGTCAATAATTTCTCATTTCTCAAAAGAAAATATTTAATTGTACATGCAAACTAAATATATCTATTGTATATTTTCACACAACCCCTAAATTAAAAAGATCTTTTTCTTAACCAATGACACAGACAATGGATATTTATGAAATTTGCAGTACAGAGCAAATGGGAAAGTCGCTGGAAAAGTACATATCAGAGTTCAAAAAATTGTGTTTCATTAATCTGTTTCTCTCATTTTCCTGCTTTCATGAAAATCAACTATATACATGTATCAGAGATTCATAATGTGTAAATATCTGTACTGAATCATGAAGAATAATGAATAATACTCTATATAGGCCTATGCAAATATAGCACAACCAAATAAGCACATGACAGTAATGTTAAGCATCCACTCATTTTTTCCATAAATGAACACGGTACAAAAGGGACAAAACCATGATGCTTTTTACTCAAGTGATGAAATTTGATTCTTTTCAGCTCACATCAAAATCTTATAATGTATTTTTTCCATTAATTAAAAAAAAAATAGTGCAGCAGTATCCATTACAAAAGTGTATTTGTCTTGATAGTAGTAAAGTGTTCAAATAAATTTACATTCTTTCAAGACATATGGGTTTTTTAATGTCTTAACACTTTGAACATTTCAATTTTTCAATATTAAAGTAAATGATATCTTTTGAATGATTTAATCATTAAATTTTTAAATATTCTGATTTTGTCATTTGTTAAATCATACAAATACAGATTTTTAAATCTAATGCATATTAAATCTGATCAAGACTGATGCATTTATGAAAAAAGTGTGTAAATGTATGTATTTATTAAGTGTGCCTAAGAAGTGTATTGAACGACAGCTGAAAATCTTTGTCACACAATCTAAATGTCCATAATGTCTGCAGTGATTTACTACAAAATGAAATTTGAAAGCATGGCAATTTTACAAAGATCAACAACTTTTACAGTACATTACTTTAAAATGTTATCATACTCCATCCTGGAAAGTGATTATATAACACAGGCAAAAGCTTCACATGCCTTAAAGGTAATAAACAGTAGTGGTAGCAAAATGAAAGTTGGCATGAAACTGCTCAAATATAGTCTCATATTGTTCGGCTTCAATAAAAATTCAATTCAATTCAATTCATTTTATTTAATACTCCATAAAAACAACAAACAATATAATTATTCATAACAATACACAATAAATACAGTGAACATATAAACAGTATGGAAGTATTAGGAACTTAGCAGGAAGGCAGTGCCTTATATAAAGCTAAGTCCAATTGGAAAAAAAAAGACCAAACAAAAAAAACAAAAACAAAAACAAACAAACAAACAAAAAACCCAACAAAACACACACATACACGCACACGCACACACACACACACACACACACACACATGCGCACAATAAATAATTAGTTATCAAGTAAATGACGTTTAAGAAAAAAAAAAAGATACATAAAAAAGATACATGAGTGAGATAATCCGGTATTCTATTCATGATTTCCGCTGATTTTTAGTAAAATAGTTCAAAGGACCACCTACCCCGACGCTCCCGGCTCAACAGCGCATAGCGGTTCGCACACACTTGTTACACACACTGTTTTCACATCAAATTACAAGTGTGGTATATATGATTATTTTTTTTGACATTTTAGCCATTTCTAAACCATTTTTCGTCAAACAAACATCACCTATGTTCGAAATTAATCATTTCACAACAGTATATGTAATAATTTCCATTCTAGCTGACAAAGTAGTTAAATATCCAAAGCGACACCTTTCCCACTACTGTACGATACCTTTAAGAAAACTTGACAAATACTTCATGCAAACTTAGGTACATGTAGCTTAGCGAAACAAAGTGGCGAGAAAAGAATGTTTATTGAAAATCATAATTTTATTGCATTAAAGGGCAATCCAACCTTGATAATAAGATGATTTGTGTGAAAGCAGAAAAATAAGAAAAACTGGATGGTGAAAGTTTGAAAGAAATCGGACAAGGAATAAGAAAGTTATGGATGTTTGAAAAATGACATCTCTACATCTATGCGAATCTCAAATTGGCAATTTGGTGATTCAAATGTGACATGTTTGTGGACAACTCTCCCATTTGTCGTACACAAAAATATCATTAATTTGCGGTTTTCTTCAAGGCGCTTTTACCCTCGGGGCAGTACTCAAAATATATTGGAGATAGCATATTGTTATAGGTCCTCATGTAAGAAAGAGATCCTACTAAGTAATACATTTTGAAAAAAGTGACATTTTAGTCATTTTGTGTGTTGGAGTGAATGGAGCAGTTGTCCACAGATACATCACAGTGACATTACCTATTCGGCCAATTTGAAATTCCCATATGTATAGTGATTACAACTTTCAAAAATTCATAATTTTCTTATTGCTTGTCCGATTTCGTTCAAATTTTCACCAATCCGCTTCTCTGATTTTTCCTCTTTCTTTCAAAGCGACTTGCTATTAAGGTTGGATTTCCCTTTAAGGTAGTAAACATACATGTATCATGAAGCCAGAGAGCAGATGAAAATCTACTACCTTCATTAGGCTTTATGGTACCAAAAGTGTCATTACATGTCAACTTACAACTGTTTTATTCACCACTGTCTTATTCACCACTGTCACCAACAATTTCACGTTTTGCACTATGGTAGTGTCTCTTCATGCCACTCCATTTTTCTATCCTACCTTATGAATGTACAAAAAATAAGCTATTGATGGATCCATTTTTAAAACATGTTTTGGTAATGAATAGGATGAGACAAGCTTTGGATTATAGTGCATCTATTTACTCTTCTTGTAATAAACAAGGCCAACGCAAAGCATTGTCTTGCCTGCATCTCGCTACATGTATGTGAATGGAAATGTGAACTTTGGTCTGGCAGCCGTGTTTTTCACTGAAAGTTCATTGACCTTTTGACCTTTCACAATGACCCACTTACAATCATGACATGCACCATCAAGAGATATACTTGTGATTTGAATTTGGTGATTCTACCTCGAAGGTACAAAAAGTTATTACATGTGAGGTGATTTTCTCTGAAAGTTCATTGACCTCTTGACCTTTGTCCTTCGTCAGATTCAAATCATTTTCAAACTTGACCTGCGCCTTTAAGAGATGTTCCTGTGGTATGAATTTGGTGATTCTACCTCAAATCCATAGAAAGTTATTGCGATTATAGTGTTTTTTGCAGAAAGTTCAATGACCTTTTGACCATGGTCAGATACGACTCATTTCCGAATATGACCTGTGCCTTTAAGAGATGTATCTGTGCAACCAAAAAATTACTTTTTTTTTTACGAGGGCTCTTTTCAGATTTCCCTCCCCCAAAAGAGCCCCCCTTAAATATTTTGCGGTGGCTATTTTGGAGCTCAGGGGGGCTTTATTTTTACATACTTAAATTTCGCCGATCAAGAGAAAAGATTGAAAGATCGAATGGCAATAAAAAAAACAAAAAACATTAGTTGCCACCAAAAAAAGGCTTCAAATTCACAAGTTTTTTTTCCCTTAAATACTTTTAAAAACATCCATACCTTGGGTTATTCTCTATTTGAAGTTGTTATAGACTCTATTTCCTAATGTTTAATGCTCTTATCTTGCCTCCGAAATAGGGCTGAGTCATTAAGGTTTTTTTGCAAAAACACGGGCGGTTTCGTATAACCGTTAAAAATTTTAACGATTATACAAAAATGCCCCAAATCTGAGTAAAAAAGAAGGGGGGAAAATGTTACCCCCCCCCCCAAAAAAAAAAAAAAAAAAAAAAAAAATCATCGCAAATGCCGAAATATTGCTAAAATTCATATCTCACATCTATGAAATGTCCTTCCAATGTCCATATTTCCTTGAAAAAGGTTTAATTTGGTTGTAAACTAACAATAAAAAAGAGAAATTATCAGTTCCTTCTTGGCTCCGAAAGACCGGGTTTTGAATGATACCGTATGGGAGTTGGGACTAACTACATCAACAAACATGAAAATGCATATATGTAGGACAGTACAGAAATTCTGGCGGAGTTTCAAGAAAGTACAATAAAATTTCATTTTTCCAAGTGTAAAAATTCATTGTCCACCAGGGAATAATTTTCCCGGTATCGCATCGCAATTTGCGACGCATTTTCAACCATTTGCTACGCATTTTTTTTTAAGAATCGCAGTTGCTGCGATGCAAACGGAAACATACATAAAGGGCGAACTCATTCACACTTCAGTAATGCGAGTGTTACAGCGAAGCGAGAGTGAGTGAACTAAAGCTAAGCCAGCTGTAAACACAGCGTAACATGTACGTACTCACACAGACCGCTAAGCTACACACTCGGGATACACACACAGACCGCAAAGCTAGCTACACACTCGGGATATGACCTGCATGCACACTATACTCCCATCCCAAGCACTGCGCGCAAAGCATACTAGTACTACTCACTGCAGTCACTGCAGTCTACTTACTGCAGTCACTCTCTAACCGTGAAGCTAATACACACACATACCCCATTGTCACACAAGCACATGGCGCGCTACGATCACCTTCTATTAACCGTGAGTGTTGTTTTGATGCACGTTTCATTGCACAAGTGCAATGACACTGCACATGGGATTAATTATATGCATCGCGATCGCATGTGCGCAGTACCTGGAGTTGTTGTTTATTGACTTTCGGTACAGTTCGATCGTTTGATAATTTTTAATCAATGCCGTGGGACGGTGGGAATATTCCGAATTTATTGTGATTTGTGGATTTTCTATTGGGACATATATGACTGATTTAAGTTAGTGTGAATATGGATTCATTGGAATTTGACTCTATGTGGATTTATCGTGGAATTGCGGAAATTATTTGGACTTTTGTAGACTCTGGATTTATTGTTGGATATTTTTTGTCGCAATGGCCTGAAAATTTGCACTTAAAGTCTTTGTTTCCATGAGAAAAAAAAATTGCTATACAAGTTTATCCAACTGCTATGCAAAAATTATTTTGTATAGCAGTTTTGCTATGCAATTTTTTTGCTGAAAATTATTCCCTGTCCACTCCACATCCTCCATTAAAAAAAATCACATCGGCTGTAAGAATTATAGATACATACTTTGTCAACTCTTTGCTACGATTTCTTGAAGAAAAAAATGTCTACTGAGGCATATTGGGATTGGGCTGCAAATGGTCATGAAGCTGTCAGAAAAGTTACTAGAATTTCACATTTCAGATCAGGGAAATTTCTTTGTCATCATCTGTATTCCCATGAATGAAACCATATCTGAGAGTCAAATGATTCGTTATTAATGGAAATTCAGATGATGACTGTGGAATTTCACTTGTCTAAAATGTGAAATTCTAGTATTTTTTTTACATGTTCGTGACCATATTCAGCCCAATCCCATAATGCCTCAGTTGACCTTTTTCAGTCCAGAATACTTACAGGTAGCCCAAAAGCGCTGATTAAGTATGTATCCATAAATTTGACAGCCGATATACTTTTTAAATGGAGGATGTGAAGTAGAGAATGAATTTTAACACATGGAAAAAAATGGAATTTTATTGCACTTTCTTGAAACTCCGCCACAATTTTAGTACAGTCCCACATATGTATTTTCATGTTTCATGTTTGTAGTGTTTATTCCTAGTGCCTGAATCTTATAGCAATTACAAAATTGATATTAGGTTTAAAAATTAAGAATGTATTCTTAGGAGTAAAATAAATTTTTATTTGACATGAACAAAAATATTCTTACGGCAAACTTTGAAAATAAAAATTTTAGAAACCGTTTTATTTTGTCTAACGTAATTAATGTTGGATGAGCCTAAAAAATAATGTCATTTATAATCCGAAATGGCGGCCGCATATTCTCTCTCTACTTTTGCACCTATTTCAAATTTTCAGAGGCATAGTTAGATCGTTAAACATCAACAAATGTGGACTTTAAACACTTCAAATGAGAAGATAATCTATAGTATGTATGATTTTAGGTATTCAAGGGCTAAAATTTGTCAAATTTTTAAAAGAATTTTCAATAGATTTCACTACAGAATTTACCATCCGATATCGATTTCGGGAGCTAACCTGCTGATATTCGACCATCCGATGCAATCTTAAGGCCCTGTCACACCTTTCCGGGCAAGCCTTGCGTGTGACTTGCGGGGAACAATTTTTGCTACCCGGAGGTCTCCGCAGATGGCCCGCACCTGACAGTACCTAGCACGTATCTCGCCCGTAGTTGCCCGGAGGTGCGCACGCAAGTCCGATTTACCCGCAGCCAAGTTTTGAGCATGCCCAAAACTTGTTCCAGGTGAGTCGCGGGGGATTGCCCGCAGAGGTCCATGTAGAACACCAGTAGGAGGCCCGTAGCGGCCGCAAGTCACAGGCAGTTAACCCGCTTGAAGTACGTAGGTTGCCCGTGGATCTGTGGCTATGCGCCGGAAACGCGTGTCATCTGCGGGCATAATACGGGTGTTTTACTGGCAAGGAACGGTGTCGATACTGCCAACATCCGTGTAGCTGGTCAGTTCTGCGGGCGTGGAGCGAGCTATACGAGCAAATTGCGTGCATGTCGAGGGTCACTTACTGCCTTTCTGCTGGTTAGTTGAGGGTCGCCTGCAGCCAAGATAATGGGGAGCTTACGAAACGGGACGGGAGAGCAACAGGACGGGATCGAGAGTCTTGTCTTTCATCAAGTTAGGAAAAAGTGGACGGCGACGCACTGCAATGTTCACACCCTCAATCGTCAGTTATACAACAACAATAAGGCTTCCCGTCCCCACTTTAGACCGAACCCTATTTTGCCCGAGAACCGTCGTGAAATGAAACAGGACGGAGAGATACTCCGAGTCGCGCATGCGCACATTGATTTTTCGCTCGGCTCCCCGTCTTCAAAGGCTCCCGTCCTGAAATCGTAAGCTCGTTTTTGCGTCCTTGGGGACGGGAAGCGATTGTGGGCGTGAACACTGCAGCGTCGCCGTCTACTTTTTCGTAACTTGATAGAAAAACAATTAAGAAGGGAGAGTGCGAGGACCTCCCGGTCCCCCGTCATGTTGCTCTCCCGTCCCGTTTCGTAAGCTCGCTAAAGACGTTCTGCCGACGGGGCACCTTTATTCCAACTGAAGAAAACGAGAAATAATGGTCTCTCCATCCACTAGACCAGTATTACCCAGGCTCGCACCTCGCAGGCAACTTCCACGCAGGTAACACGCAGTTGTGACGCAGGTACCTCGCAGCGCCCGTATGTCGCCCGTAACTAACATGGATCAGTTTCGAAGCTCTCACGCGCCACCCACGCGCCTGACACGCAGTCACACGGAATACACGCAAGTAGAACGTAAGTAGCACGCGTCCAGCAGGTAAGACGCACGCGAAATCCTTGTCCACCCGCAGAAACTATTCTGCGTGCTGGAAAATCCATACACGCAACAAGCCCGCGTAGCTTGCCCGGAAAGGTGTGACAGGGCCTTTAGCTCTGATTTACAGGGCTAGGGCCGGCATAGGGGCGAATTGCTTGTAGATCTAGCTACACGTACGTAAGGTACCGACCACCGATTCGCTGCAATCATGAAAACTTTTTTAAATGTTGATGGAAGTTTCTAGTTTCGGAGTTTGTAGTTGGAATGGTGATTTCACTTAGACATAGAAATTTATTAATTCATTAATTCTTATCTTAAGGAATATCATTTCTGGTGGGGGCGATTTTTAGATATATATGTTTTTTCTTCGCCCTCGTCTTGATTTTTACCGTGGCGATTTCAGAGGTTTAGGGGGCGAATCGCCCGTCGCCCCGTGTATTTTTTTCGCTGTACCTGTGGTATGAACTTCGTGATTCTACCTCAATTCCATAGAAAGTTATTGTGATTACAGTGCTTTTTGCAGAAAGTTCACTGACCTTTTGACCTTTGACCTTTGACCTTGGTCAGATTTGACTCATTTTCAAATTTGACCTGTGCCTTACAAAAACAAATAATGTCATAATCCATGAGCCCAATTTTAAAGATGTTTTCAGTTATGGAAAAATAAATGCTGGTGAGTTACCATGAATATGCAATCTAACATGCACCATTCCTTTTGTACCAAAAGATTCACGGGCCAGACATTTTTATATTCTATCCATAATTTTTCATAAATTTTTGTTTGAATACATGTATCTGAAGGGAGGGCTAAATGAAGGTCAACAGTTATGATGTTTGTGCATTCAAAAACGTTACATTTTTGTGGTTATTTATGGAGGTATAGATACATACATGTATTGTCTGGTGGTATAAAGACGTTAACAGATGATACATGTATATATCATATTTTTTTATTATTATTTATTTGGCACTTTCATAAAAATCAAGAAACAATACACCTGTACAATTTATTCATCCAAATGGAATGAATACAAAAATTTCATTGACACTTGCACACCCGACCAGGCAGCCTGGGTAAGGTAAGGTAAGGAAAGAAAAGGAAAGGTAAGGAAAGGTTAGGAAATGAAAAAAATTGAAATCTATGAAATTTTTAGAGGAGAACAAGTGGGAGAGTTGCTATCATGGAGTGGTCTATATGTGTTTGATCAATTACAACTTTTAAAATATACAATAAAAATTCATAGCTCTCTTATTATCTTAACCATGCTGTAGCCGTAGAAACTAACTTCAGAAAGTGTATAGCTGTGTGTTTTAACCACAAAGATTATGTTACATTACTGTTCATGACCCAATTGTTTACGCACATTAATCCTATTCATATCACATTAGCATATATGGCACAATGCCAGGTTTATTGCGTAGTAAAAATTATACAATCAAGGGTATTTGTCAGGATTCCCCTGTTAATAAACAAAACATAAAATATGCACTGCAGGCAGGTCTCTGGATGGCTGCTAGATTTACCTTTACTGCAGACTATTTATGCGTAGTTTTGCTTCAGCTACTGTAAAAGCAAACATTCTCTAATCACAAAAAGATCATTTTGTTTATTTAACATCATGCTAGCATGGTCTGTGAATTCACAGAAGATTTCTAGAAGAGTAAGGCGAGCCCACATTATGTAGATACCTCCTCGGTGAACTACCAGCTCAAGAACACCAGTTGGTAAGTTGCCACATATATTTTTTGTGTTATGTATATTACTTAAAAGTAAGGAATCTCAGTTTCTGTGTTGTACATGAAAATCCCAGTTTGTCAAAGTTAACCTCCAAAATCCTACACGTATGTAATACATTCATATAACATCTATTCATAGAAAAGGGGCACTGAAGTTCAGAACAAACAAATGTTTCTGTATGCTGAGCGGCTCAAAGAGTAGTATTTACGGGTGCACACCTGTAATTATTTCCACATAGGCTCATGTGTAAAGGGAAAGTCCACGTTGATTACAAGTTGATTATAAAAGAAGCAAAAAAATTAAAGAAACATATCAGTTAAGGCAAGGCTCGACACATGCGGAGGTCCAGAGGTCAAAGTCCTCCAAAACGATGTGTTGGACCACCAAATTTGAAAAAAGCAAGGAAATGGAGGTCCCATGGTGACCATCAAAAATTTTTAAATGCCGATCCCCCCAAATGCAAACAAGGAAAGAGCTCAAACGCGATTTTCAATTGCGACGCACATTTTCACAAATAAAAACGTTTGCGTGTTGTTGCGATAGCAGATTTTATGATCGCGATCGCAAACATGAGTCATGTGACTATACATGTTTAAGAAATTCAATAATTTGACACCAAATCTGAATTATTGCAACTGGAATCCAATAAAAAATCATATTAAATGAAAGAATATGAATGTCTTTTACTGGAGAATGAATTAAGGCATGAGATTTTAGCTCTGAGCTAGAATAAAAGTGAAATTCAAGCCAACTTTTGAAGTCTCTAACCAACTTTTACATAGTAGAATCTATGTACATATTAAGTGCTAGCAAGATGGGCTTCAATCATAGCGATAATGAGGTTCAGTTTTCTCAGGCTTCTCTTTTTCGCGGCACCAATTAATGCAGTCATAATCGAGTGGCAGTATTTACACGAGCTGTTAAATATGCGTCCCAACATTAACTCACGAATCGTGAAAATAACAGCTTTCACAGTATGTGAAAGTGAAAGGTCAAACGCATGTTATGAAATGGAAAACAACACAGCAAGAGTACCAGAAAAACAAATACTGAGTAAAATGTTCCTCTCCAAAATAAAAATAAAAACAATTACATTTTTCAGAGTGTAATCAAACAATAATCATCTTATATACCAAGATCATATGCTTTGCTACTTTTATGTTCAGTTGAAGTATAACTGAAAATTCTGAAGTAATATAGACTGCAACTTCCAAAGATATGGCTAGCCATTTTCATCTAAATCATTGTTGTTGTTTTTTTCTTAACCCTGCATAAATGACAGAGTTTGGTGGAAATAAATGTGTTTTTTTAACAACTATCTCTTTATATCTATCTCTATCTTTGTATTTTTACATATATGTAATAACAGTTTTGATAACATTATGACTGATCAAGGTAGTAGAAGTATTTTTACCCACTCTCTGGCTTATTGATATGTTTCTACCTAAATGTAATAAAATTATGATTTTCATCAATACGCATTTTGCGTTCCAGACGCATCTTTCACATCACCACATTTCGCTAAGCTACCTAAAAGAAAATTGTCTACCTAAAAAAAATTGTCTGTTTTCAGAATCGAATTGCGTCATCATAGGAGAAGTTGTCAACCAGCATATCCCTTGTTCTTCAGACATAGCAACAGTCATCAGCAGATGGATCCTACAACATCACAGGAAGTGGAAATAACGACAGAGGTCATGCAAATCTGACAATGTTTCCTACAAAGATCGGATTTCCTATACAACACTGCATTCAGACGTGGAAAAATATTCTATACCTACAAGATAAGTAATCAGATATTACTTGCGTGAACATCGCTAAATGTTGTACAGAGAAACATCACAGAATGGAGCAAAGCAGATGTTTGACCATTATGTGATACGAGAACTGAATAAGAAGCACGTACTGTCAACTTGCGAAACGAATGTTGTAAAATGTAAGACCAGTGCAAAACCCATTGAGGTGCTTTTTAGGAAGTTTTTATCTAAATTTGAAAATCTCTTTTTAACAGCTATAAGTTATTTACAATTATATATCTATAACCCTAGGGCGCTTGTCATATCGCATTAAAATTTGCAACCATCTGTCACCATGAATTGTTATAACTTGACAGCTGGATTTATCTTTTTCATAGTAAATGCATTATCCACTGCACAAGGATATTACTCTATTGAAAAGATTTCGGGATTCATAGGGCAAAGGCTACAAGTTAATTTCCCATACCCATGTCAAAGTACCAAAGTCACATTGCGGTATTCTTACCAGGAGGCATTTTATAGTTCTGCTGATGGGGGTGTACTCCCATTGCCACAGTATGATAGATTCACAGTTGAAAACAGTAATAAAACAAACAACTGCTCCCTTGTCTTTGTAATTAGTCACTTGATGGAAGATGATAAAGGAGGATATTTTTCCACTGTATATATGGATGGCCATATTCTTATGGACGATTATACATATAGGATTAATGTAGAAATAGATTATCCTCCTGGTAAGGTATCATGTGTTGTACATGATAATAATAATGACATCTGGAAAATACTTGAATGCTCAGCATCAGCTGGGACTCAGTCAGGGAAGATTGAATGTTATCAAAATAAAACAGAGATACATGAACATCCATCAGAAAGCCTATCATCTCAATATTTGAAGAAAACTGTACAAATAATAAAAACATTTCCTGTATTTTGTTGTACCTCATTAGTTTCTCAAGTTATTGATCAATGTATGTGTAATGACACTGTCTATCCACCTGATACTAACCAAGATCCATGTCCAATGACGGAAATTCCTTCCAAGTATACCATCCCAAGTACAGAAACACTGCCCAAGACTAAACAAGGAACAAATAAGGTAATTAATGAATGGGTTAACAAAAGAGGAAAAAAGGATTCTACATCAAATCTCGCAAAGTGTGCACCCACAATTGCTGTTTTGGTAGTTGTCACAATTGCAACAGTGTATGCCTGGATAGAGGAAAACCCTTGTAAGAAGCCATTTAGGGTGAAAGCACAAAAAAAAATAGAAAATTGCAATTTGGCCAAAGGGCCAACTTTGGGTGTTTCCCATTTAGAATCCAAACAGAAAGTGAAGTATTACTGTAAAAAGTTCTTCCGTACACATGGAGTTGATACCACAAGATGGTATAGGCATGGAAGTGTAACTTCCTTGGTATAGGTATCTGATTTTTAATAGCGAAAAGCAATGACGCAAATAGCAAAATTGCTAGTTTTGTATGTGCTTCAAAAATTAGAATCAGACATATCTGAATAAAAGTTTTCATATTATTTTGCTTAAAGCATTTTTGTGCATTTTTTTTTCTACAACTAAGCTTATCTACAACCTAATATTTTGGTTCTGCCTCTATGAAATTTTGATTTTGAATAATTTTGTCAAATGTATCTTTCTCGCGTTTTTACGAGCCACAACATTTCGCTAAGCTACCTCACTGAGTTGTGAGATTGATTCCATAATATGGCTGCCAGTAATTACGATACTTTCTCAGTAGTTGAAGCTTGATACTTGATAATATGGCTTCTTCAAAGGCTAGATTTTTCACAAAGTTACTGATAATAAATCTAAGGATTCTTGAACAGCTTTCCAATGAAAATTTGCAAAGTTCTTTGACAATTTCAGACAAAAATAGCTCAACAATTTATGCAAGCTTTCATATGCAAAGTGTAGATGGGACCGAGTTGAGCCAAAGAAAAGCCCATATTATCTGTTTCCTGTTTATGTACTTTTACTGTACAGTTTATTCACTACATTATACTATAGGTTTTCCCGGCCGAATTCGTCAAAACAGCATTCAATTTCATGATCAAGCATTCAAATTCACGCAGTTTTTAGTCCATCCCTTTTCCAGTGTTTCAATTTAACACTTTTTGCGTTCAATTTATTTTTTAAACACTGAAATTAGTAAAACTATCGTTCAAATTAACTGCAATTTGATTCAATTTGGTAATGAATAACCGTCATTCAATTTCGCCAAGTTCGAGTGGAAGAAGAAATTCCTTGCTGAATCGCGGTTTCATTTTCGTCTTCAGGCAATCACTTTACGCCATTCAATTAAAACAACGTAAGTGGTTTCTATCTCTTTTTCATTTTCATTTTTATTCTCTTTTTTTTAATTTCTTTTCTGTCATTATACATTTGACATTCACATTTCTTTTCTTTTTTTTTTCAATTTATATGACATTATTCTTTAATCTTCTGTGGTCTACTTCTTTATCTTTGCATACAATGAGTATAAACTGCCTGTCATACATCATGTACATGGTCATGGGTTATATATATATTTTGTTGTGGTCTTCAGGGTCTTTATTTGCATATCTGTGAGGGGGTTTCTTTTCATATTTTTTTTTCTTTTCATCTTTTTTCATCTTTTTAAAGTCATACATATACTCGTTTTCTTCAAGTTGTTTGACTCTCAACAGTATGTTTCATCCATCAATTTCCTGACCATTCAGACACCTGGGCATGTATGTCTGTGAATGGTTGAACCACTGGGTACACTTGGCAGGGGTAATGGCGTCGACACACCGCTCTGCAACTTCTCCTAGAATGTTGCACCGCCACTGTTGCATGTTGACTCCAGCTCGCTCAGCTGCCATCCTGTCTCCGACCCGACCTTGCCACTCAGGAAAACCTATATATATTTCAGAAATGAATTGAACTCGTGACTGAAATATGTAGAGGTGTCATGGTATAGTGGATACATCAACGGACTATGCTTCACATGGTTCACGGTTCTAGTCCCGCCACGCCATTAATGTCCTTTGGCAAGGCATTAATCTACATTTGCCACTCTCCACCCAGGTGAAGTAAATGGGTACCCGGTAGGAAGAAACTCCTTGAATGCTTTAGCGCTTTATCATGGCAGCTGGGCTAAAGCTGGGGAAATAATATGATACTTTGTAAAGCGCAATAGAGTATATTTGTATAGTAGCTGCGCTATATAAATGGACAATAATTATCATTATCACCAAAAGAGATATGTAAAAGAATGCAAAATATCTTACAATTTACTCTGTTTCTTTTTTGTGTTTGTTTGTTGTTGTTTTGTTGTTGTTTTTTTTTTTTTTTGGGGGGGGGGGGGTTCTGCACGAAGTTTCTCAATCCAAATACTTTGATTTTTTTTCTAAAACAACAAAAATACACAAAAATGCTTTACGAATAGGCTGAAACTACACTGTCTGACATGTATACAATGTCAACCAATAAAGATCATCCTAGTCTTTTTTTAGAAGTTCTAGCCTTATCTTCGATGTTCTGCTGAGCCACACTATGCTTTATCTACACTTATCCATAAACATTTTAGTAACAATTTTTCTTGCCAAAATTTTGTATTTTTGTACTTTTTTATAATTTGTTTCATGTTGGTATAGGATTTCATTATTGTTCTAATCTAAATTTTATGCACTATATACGGCTATACAAGAAGGAAACAGATGTCATTTCATCATTATGACCTGTTCTGTTAGCCAAATCCTTTTTGTATTGTCATATTTTTTTAAATATATTTGTTCACTTTGTGTCCACTCTTACTAAACATGCAAAGATGGCTTCAGACTTATACTGCACTTTTCGATCTTTAACTGTATGCAAGCATTGCCAGTATTTTGAACATGTATGATCTTTAATTTAGCTTGATCTAGTGCAATAATGAGGTGATTGTTGTTCATGTTGTACATTAAAGGTATTAGATAGTTTTGGGAAGCCCTCAAAAACTTTTCGTGAGATTTCTTTGATTTTACTTAATAAATAGCAGGGTACTAACATAACTAAGATGCTGTGAATTTTTTTGCTACTCAAGTGAAATATTTATGGAATTAGAGGTGAAAAGAATAAAAATCCCTGGCCCAAAAAAGAGGGGATGTAAATTTGAACAACGGCCACACACATTACTCACATGAGGATTGCTGTGTGTTATAGAATACGCTACACATAGTGCGAAGTGCTGGGTTTATTGTGTGGGGAACCTTCGGGTGGATATGGTCTCAGCGTGAGGCAGTGAAAAGCCGTTACCAAGCGTTTCTTACAGATATTTACAGTAAAATTTGTTCGAAATCGTGAATGGAATGTTAAATAATCTCGTACATGTGTCTTATGATAAAAGGAGAATAGTATGTGACTATGTTAGATAAGTTTCTTGCCAGTATGATTTTTGCTACCGAGACTGTCTATGAGCTTTAATACCTATTCTTTTAACTGTGCCCTCTGCTATGTTCCTTGTTAACTTGTAAAGTGAAGGATGAATCAAATCTCACTCCAAAAATATAAAAATGTTCTGTTTCACCATGTCTTTGTTCCCTCCCCCCCCCCCCCCCCAAAAAAAAAGTGTACCAATCACCCACAAAAATAATTTTGTACTGCTTGAATTAACCTAAAGATCTGGCATTGTTTGAGTTAACGGCTAAGAAATTTGAAGAAAAAAGGGGATAACATAAAACCTGGCATACAGAACCCAAGTTGCACTTGGGTTACATGAACACCCTATTCTAAGCGAGCATTTATGGGTGCATCGACTAGTCTACTCACTAGTCGCTTTTATGTTTATAGAGAGTGTATTTGAACTCACAATATTTCTTATAAAGAAGTAATATTTTGATCTCATATTTTGAATAATAGGTGTGAGTATCATAAAGTTTTGAAAATGGTGCTGAACAAATCTATGTCAGTTAGATGTGATAGAATGGCGAATGCGCTAAAAGAGAAGAATAACAGAAACTTTTGGAAAGAGGTTAAGAAAAATTGTAGTGTAATGGTTACCCTATAATGTTCAGGGGAAGGAAAATACTGCAGAGTTGTTTGCACTGAAATTTGGAAGGATATAGCATAGTATTGGAGGGAATATGGAAATCTTATTAAATCACTTTAACTCCACTGTACAGGAGAAATGTAATGTAATGACTGTATACAGAATTGACCATGTAATAGGAAGAGATGAAACATTTAGAGCAATACTCAAGTTAATGTTAAATCTTTCAAAAAGTGGGCAAGCTGTATTGACCTTTGAGTCTACGTCTCTCTTACAATAACAGACAAACATATATATAGAAAAGTGTATTTTGTGAAAACCTTGTGAACTGAACTGATGTACCTGTATACCTAGGCTTATGTATACCACATTTACTAAAATAACAGAGTATATACATAGCAGTGCATATATCCATTGAACTTTCCTTACGGAAATGGTAAACATATTGCTTGAAATAGAAAATCACAATCAAAAACATTTATTTTGAATTTTATTTGTACTGCACTCACACAGTTGCAATAAAGTTTGCTATAACTTAGGTCATGAATGTGAGTTTGTAATGAAAAACACATTATTTTGTAATTCTTGCCTGGTTTAATGACCCATTACATGCTCCTAATATATCAAGTTGTATAATTATAGCTGGTACGTTGTAGAGAAGTGTTCTTAAGAAAAAACTACACAGAGTCCCTTTTGTCTTGGCACAGGGATTTAAAGGAAGAAAATTCCCAAGGCTCAGTTTATCATTGACATGATCTCCAGTAGAGTTTGAACTGATGTATATACATATTAAGCATTCATGATCAAATTTTTGGTGGTGAAAAATTTCATTTACATGATGTTGGTAATATATATTTGTTTCATTTGGTTGGAAGAAAATTTTATTCATTGTTAATTGACTCACCTGTCACAGCCAGGTAACTTGAATTCATTGTAGTTCCAACGCAAATCCTAGGTAGACATCTCAAAGTGCTTTGTATCCAGTGGAAAAGGTGCTAGGAAATGTCTAGTGATCTGGACATGTGCCTTCAAATGATTTGCCTTGAGTCACTGCTATATGTATGCATAATTCATTTTGTTACACAGGGAGCAAATATATTCAGGGTAGAGATTATTATTTTCAGTGGGGGTGACTTTAATGTACTAAGTTCAAATAGTTGTAACCATATCCTTTTTTGACAGCTTTTTCTGTATACATGTATTTTTCCAAAAAATGTTTCTAATTTACTATAGTCTTTCAAGCATTGTCCTCCCTAATGTGGAAAATTATTAATCCATGCATCCCCAGCAAGAAAAGTTGATAGATTTTGTCATCTCTTTCATGTTTGGTCATCTATTTCATGTAGGACTACATATAGATGATTAATTGCCTTTGTAAGAAAGAAAAAAATAGAAAAAACAAATGACACAAATTCTTGAACTGCCTTGTTTGAAACATTTGCACATTTTTTAAAAATTATGGTTTTCAGGATGGTGGTGATAGTGAAATGATGGCGACACTGGTTTTAGGTATTGGTGATGTTGATAAAGATGATGATGAATTGCATACTTGCCAACATTTGGAATTCAGAAAACGAACGCACATTGGCAGGAGGTCCAGTAACTCCAGGTAGCTCCACCGCCATCGGCGGTGGTGGTGAAGCTCTCTGATTAAGGGGTCCAGTGGCCTGCCTCAGGGCCCCTGGCTGACACTGTTCCACTCATGGTTGCTTTTATTTTGACAGATTTTCTTCCGAAATCGAACCAAATCACAAATCATGTACGACTATTTACGAGATAGATACTGCGGATTCAACTTGCGGTGAGCGACTCGCGATAGCGCTAACGTATAACGTACATGTATGTAAACGGTATACCGTACATACGTAGCTAGCGAATGCATGCAAGCACAGCGTGTGCATATGGCTGAGGGATATGCATAGCACTATACGCACACGCACACTCATTATTAAAGCGTGGTGCACAGCAACACGCCGCATGCACATTGCGCTGTGTAATCCTCTCAGCACTGGGATGCTATGGGAAGCCGATTGGTATTAATACTACACTGTATTTCCCCAAAATCAGAACGTTCCGTTTTTTATGGTTCTAAAATCTTCAAAAACAGGAAGGTTCTGTTAAAAATGGAACGGTTGGCATGTATGGAATTGATAGAGAGGAGGATGTTGATGAAGATGATGTTGAGTTGATAGAGAGGAGGATGTTGATGAAGATGATGTTGAGTTGATAGGAGAATGTTGATGAAGATGATGGTGAATTGATAGGAGGATGTTGATGAAGATGATGAGTTGGTAGAGTGGAGGATGTTGATTGAGATGATGAGTTGATAGAATGGAGGATGTTGATGAAGATGATGATGAGTTGATAGAGTGGAGGATGTTGATTGAGATGATGAGTTGATAGAATGGAGGATGTTGATGAAGATGATGATGAGTTGGTAGAGTGGAGGATGTTGATTGAGATGGTGAGTTGATAGAATGGAGGATGTTGATGAAGATGATGATGAGTTGATAGAGTGGAGGATGTTGATTGAGATGGTGAGTTGATAGAATGGAGGATGTTGATGAAGATGATGATGAGTTGATAGAGTGGAGGATGTTGATTGAGATGGTAAGTTGATAGAATAGAGGATGTTGATGAAGATTGTGGATTTCATCTCGAGCTTAGAAACACAAGTCAACTTTTTTTCTCCTTAAATATTTCTTTGTTTTCCCCACTTTTTATTCTTCTTTCAATTACATGTATTATGTATTTCTTTGTGCCTCTTGTTTTCCTATTTTCTTCATGTTTCCTTATGTATTTCTTTGTTTTTCTTTCGATGTTATCTTTTTCCTATAATTGAAAGTCAAGTCTATGATTCAATCCAGACCAGGTTTCTTGTGTGACAACTAAAAGCAACATGTTCCGAATAGGTCCGGATTATCCGCTAAATACTCATGGGGGCCATTATGTTAATGAGAATAAGAATTAATAATAATAATTAATCTGGACATATTTCTAGTAAGCTCTGTTTATTCAAAAAATTATGCAAGAGTAAAATCGCTAAAATGTGGGTATACATGTACATGTCACCTACAATGCATGTACAGCACTGAAAGGATTAAAGTCAAGTGCATATCACGCCGTCAGTCTACAGTATTAGATTCCTGATCACACAACTGTCATCCTAAACTAGTTCCATTGTTTACCCCCTAAAGAATCATGCTTATCCCTGACTGGCTGAATCTCTGCTGATAAGTTACACAAGGACAAGGGCATTTTGTGTGCATTCAAAGACCTCACAATTAAAATTCATCACTACTTTGAATATAATCCCAATATTTTTTCATATTCAAACAGAATGAAATCAAAGTTCATTCTAAGGGGTCTTGCTCTTCATGCCAAGAAAAAACAGATCTTTTGTTACTCTTGAGCACAAATTCCAAGTTCACCTTGTACACCTCAGAAACAGAATACAATGTAGATCTCCAGTGCATCTAGGTATGTAACTGCGGAAATCCATTGTGCACAGAGAGAAAAGGTAAGAATTTTCAAAAATGTGGGATTTTTATCACGTTTAGAGGATTGCATGAAAGCTTGAAATAGTTTTGGACAATAGAAGTTAGGAATATGAATTACTTTGCATCATGTCAAACTTTTGAGGCATTTTGCTTCATACAGGAACTTCCCATAGATGGGAAATGTAAAAGCTATGAATTTTAAATATGGTGGACAAAATCAAATCCTTTCTCCGATTGTTTTAATGAGTTATTTCTTTTCCTGTTCTTGATTTCATGTATGTATTCCAATCATAAGTTTCAATGGATGTAGGTATCCACACTTATAATCTCAAAAAACTGGTATGCTACGGCATCAGGGATTTGAAGTGAATGGATGCAAATGTTAAATGGTCTCCTATTATTTTCTCTCATTTTAGCACCCAATTTCCAGCTGAGTGAAGACTTCACTTCCTTCCGAAAAAATGAGGCTGCTATTCTTACTAATGCTTGTTCTGCAAGCATTTGTAACTATCTTTGCTGCTGCGGTGTATGAGGGTGAAGACATCTCCTTGGCATTTCAGGAGTCTCTGGAAGAGACTAGTCTTTACACCATCCTCTTCAATGATGTCATCATCAATGAGAATGGCTCCCCTGTAGAAGGGTCCCTTCCTGCAGAACAGCTAAGCAGATTTCAGATCTGGTCAACATCTTCCAGTGGCCTCATCCGTGTCCAAATTAACATTCAACAGGCAGATAGGTCAGATGCTGGGACATACACCTTACACGGCAACCCTAATACTGATTCCTTCATAGAGGATAACATGGACTTGGTGGTCTTCTACGCACCTTCGAATGCAGAATGTAACATTGCCAACAACACCATGACCTGCAGTGCCACTCAGGGTAACCCCGGTGGCGGAATGATCAGCTGTTATCAAGGGGGTAATAAGCTTAAAAACATCTTACAAGTCGCTGAAAATTCCTCAAACATTGAGGCAAAGTACACAATCTCTGTTGAGGACACTTCCCTTGGCTGTTGCACAGAGAGCAGCTCCTTCATCACAGCACCAGGAAACTGTACCCAGTTCGAATGGCATCCTTCTCCTGGAGTCCAAACCACTATAACCACCAGTTCAACAAAGAACATATCAATACCTGTAGAAACCACCAGAATATCAACCACAACTGCGATTCCCTTGGAAACTGATATTCTTTACATAGATGACTGGTTGGCTGGAAATAGGGTAACACTTGGTTTTGTGTGCGGTATCCTCTTTGTTCTTCTTATCTTGTATCCTTTTGGCATGACCTATCATTTCAAGGTATACATGAGAGAGCCTAAGAAGTATGTTTCAGACAGCAAAGGAAGGGGACACTTCACTCCAGTCACTTCAGTATAAGTTGACTCATTGCCTTGTAGGAATTATTCTTAATCTGGAATACCTGTACAGGCAAATCAAATAGAACTACAAGCATATATGCGATTTTCTCTTGCTACACGTACATTGTACATGTACACAGTACACAGTGTTGCCGAAATTGTTGTTAAAAGTATTAACCAAAATGTATTTCAACAAAAACAATCTGAATGAAAAATTGTCTTTTATTTAAAATGAAGATGTGAATGGCCATACACTGAAAGGTGTACATTATCTCAACAACATGATATCAATGGATTATACAAAATGTGAAGTAAATTCAACCTAATTTCTAAACTTATGTACTCTTAGTATTCTTGTTAGAGTTGAGAAAATTACTTTCAGAAGTTTAAAATTTATATGCAATACCTGTTGTTTACTCAAAGGTAATGCACAATGTTGTGGAAAAAACAGATTTCCTTCACTTAATGATAATTTGAAACAGTGAAGAAAAAGAAAATGATCTAAATCACAGGTTTAGAATTGATAGCAACACTAATTTACACCAGACAGAGTGTAAATCACCTAAAAAAGCACTGCAGGCATAATAAAAATCATTTTAAATTCAAACGAATGCAGATGGAGTGAGAAAAAGCAGTAGTGTGCAACATGTGCAACAAAGTACCTTATGCAAAATAACTTAGCTGTGTCTTATAACATAATAGAGAATGTATATAATGTAGGTCAATTTATTTTGGCCAAGCATTTTAGTTTTATTTTCTTATTCATTTTTTAAGGTGGTTTAATACATACATGTATGTTTCAAGGAGGCTCATGTGTACCTACATGTAATTATCACATTGATGTTGCAATTGTGAAGAACGACTCTACTTCATGCTTGTGTGTTTGTAAGCTCAAGAAGAAGCTGAACTATAAAGAAATAATAACTTAATAATATTTGATGAACCTGTGGTGTTTGTCATTTGGTAGTACAGTTACTGAAGTGGTTAAAGTGTATTGTTTTGCGGATGGGTAATGATAGAAGCATTAAAGATGTGCATAATGTAGGGCTATGTAGAGATTACTCTCTTTTAACAATCTGACATGGTCATGAAAGCAGTTCATTGTTTACTTATTAAATTCAGAATGTGAGAAAAGATATCCCTGAAAGTTTTAAGAACAGTGATTGATGTTTAGTAAGGGAAGATTTATGCTCACTTTCAATCATCTAAGTAAGAATTCTATGAATAAGAATAATCTTTAAAATATTAGATACCATATAACTAAAGGAATCATTACATAGAAAGTCCATAATACATGTACATGTATGTCATTAAATCTGCACTTCCAATCACCTTTCGAACTGATTTTTCAACATGTACAGTACTTTCAAGAGTACTGTCTAGTACCTCTCATCATAGACCCCTTTCTCACTGATTATTTCCTTTAAATCCTACATGTACAGGTGTATGTACACGGAACCACACATTCCAAAAGTATACTACTTCCACTGCCATAGGATATCAGATTTTGGCCCTCTTGCATAAAAAGATGCGATTGAACACAACTAAACACAACTTGATTTTCAACCAAGCAGGATCGCTTATTTTGGACTTGCATTTAATTTTTCGAGTTGCGTTTAATCGCAACTTTTTATGCAAGATGGCCTTGATCTTGTATAGTAGCGTCCAATCACATAGAAATTATTGTAGTTATGGCAACAACATACAGTCAAGAGTCCAAAATTCATATCTAATATGTCAATTTTATCCTAAAATTGAAATTGTACAACAGAAAACAAAAAAGTATGTACATTAAATTGTCATCAAATGCCATTCATCACTAAAAATGTCCTGCCTATAACCCTGCTAGTTTTACTAGAAGACATAACCTGTTTTTAATAGTATATCTTGAGTTCATCCCTCAAGATATCTTATCTGTGACAGGTACAGAAATTCTGCATGAGTAGTTAGACCAGAGTGTGTACTTTGATACATTGTGGGTATTGATCCCTTGCAAACATGAATTTGCTTCGTTACATCCTTACTTTTCATTGTCTAGAATACATGATACTAGCCCAAGAGATGGCAGCAGGCAAGATTAGGTCTGCATAAATATTGATGGATATGAAAATGTGATGTCATCAAAGTCCCCAAAAATACCCTTACAGCCATGAAGAAAGATTGCAAGGTTTGATAATAATGTTTCATTTTAATACATGAAATCACAAACTCCTTTAGAAATTTAATATGATTTAGAAAAAAATCAATCAAAGAATTTTAATATAAAAGGGCCCACATGAGTAACAATCTTTTCTTCAAAAAAATTTCATAAGATGTACATTATGTAGACTGAATCTCAACAGTGAAGGACATATCAGACAAACAAAGGAATAAACCAGAAAAAATACTGTATGCTGCTAATGAAAAAATAATAATAAATCACCATTTTGTGACTTTCATCTAAAAAAGGACATATGTGTAGCTGTTTTTTACGAGTAACTTATACCATACCAATAAATGAAAATTCTGAAAACGATATTTATATCAACCATCTCAGGACACCAGATTTAAAATTCAACAACTTCAAAGAGACTGCCAATAAAAGTGGTAACTTTTCCTGGAACCTCAGATTTCCTTCAGGAATAAGACAAGACACACAACTCGGTCAGACATCTCCAAGATCTGAACATGCAGAAATAGATATTTCACAGTGAGTCCTTTTATACATGCTAAGAGGCGCACCCATCAGATTATGATACCTTCATACTTGCACAAATGAGTTGACACATCTTTCACAACTGGGCATAATAGCGTCATTACTACCATGTCTGGGTTCCAGTTCTTGCTTCAGATAAAAAGGAAGGGGCATACGTTCAACATTTCATTTAATATTTTATTATAAATCTATCTTTTCTGCATGGATTTAAAACCTTCAAACATATTATGCAGATAATGTTGTTGTGAGCCTTGTGTGGACATGTACAAGTGTACATGTAAAAAACATAGCTAGAGAGAAAACAATGTGAGCCCCACAGTCTATTTCTTGAGCAGTAATCTCAACCTGTGAATAAAAGAAACAATACCTGTCTAAACAAATTTATGATCTATCAATGATGTTTAATAAACTCAGTCAATTCCAGGTGGCAAAAGTTAGTGTTAACCCACTGGCTAGGGAAACCAGGAGGTTCATGAATGAAGCCTTAGGGATGAGAGAATTCAGTTATCAACAGGCTAACATACAATTAATCATCTTACCACTAGCCCTACCTGTTTGTTGGAGGGTATCCTTCAAGAAGTCAAAGTGCTCCCACCGTGCTTGACTACCGTAGATCTGACACACCTCATCCTGGCTCAGGGGTGTGGTCCCGTGGCTCGCCCTCAGAATGTCACCCTCTCTGGAAAGTTTCAGGAAGTTTCCTTTCTTGGCATCAAAGACAAGCCCCTTAGTGCTAGAAAAAGAGTGGAAAGATAAAACAAAAGTACATGTAAGCTGAATGTAAGTTGGAGATCAGATGGATACCCACACTTTATGTAGCTTCATCAACTTACATCAAGGCTACTCTAGATCACATTGTGAAAGAGCAATCAAGATATCTTACATCAACAAAATTATCTTAAACTCCTTTCTCTCTCTCACACTCTCTCTAGGTGCGTCTCCATCAGCCCGAGTTTGCTCAAGCTCGAGATTCTAGCCCGATCAGCGCTTCTCGAGAAAAAAGTCCGAGTTTGAAAAACCCCGTCTCCATCAGCCCGAGTCGAGCGATTCCCGCTCGTTCTTGGAATAAACTCGAGCTTCAGAGCATGCGCACTTCGAAGATGGAAAATTAAAAAAATATATATAGGATAAATGAAGAGAAAAGAGCAAAGAAATACATAAGGAAAAGATAAAAAGAGAGAAGGAAAAACAAAGAAATACATAAGAATAGAAATAAGAATAGATAATTGGGAAAACAAAGAAATATATAAGGAGCAAAAGGAGAGAAGGAAAAACAAAGTAATACATAAGAAACAATGAAATACATAAGGAAAAAACAAAATAGAAAAACAAAGAAATATATAAGGAAATACGAAAAAAACTGGATAGAAAGAGGAACAAAGAAGTACATAAGAATAGAAAGAAGAATAAATAATGGGGAAAACAAAGAAATACATAAGGAGAAAAAAATAGAAGGAAAAACAAAGTAATACATAAGAAACAAAGAAATACATAAGGAAACAGATAAAATAGAAAGAAAAAAAAGAAATACATAAGGAAAAGATAAAAATAGAGAAGGAAAACAAAGAAATATAAAGGGAAGAGGGTAAAAAAGAAGAACAAAGAAATACATATAAATAGACAGAAGAGTAGACAACAGGAAAACAAAGAAATACAAATGGAAAGGATAAAAAGATAGAAGAAAACAAAGAAATACATAAAGAATCATAAAGAAAAGAGGATAACAAGAAGAACAAAGAAATACATAAGAAATTAAAGAACAATAAAAAATTGGGAAAACAAAGAAATACATAAGGAAAAAGATAAAATAGAAAGAAAAATAAAGAAATACATATGCAGAGAAGAGGACAGAAAGAAGAACAAAGAAATACATTAGAATAGAAAGAAGGAATAAATAATGGGGATTACAAAGAAATATATAAGGAGAAAAAAGAGAGAAGGAAAAACAAAGTAATACATAAGAAACAAAGAAATACATGAGGAAAATATAGAATAGAAAGAAAAATAAAGAAATACATAAGGAAATATAAAGAGAAGAGGACAGAAAGAACAAAGAAATACATAAACAAAGAAAAGAGGAAAGCAAGATCGAAGAACAGAAAAAGGGAAAAACAAAGAAATACATAAGGAAAAGACAAATAGAGAGAAGAAAAACAAGAAATATATAAAGAAAATATAGGATAGCAAGAAGAACAAAGAAATACATAAGAATAGAAAGAAGAATAAAGAATGGGGAAAACAAAGAAATACATAAGGAGAAAAAAGAAAGAAGGAAAAACAAAGAAATACATAAGGAAAAGGTGGAAAGAGAGAAGAAAATCAAGAAATACATAAGGAAAATAACATTTCTAGGATTGGTGTCATGAATAAATTAACCCGAGTCAAAACCCGAGTGCGTCTTCACCTGCGAATTAGCGGGCTAATTCGCCAAATAGCACGCTATTTCACAAAAAAACCCGAGTTGACTTAGGCTTCTAGCTCGAGCTAGAAACCCACGAAATAGCCAGCTAATTGCGTCTTCATTACAAACTAGCTCGAGCTAGTTCTGATCGGGTTAGTTTCCCGGATCAGAATTAGCGGGCTATTTTGGAAACTCGGGCTGATGAAGACGGGCCTACTCTCTCCCTCGCTCTCTCTCTCTCTCTCTCTCCCTCGCTCTCTCTCTCCCTCTCCCTCGCTCTCTCTCTCTCTCTCTCTCTCCCTCGCTCTCTCTCTCTCTCTCCCTCGTTCTCTCTCTCTCTCTCTCTCTCTCCCTCGCTCTCTCTCTCTCTCTCTCTCTCTCCATTGGCACTAGTTGGCACATTGTATACTTGATTATGCTTTCTCAGTTTAGTGGAAACTAACAACTTTTTTTAACTGCATGTACTGTACGGTAGAGTTGATTATGATATGAAAACCATGAAAAAATTCACCATTCTCTAGCCTTAAACTTCAGGGGCCTCTTGCATAAAAAGTTGCGATTAAACGCAACTCAAAAAATTAAACGCAACTTGATTTTCAACCAATCAGAATCGCGTATTTGGGACTTGCGTTTAATTTTTTGAGTTGCGATTAATCGCAACTTTTTATGCAAGAGGGCCCAGGTACTATAAATCCATAAACTTTCACAGATTTCCCAATTAGCAAAAAGTTTATGCAACAAAACAACTTCATCATAAAATGCTTAACTTTTCATATCTGTAAAAGTTTCTTGCATTACAGTTCTGGTGCCCACTGCACAAAACTTGTGTTTGAACGCAACTCAGGAAAATCAAACGAAACCTTATTTTCAGCCAATCAGATGTGCACATTAAGGACTTGCGTTTGATTTTTCGGAGTTGCAATTAAACGCAAGTTTTGTGCAACCCCCCTGGTTTTTTCCAATTTTGTCACTTCCAGTCCAAATGAAGTGATTACACTTGGTACTTGTCTACATGTACATGTACATGTATGTGTAGAGTGGACATAGCCTAGACAAAGTACATGTGTGAATGACCTCCAAGCTAGAATGCATGACACATCTTTACAATTACCATGTCAATTATATAGAATTCTTTCCCCAGTTCAACTGTTTTCAACTTCAAAGCCTTCTCAAGCGTGACTTTCATTGATATTTCACAATCTCAAAACTGTGTATGTTTGTCTCTGAAGCGGGACCATGCAGAACAGGGTACAAGCACTATAAATGTAGCCACAGTTTTCATAGAAATTGTATTTTCACTTGAGGAGAAACGAGTATAAATGAGAATCACCTTTTCGGAAGACTGAACATTTTG
Organism: Heliocidaris tuberculata; assembly: GCA_025618425.1. Classification (NCBI taxonomy): domain Eukaryota; kingdom Metazoa; phylum Echinodermata; class Echinoidea; order Camarodonta; family Echinometridae; genus Heliocidaris; species Heliocidaris tuberculata. Next base: position 44,394,805 of record CM046837.1, read on the forward strand.
CAAAAAGATGTCAAGCATGGAGTCAAATAATGGACATCCGTTCTTGGATTGATTTTTGCCTGCCCATGTGTGACTGTTCAGTACACAGTCATTGTAAGTTTGTTCCTTCTCTTTTTTTCAAACCATCTTTAAATATGATTTTAATCTTTTAAAAAAGATCACTACTATTAATCATGTAAGTTCATAATTTTCAAAGTATTTTTTCTGATTACCCATGCCCTCCTTTATCCCTGCCTTATTCAAATATAAATGTATTAAAAATATTGATGTTAATCATACTACAATTAATACATGTAGGTCTTTATTAAAAGTAACAAAGTGTTCAGGTTATCAAATGCAATTCATGGGGCATGTGTGCTAGAAGAGATAAGAGTAAAAAAAAGCTCAAGTAGCCTTGTTCATTTCTAAAGAAGCATAATTTTGTCAATTTGGGAAAGACCATTATCTCATGTACAATTTCAAGGCAGATTATAATTCTAAGAGAAACTAGATCAATTTACCCCTTTCTATTCCCACAAAATATGCAGCTACATGTACAAAAAGTAAAATGGCGAAAATATCAAGAATGCTGAGGCATTGCCAAAGATCACTGTTCATCCTGTAATGCATGATGCTATGTCTGATGTACCTCTATCAAAGAGACTACTTTTTTCATTAGTCTGAATCTCAAGAGGCCTTTCAAAGTAAAGACTACAGAATCCACAGTGGAAGCTTGACACAGGAAAAAGGCAGGAACATACAGTACTGAAAGTGAATATAAGCCAGCACAGGAAAGGAGAAATCTTGGCACATCACGCAGTAAAAAGTGAGCTAACAAATGGTGGAGTCCAACAAAATGCACAGAAGAGGCATCAATACAAAAGGAAACAAAATGGTTGTTGCGCTGCAAGAGCCTTACTTTAAAAAGGTCCTAGTATGGACAGTAATTTCCACTGGGCAAAAGGGAAAACAGACTTCATGTGTCCAGGTCTACCTTGTGGTCTTCGGCAGATTGAGGATGCCAGTTTTGAAACCATGGAAACAAGTGGTGCGGTCCTTTTTCATTATCTCTCAACCTGGGACTGGGATGAGATGGACAAGCACAAGAAAACAGGGCAAAAGTGGATCTTCTATCCAGTCAACACCCAGAGAAACAAATACCACCCATTCAGTACTATAATATCACATATGATTATATCATGTCCTACAGACAGCATGAGGGAAATCTGTTTGGAGATTACGGAAGAGTTACAGAGACAGAGAAGGTGTCCCAGAATTCAACGCATTGGGCAGAAGGAAAAGAAAAACTTGTTGTGTGGCATGGACAAGAATGCAGCAGTTCTCATGTCAAGTGGGAGCAGTTATAATTAGTCCAGGAACTTGCAAAACTCATCCCTGTTGATATCTACAGACCATGTGGTAGGACCAATGCATGCAAGGCAGATACACCAGAGTGACCAGACTGCAAAAAGAGGATTGAGCGACAAAAATTCCACCTTGCTCTAGAAGACTGCAACTGTCGCAATAACATTACAAAGGTGTGGAAAGCTTTTCAAAACGACTTAGTGCCAGTTGTTTACAGCCCACCAATGGAGGACTATGATCTTGTGCTACCTCCTGGCTCCTTCATTCACATCCAGGAGTTCTCGACTTTGAAGGAACTGGCCAACTACCTCATCCATCTTGATAGCCACGATGACCTCTACAACAAATTCTTTGATTGGAAGAAGCAATGGAGAGTAGAAAGCATCCCTGAGAGTCATCTCTTGGGCCCTACGATAATGTGCCAGGTGGTAGAACATCTTCTTGATGAGGAGAGGTTGGTCAGATATGGGAAGTATGGGACAATGACGGCTCCAAACTGGGAAACATGGAGGACAGGGTCTTGTGATAATTCGAGGCAACTCCCTATTGACATGAATTATGTTATGATTCTGTACATGTAGGTGAATGGCATTGCTCCATTCATAAGCTGTGTTAGTTATTCATGAAACAGGATAAATTTTGCTCTACATGTACATGTATAAGTTTTAGGCAAATTTGTGTTTCCTAGAAAGTTTTAGAAATACACAAAGTGACAAAACATAACTACATGTACAATGTACATGTAGGCTAATTGTTTCACTACCATTTTGTTTACAGACAATAAATCTGATTTTGTATTCACTTGATGAACTGATTGATGAACTGAGTAAGCAAATAATTACCATTGGTGAAGGTGATGGTATACAAATATTGACTGCTCATGAGGATGATGGTGGAAATTATCACTCCCAAGGTGATGTTCATACCGGCCCTTCTATCATCCTTGAGGCGAAGCCGAGGGGGTGATAGAAGGGCCAGTACGAACACCACCTAGGGAGCGATAATTTCCACCACCATCCGATTACAGAGCAGTCCATATTTGTTTTATATACCTCATCCTTTTTATTGATTCAGTTGCTAAGTTACTCGCTATGTTGAATTCTTACGCGCTGCGCGTATATTGAACGCAGTCACGTAGCCTAGCAACTCGCGAAAGCGCTCTTAAAACCTGAACCAAATTTTGTGTACGCACGTGTGTGCAGGAGTCGCGGAGGGGTTACGCGTTCTATCACAGGGTTTTGGCCTTCTATCATTTGACCTTAGGTCAATTGATAGAACGCCAAAACCCTCTGACGCAATGATAGATTGAGATGCGCCGTGTCATGTGATATAGTTTTGACCAATCAGTGAATAAGAATCTATGTATGAGGTATATAATACAAACTATCACTTCCGAGGCGATCTGGATGTACATGTAGCTATCTTTCCGAAGCGAAGCTGAGTAAAGATAGCTTAATACATTCAGATCACCGAGGAAGTGATAGTTCGTCTCATCGCCTGAAATCAAAAGGTGATTATTTGCTTTATATTCCACATCTGAAACATTTAACTGGTACGAGAAAGACAATTATTGTCTACTACTCGAAAAAGAGATTTAGGCCCGAATTCACAAAAGAAGTTAAAACCACCATAAACCGTACCCCTACCTACCTGGGTGCGCACACTTGTTTTATCATTTTAAGCGCGCGATTGGGCAATGCACGCTTATTTTACTACGCCTATGGAGCTATTCGTAAAGGTCACACACTTTTCATTTTGATTATTCGTAGAGGTCACGCACTTTTCAATTTGACTATTCGTAAAGGTCACGCACTTTCATTTCACGCGTACCCAAAATATTGATAACGCATTGTGACTCTGTAATGGACTGAAGAGATCAGCGAAACACATGTGCACTATTCCGTCAAGGTCACAAACTTTTCTTCTTCGGTCGATTGATTGGGAGAACTACAGTACATTTTATCACATGATTACCTTTTGACCAATCTAACATACTTAAGATTCTTAGTATGTGGAATATAATACTGAATATTTCACACTGATAATCTCAGGCTCTTCACTATTACTACTACTAATTATTATTATTATCATTTTTTTATTATCATTTTTTTTATCATTATTATTAACATCATTTTTTTACTATTATTATTAAGTATTTGGCATTACCTGGGCATACATATAAATGTAGGAGAGGGAATCACTATGACCCTCCTCCAAGTATATACTGAGTGGGAGGAGCAGGGATCCATATGAACGGATACATGTTCATGACAGAGCCAATTACAGGCTTATAAATAAAGTTAATTTATCAGTTTTATCCTTAAGTACATGTAGTTGGCTTGAGAATAAATATATTTGAAATAAATTTGGTTAACAAGTCAGTCAGTAGATTGGGAAAATTATAAAAATAAATGAATGATTATCACAACCAAAAGTCCATTCACTTATCCCTAGATGTACTTACCAAAAGTCTCTGTCCTTGTGGAAAGGCTCCAGAAGTTCTGCACTATACCCCTTCCTGCTTACCACTGCCTCGGCTAAACTCTTGTAAATCAGCTACATGTAAAAGAAAGAGAAGGTCCACCATTTAGAATCTACTTATTTTCTAACCGAACATTTTGTTTCAAGACCTCAATTTGACACTTTACTGATTCAGCGGGTCCACTGTTTGAAACACATCTTCCCCCTAATCATTCACCATTATTAATTTGCATTTCATCTAAATCTGCCCCTTCCATGACTGGACCCCCACTACACCACTGCATGGGTCACAAGTGTTGAAGAAAAAAGAAGTATTATTAATAAACATTTTAATAACACCATGAACTTGTGTGAGTAACCTAGACTCTGGATCACTCGTACATACATGTACACATGAACAAGGTTATATGGGTTACGGTAACCTTGTAAACTGACAGCTTTACCCATTTACACATGTACATGCACCTCAATCACATTAGACTACATGTAAAACAACAAAATTATTCATACCCCTTGGAAAATTACAGTTTTTTGCATTTTTCCTAAAAATGAAGGGAGAACTGTAGTTACTTGCACATCACTTGAATACATTTAGTTATCATCTACAAATGAATACTGTTTCTGGTTTCACCTCCTTTGCATAACAATTTGGTGAGTTATCCAAATTTGGTGATGTTCAAAATTGTTCATACCCTTGGTGATTCATAGACTTTGTCGATCAGTATGAATCCAGTCCTTATGATTAATGCTTGTAACACTTTATTTACACTGTCACAAGGTTTCAAGAGGCCTCTACTGGGAGATCAGGCCAATACCTGGTCTCCAGTGGCTCAATCTCCTTGAGGATGTTGTCCACACATGCCATCACCTGGTCTTCAGGGTCTTCAGTGGATTTAAAACAGAATTTGTGTCTACAGGTGGTGTACATGTACATGTTGTAGGTTTAGACATATTTAGGATAGGACTACGATATTGATATTTTCAGTTTTTAAATTTTCCATGCAGTTTAATGAAAATTCTTTATCTAAATGAAACACAACACTCTTCTTGGAGAGACCTTCCTTGGAGTCATTCACTGTTGCATTATCTGAGGGAAGGTATGCCCTCGTGCTTTTGCTCCATTGTCATTAAGACTGATAGGAAGGCCATTATAGTGGTCTAAAGGTTAGTTGGTGCCATTTTATATCAGTTTGTTCAGTTACATAATTTACAAATTTTTTATCTGGACACCTACCAATAAGGTCCTTCTCAAGTGATTACTCTAGTGAAGCTTAAATACTGATCTTTTTCTTCCAGAGTGCTGTCAAAGTGGTAGCATTTTGTGCTCTGCAGCTCGTAACATTGAGGTAATATGGTATAAGCTTGGTTCCCAGTGATATCACGGCTTGTACATGTACCCACCATACCAAGGACAGTATCAAGAATAAGAAGATTAACACAGTAAAAGTCAATTTGGGATGTGTATGGTACTCGAAGTTTAAATACTGTTATTCATGGTATCCTGGCATTAGAGTCTTGCAATGACTTACATGTACATGTACACATGTACAAGTACAAACATCATCAATATGGCCTTCCTGAGCACTTTGATTGAGAATGGGACCAAAGAACAGAGGTGAACCCTCCCCCAGGCAGTGCAACAGGGAATAGCACGAGCGATGTGTATATTTATGCAACGGTACATGTTGGAAAACTTCATCGTGAAGGCTATATATCTCTTGTTGAAATTCACTGACATACAAACATTATTTTTACTTCATTTACATCAGATGACAATGAAATAAAAATATTGTTTGTATATCTATGTTAGTGAATTTAAAGATATATAAAACCTTCATGATGAAGTTTTGCAACATGTATCGTTGCATAAATATATATACACATCCCTCGTGCTATGCACTTGCTATATGCCACTAGCACACTGCGCAGAGTCTAAGACCCCGTTCTCACTCACTTTTGAAAGTGGTCTTAGTTAGACCGCTCCAGAGGAACGGGTCTTGAGGAACGGTTTGCTAGCGTTCACACTCCGAGCAGTTTTTCTCGCTCAAACCGCTCCACTATTCAAAGTGGCCTTGTTGCTATGGCAGCTCAGGTCAGCGGGTCAAATTTTTCGCGCGGAATACAAACTGATGTACCGTAGCGTGCCTGCCGGCTGCCCGATCGATTATTTTTGCTTTTTTTTCCGCGCGGAACGTCACTAGCTCACTTCCGGTTGAAGTACGCTTTCGTTCACATTGCACGTTTAGAGCGGTCCATACCGCTCTTAATAAGACCCGTTCCTCAAGACCACCTCCCCGAGGTGGTCTTCTGGAGTGGTCCAGAAGACCACTTCCTGGACCACTTTGACCGTTCACACTCACCTAAGAACCGTTCCTGAGGAACGGGTCTTAGATAGACCGCTCCAAAAGTCCACTTTCAAAGTGAGTGAGAACGGGGTCTAAGTGTCGCAGAGAATTTTAGACTGTTTTAGGCTGTAGCCTCAGGCCGCCGCTGCGTGGTGGATACAGCCACACGCGTGTGGCTGTATGGTAGAGAGTCTAGAGACACACGTGTGTGGCTGTACTATACACTGCCTTCCTTAAAATACAAGGAAAAATGACTGAAAATGTCAATATCATAGTCCTGTCAGCTGTCATCATTAAGTCTATAACTGCACCACCTTTAGAAACAAAATCTGCTTTAGATCTACATGTAAGAAAGCCCTTGAACGTCAGGTGAAGGCACTCATCCAGTGTACTAGGTTATGATTATAACCTCGTACTCCTCTTACATTACGGGTACGTTGAAACTAAGTTTCACCTAACTCACGCTCTTTTACCTCACCATGAAGTAAATTATTTACTCCGGAGGGGTGACTAGGTATTGAAGCTAGGTCTAGCTGGTAAAATTATCATTTAATTTTTCAAACTTAAAGGGCAATCCAACCTTGGTAATAAGATGATTTGTGTGAAAGCAGAAAAAAAAGAAAAACAGGATGGTGAAAGTTTGAAAGAAATCGGAGAAGGAATAAGCAAGTTATGGATGTTTGAAAAATGAGATCAGTGCTACGTCTATGCGAATCTCAAATTGGCAATTTGGGGAGTCAATTGTGACATTTTTGTGGACAACTCTCCCATTTGTCGTACACAAAAATATCATTAATTTGAGGTTTTCTTCGAGGCGCTTTTACTCTCGAGGCAGCATTCAAAATATATTGGAGATAGCATATTGTTATAGGTCCTCATGAACGAAAATATCTTACTGAATAATTCATTTTGAAAAAAAGTGACATTTTAGTCATTTTGTGTGTTAGAGCGAGTGGGGGAGTTGTCCACAGCTACATCACAGTGACAAAAAATACTGCCGACCCCTGTCGTTATGAGGCGCCGTTTGTGAAGTTATATTTTTTTTAAGAAACTGTATATCATTTGTATATATGTTTTTCCACTTAATTGATAAAGGGAGAGGCAGAGGGAGAGGGAGAGGCTGAAAAATGTGTGGATCTGTAAATAAACTATTGTTGTAACTAAGCATGATATTTGTTGAGATTTTTTTACTTATGTATTCATAATGCTCTTGTTTAATGTGTCTGAGCAATTTATCTGTTGATTTAAGCTTATCACACTTTTTCTTAATAATAACATTGTATATCTGAAAACCTTTCTATGCCTGGCTATTTATTCATCCTTCTGAACATCATTATACAAGACAGATATAAAAATTCAATTCATTAAATCAAGCCTCCACAAAGTTACCGATTCCCTTTTAAGGGATAGAGTGTCAAGCAAAGATATTGGATATTGTGACAATTGTTATTTATAAATTGTGATAAGTGAATCCTCCCCCCCCCCCCCCACATAAATCAACATGAAATCAAAATACTTGAAAGCAAAATAGATAAATATAAATAATGGATATTGTTAAATCATCATTTATAAATAACTTAAAACATGAAAATTATTATTTATAAATACCTGTACTCATTCTATGACATTTTCATACGAATAATTATTTGACAAGGTAAATTATTGAATTACATGTATATACAAAAAAATTGTCTAAATGATAAATTTACAAACGGCGGCTCATACCACGGAACCCCCAAACGTAATCCTCTATATCGGGCACAAGAGGGCAGCAAAATACATAAAAACGGTACAATCAACTGTTACCTCAGCCCAGTCACGGCAAACAACTTTCAAGCTCCAAAATTCAGCTTTTTCAATACCGGGGTGCAGAAACTTTACATCAAATTCAAGAGTAGACCCAAGGCAACGTGTTGGTAAGTGATGTTCCAATTTTACCTTGATATTTATTGTTTTGGTTAGGACCACTCACAGGACCATCATTATATGGGGCTGTGTCAATTTTGGCCTGTCACGACCTCTAAGTTGAGGAGGTAAAAACACCAATATAATTGGCAAAATTTTGATAAAGTACTTCCTTCTACATTTTAGAATGATAGAATATCTAATTTCATGCCAGATCCTTTGATAGGATCTTTATCATCTTGATCAAGTGAAATTTTCAGGCTGTTTTTGGTCGGTGATTTTGCTCCTCTGCCGCACACATGAAGGTACAGAGTGCGAGGTTAATATATTAACCTCGCATAAGTGTGAGTGGGTTAGGACTATTACAGCAGGCTACGTAATCTCAACAAGTGGAACCGAATGGTTCCGATACACGAGTGGGTGAAGGCATGTCTGGACAACATCCTCAAGGAATTTGAGCTATTGGAGACCAGGTATTGGCCACTCTCACTTAGTTATGCGAGGTAATTGGAGATCAGGGTATTGGCCTGATATCCCATTCCCAGTAGTAGAGACCTTCAAAGTGTTACAAGCATTAATCATAAGGACTGGATTCTTACTGATCGACTAAGTCAATAAATCATGAATGATGAAGGGTATGAATAATTTTGAACACCACTAAAGTTGGATAACTCACTTTTTCTACTGTTATGCAAATTAAATGAGGTGAAACCAGAAACAGCATTCATTTGTAACTTAGAATCTTAGATGATAACAACGTAAATGTATTCAAGTAATATGCAAGTATGAAGTAACTTCAGCTCCCCTTTCATTTTCAGAAAAAATGCAAAAGACTGTAATTTTCCAAGGGGTATGAATAATTTTGTTGTTAACTGTACGTCTAAGTTTGAATGCGTCATTGACATGCATGAGATTGAATTGGAAGAGCGAGTGAATTGGAATGCATATTTCCCTATCATGAATATTATTAATAAAGTAGGGTCTAACTTTTAAATGTTTGATTGCGAAAATCAAAGAGCTTCTTTACCGAAAAGGTGTTATCCAACTTGTATTTACAGAGTGTATGGTCCAAATCCACACCAACAGCGTCGAAGTCCAGAAAGGACAATTTAGCTGGTCTTGAGGAAGACATTTTGAAACGATGGTAAACAGAAGGTTGCTTCAGTATTCGAGAGCGAGTGCAAATATACAGGGCCTGGTACATGCAGCGAATCTCATTACACACCACAGGCGAAACCAAATTTGCTTTTCGCGCTGTATTGTATTGTACATGTGTTAACACGTGTAGCATTGAACTCGTCCGCGAAATATATTAGCCCTCAACGTCAAAAGTCTAGTAAGGGGAATTTCCCCTTATTTCCAAACGCATGCGCACCATTGCCTAAAATTGCGAAAGTTAAATTTGCGTGAGAAATCTCGCTCAGTCGTATATGACTATATGATAAGACAATTCCATGGTATTTTGGTCATTTAGTGTCTCATATATTACCAAGTACTGTGGAGTTCTGAACATTTCACTTCATATTTGGTCTGATGCAAGCTCTAATAGGACTGTGAGCTACAATGATAAGATAGGCCTTTAATGTGGACGGTGAAGTAAGGGACAAAATGCCCTGTACTTGCCCATTATAGCAAAGAATCATCCAAAATGTCCATCTAATTGTTTTTTAATGAAGGAATTGATCTATTTAGTAGAGGGGAATGTGGAAAAACATTTGTCCTATCATGTGTGAAGTGAACATGTACAAGAAACTTATGATGTACTCATTATAGGCCAGGGGCGGCGCCAGGGTATTTTGATAGGAGGGGCAAGACGACCTAAAGATGACGTCATATTTTTTTCCATTAAATAACAGGGGTAATATAGAGTTATATGTTTAAGACCTCTCTTTTTAATACTCCGCTTTCTTCTTTCTTCCCTTTTCTTCCCTTTTCTTCCTCCTTTTCTTCTTTTTTCTTCTTTTTTTTTCTTTTTTCACTACTTGAAAAATCATAGGGGGGCGGTCGACCCCTCTGCCCCCCCCTGTAGCGCCGCCCCTGTTATAGACCCTATGAAGAAAATTGATTGGTTTTTGTGCAAAAGAATGGACAGCTGCTGACAAAGGGGATCACTTAGTTGCCTATCCGTGTTTGATCGATCAAAACTTTAAAAACAAATAACTTTCTTAACTTTCACTTCTTTGTTTCTTTCACTTTTTTTTTAACTTATATAAAACCAAACTGTATCAGTGCCGGTGTGGAAATCTTTATTAGGCTCATGCCATTCCATTCACGAAAAAAGTAAGGAAAACAAAAAAGTATATCTTTATCCAGTGGCGGATTTAGGGGGGGCAATCCCGGCCTGTGCCCCCCCCCCCTTTGAGGGAAAACAATGCATTGTGCCCCCCCCCCCTTTCGACCAGAGAACCTTTTTTTTTTTTTTTCTTCTTCTTTTTTTTTTTGCTTGTCAGAGAATTATGGAGGGGAACTGGACCCCATAACCCCCCCCCACACACACACACACACACACACACACACACACACACACCTGAGCGACCTTTGGAGGGCTGGCGAAAAAAATTTTTTTGTTTGTTTGTTTTTTTTTTTTTTTGTTTGGGGTTTTGGTCTGTTTTCATGTTTTTTGTTTTTTTTTTGCTTGTCAGAAAAAAATTCAAAATATTACCCCCTCCTTAACAAAATTCCGGACCCGCCTTACTCTTGCCCAGCCTCCCCCGCTCTGTCCTGCTCCCACTTTCTACCCTCCCCCCGCTCTCTGCTTTTTCTCCCAAGTTGAAAATCTACTTGAGGGACCATGTTTATGTCTCAGTCTTTATATTTCCTATCAATTTTCTAAAATATATATCAAGTATACATTGTTTGTCTCCAAAACAAATAATCACACTGGATTTTCTTATTATAGGACCCTTGCCAAAATATATTGCCTTAAAAATTAAAAGTATATTCTAATGCATAAAAGCGCACAATCGTCACATTAATAGACGTTTCTTGCAATAAAAATTATTGTAATAAGATATCTTTCATTTTGGAGCGATATATCTGCAAGTTATAAAGGATTGATATAATGTTTATTTCTAATTACTTTTTTCAGGGACGTCGCTAGATCATTACTGAACCAAAGGGTGTCGAACCAAGTTTTCCAACAAGACATCAGAGGATTTTCCATCTAGAAAAAAAAAGCTCCCAGTTTTAGATTTTTCCTACATATGTGAAAACATGTCCTTAATCTGCAATTCGACAGCAAGGCTCTGAAAAAAGTTACGGTCTGCCGACATCAATTCTGGATTCTCCCTCCCCTTATTGATTGACGTCTTGGTTCACTTTTAAATGAAAACATAGGGCCTACATTTTAAGTGACGCATTTCATCTTGCATCAGAAATGTCGCACTTAATGTCAAATTTGCAGGTGTACTTAATTTATTTATGAGATGTTAGTCCTGATATACAGGATGTCACGTATAACTGTATTTGTGGTGAAATAACTGAACTCCGACCCGTTATTCCATAAACTCAACACCCTAAAATTCTCTGACATATCCCTGCCGGAAAGAGCACAGTGTCCCACAGTGTGTTCACATAGTCGACTCTGTGAAGATGTGATTCACAGTGTTAAAACGCTTGAATTTAACAGTGTGAATATGATTTCATATTGTGGACACCTCCACAGTGTGGTTTACCACAGAGTGTTCACATAGTGATGTTCGATTTCACAGTGTGAATTTACTCGCTCACAATGTGAAGATGTGATTCACAATGTTAAAACGCTCGAATTTAACAGTATGAAGATGATTTCACACTGTGTTTCATACTGTGAACACACTGTGGAAAACTGTGTTCTTTCCGGCAGTGTAAACACTAAACACACTCCAAATAGCCTTACTTATTGTTAAAGTCGCTATACATCATGTTCCATCCCCACTTAATGATAATTTTATGCTTAACAGAAGTATTCATTCATGCCCAACCCGTAACGCTTATAATTACCACTTAAATAATCCTAAAACTTTGTTAGCACACAAATCTATTATACGTCCCGATATATGGAATTTACTACCAGATGCAGTCAAGTCACAAGCTACTTTCTATTCTTTCAAGGCAACCGCAAAAAAGTATCTCATCAAACAGTACGATAACTCTGGGCATAAATGACACACTATACATCTTCTCCTCTCCTCTCTCTCCCTTTTTCTTTCTTCATCCTCCCCCTTCTCTCTCTCTCTCTCTCTCTCTCTCTCTCTCTTTCTTTGCACTACCTGTATACACTTCTCACATTCACTTCTTCCTTCTGCCTAATAATTCTTCTCTAATATCTCTTCTACACAGTTTACCATTCTACTTACCATCCTCTCCTATTTATTTCTATTTTTTTCTTCGTACATCTCATCTCACCCCATCCTTTACTATTATTTTGAATATAACGAAAAGTAGTGTTTTTTAATATCCCCCTTTTTACGTAATTTGTACTTCCAATCTTTTGTAAAGGATTGTCAAGCCATCAAGCTCTGCTTATGTGATAATCCTTCTTTATGATTCACTTACGTTAACTATACAGTGTAATTACTTTACTTAATAATGTATTAATATTTGTTTGTAATGTTGTGATCAGATTGTACAATATGTTTGAAGAGAAAAAGAAAATCATTAGGAGAAATAAATAAATCATACCAAAACAAATCAAAACTTCCCTAATTCGAATTTTCAAACGGGTCGGATACTGGTGGGTACCAGAACAGTTTTTACGGTAATGGGGCATTTTTTTTTCTGATTTTCAGAATTGCTCAGGGGAAGCTACTGAAATGTCAGAGAAATTGATTAGCGAATATTTCAGAAAATTTTGAAAAAGAATAAGCTATAAACTTTCTTTAAGTCGAGATCGCTAATGGGGAATCTCCTATCGGGACTACGGTCAACATGTGATGTCAGAGGGAGAACAGAATATTATGCAAAATACTCAAAATATCCCCTTTTCAGTTTTCATTTACAAGTAGTTTTCTAAGGGGAAGGGCATGTCGGAAGTTTTATCCTTAATGTATCGTGAAGAAAAGCTTTTCTATGTATGTATATCATCAAAACAGAATAATGATCGTTCAAATAATGTCTTTGCACACATTAAACAGAAGAGTTCTGGCTTTGTGACATAAAGTTCAAGTTAGCATTTATTTCATGCATTCATTCATACTAAGTTAATAACAAAGTTACAGACCAACTGACAACATAAAAACGTGTGAATGAGTAGACAGCATAAAAAGGCAAGAACCTTATTGGTGCTGCCACCAACGTTGCCATGCAGAGTTAGCAGAATTCTGCTTTTTGGCACAATTTTGACCGCTTTAGCATCTAGCATTATGCTTAGTATAATTTGACAAAATTTAGCAGAATTTTAGCATAATTCTGGTGGGTTTTTTTTCTTCTTTCTTTCTTTCTTTCTTTTTTGCTTCTCAGGGAATTTTTGAGTAAATACACCCCAAAACTGCTTATGAAACATGTCAATACAACAGAGAAACCAAAATAAATCGTTATCGAACAATAGGAGATTCCCCATATCATTCGTGATCTCAACTTTAAGAAATTCATAACTTTCTTAATATTCTTATTTTTACATTGTTCTGATCTTTCTGAAACTTTCACTGATCTGTTTTCTCTATTTTCTTATTTCTATTTACTATTTTTGCTCAGGAAATTGGATTTCAAGCAACAATGTGTTTATGTATTTACCAATTAAATTGGTAGGCTATTATTCTGCTTTGTTGTTTGAGCAAGTAATGTAAGCAGTTGTGATTGTTTCAGTTTGCAAATTCATTAGTTGTAAACTTGTAGCAGTACACAGTGCTGAAAAGGAAATTCCAAGAATATGGACAATAGATAATTAATTCCGTTAGATAATGCAATCATTTATTGACTTTGATTACACTGAAGTGGTTTATTACTAATATTTCAAAAACCTAAATGCGAATTTGGTTACAGAGTAAGAATTCAAAATAATTTTATACAATTATGATTATGAGATAGGTGTAGGTAAACTAATGATGATTAAAGAAACTGGATACAAATTTCTATATATACGGTAAACACTGTCTTAAATGTAAATAAAAATGTCACTTTGCCTAGACAATATTCCATATGTTATGAAGCAATATTATAAAGCATGTCATGTACTCGTGTTAGATGGAATAAAAAGTTGGGTAAAATATGATTCAATATTAGGTAGAGTTTACACAATTTTACCCAATATTGTGCAAGATTTTACCCAACAAATATGCATATCCCCTTATCATCCGATATTGGGTAAACTTTTAAAAACTGTTTTTAAAAGTGTATATGGCGAGTTTACTGAAATTTAACTTTAATTTTAAATATACTCTAATAATGCTATAAAATTTGTAGGCACTTCTTTCTCTTCAAAATGCGCATTTACTTCGGTCAGCGGTCTGTGAAACGATCTTGACTCGATTTCAAAATGCCTAAAGTCCGATTTCTTTTTATTGAATAAAATAATTACAGTAATACAATGTCTTGTTTATACAGATAAGTTGTGGTTTTCTTTTCTTTTTTTTTCTCTCTTTTTTTTTTTTTTTTTGTTGACCTGGTAGAGACTGGTGTAGCCTGCGTGCAGACATTGAAGGGGAACCTGAATCATGGGTCCCCCCCCCCCCACCCCATTCTCCCTTTCCCTCCCCCTTTTTTTCTCCTTTTTTAGTTTTCTTTTTTGTTTGGGTACACGTGCCCCTGCTCCCCTTCCCCTGTACGTATATATATATATATATATATATATATATATATATATATATATATGCTTGTAGATAGCATAATAATTTCGTCAAATTTTTCGGAGATATCAAGGTACTGAAACTGTTCTCAGTCTTGACAGAGAGCTAAGAGCAATGTCTTTCGCTTCTCTGGTAGTGGCAATATAGAGAAGAGGTTGGATCCATCCACTCATTCCGCCCGCTGCTTGAGCGATTTCCAATCTGTTAAAAGTCAGTGTAGTCCTCACTAACCACGGAATCCAACAAACATGAAAGGACATCGTCAGCGTCAGAACCGTCAGGATACCTTTGACTGGTAAATGCCAACGTCGAAATCGTGCCCGAAGTCGATCATTATTCTGGTCATCGCTCCCAGTAGCGACATCAACGCGGCGTTTTTGTTGGCAAGCAACTCTCAGGATAGCAAGGTTTGATGTGGTGGTGATTAGAAGAGCAAGCGCTACGGGTGCAATGAAACTGATATTCAATATGATAGCAATGGTGATATCGTTGAGAGACGACCCATTGGCGGGGCACAGTGAGGTGAAATAGTTCGAGAACACATTCGACCACGGTAGCAAAGGAACACAGCCAACGATTGACATCAGAATGATGAAAAGGAGCGCGATTTTCACTTTCAGTGCCGTTAAGATTATGTGATATCTTAGAGGACGGGTTATCAATACGAGCTTGGAAATGCTGATGAAGCTATGACAAAACATCTGCATGAATAAACTACACACTAAGAATTAAAGGTGCACAAATGGTGCAAAAATCCAAAAAAAGGTGCAATGTGTAGCAAACTACGTAAAAGGTACAATATTGTACCCTTTTGAGTAATTTCAATGATAAATCTGAAGAGGGTGCAAACTTGTACCTTTTGTTAGTCTCAAACGTATGCTGCGTTATGACGTGTAGTCTTTTGTTTGGTGTCCTTTTTTAGAAATTGTTCAAGTTTGTCATTAAATGTAATATTTAATCGGTTATATTATGACATACTGTTGTAATAACATGTTCATCTGCAAACTATTTAGTCTCATAAATGAACTGTACTTTCGAGGACAATTTTGAACGTTTTGGCCAAAAGACTACGTCAACTTCGCCCGTCTAAACATCATTGGCCAATGAAAGCGATCGACAGAAAATGCCCACGAAAATGCTGAACATGAAGTTAAACAGGGTAAGTGTTACAGTTTCTGCCACAGTATTTCTTTTAGAATTGCATTTTATTTCATTATAACCACATTTTAAGCTCTATTTTCTTCAAATATAAATTATTTGATTCATGAATTATTGAAATTTAAAAAAAAATTAAAAATACCATATTCGTATCGCTTTAATACGTGCGCCATGATTGGCCGATCAATCTCTGAGCTGCATATGCATATTGCTCGCACAAAATTCAAATCAAATTCAGCCGCGCGATATCCTTTCTCTGGTGAGCTTTCAGCGTTAACGGTAAGCGTAAAATATGTTTTTATGTCTTGTAGAATATAACCTCTGTGTAATCAAGTCATGGCATGACATCATGTGTATTTTGATATATATTTCACAAAATTTCACAAAATAACAGTGTAAACAAGATCGAGCAACAATATTTACGTATGTCAAGGTCCCAGTCCCATCTGTTCAATTTTGTGTAACTTTTTGTCATGACAAGTTCTGATTTGATCTGTTTACCAAATTTCACGTTTCCCTCCCAATTTATTTTTATTGTACCGAAATTATTATCAGTAATAATAGCATCAGGACACAAAATTTTTCTGGTATACATTTATCCAACAGGACACATAGAAGGAGTCCCTCAAAATAAAAGTAGGGTCGACCCGGCCCAGGCCTAGAATAGATGAGGATGTTCTAGAGACTAAAGTCAAGAAAAGAGGGCTATTTGGCTGGAAAAGGGAAGCAGTGCACCTGGCGCAAAGTCTAAACATGCTAAAGAAGATGGCCTCTCCTGTAAAGAAGGCTTTGAGGTAATCACTTGAGGTACGTTGTTCTGTTTTTGTTTTTTTTTTTGTTATTAAGTGTAAGTAAATCCCACCAATGTCCATCCCATCCATATCCACACCTACATGTAGACCGAAAATTCTGTCTCTCGTTCATTAGCTCTTCACTTAGAGACAGAAACGGTCGTATCAGTATCACTCTGCTGTGCAAACCGAATACACATTGACTTAGGTTCTACACAATAACAGTTTGAATACGGCTGCAAGATTTTCAAACGGAGAATACCTTGGACCCTGAATTACCTGAAAAAGGAGCTTTAAATGGATTGTTCAGTTAAATTGGTAAATTAAGCCGATTCCTTAAATAGTAGAGCCTAGGCCTAACCATGCTAACCAATTCAATGGTAATATGTATACTGATGCACACTGATCTCTACAATTGCGCACACGAAAAATCGGGACTTTTACGTATGGGCGTCGACAGTGACCAAATTTTTGCCGACCAAATTTTTTTTTTTTTTGGGGGGGGGGGGGAGATGTCAGCGCTCGCGGTGACCAAGAAATGTACACAATGACTTCGATACCCCGTAAATTAAGGATTTAATTTTTGGAATTATCTTTTCCAACATCAGTGAGTTGAATTTATCGTATTTCATGTCGGTATTTGTAAATTAAATGCCGATTTTGAGTGAATTTTGGTGAATTTTGTGCAGTGGTGTTTGATAGTGTTGAGATGTACAACCGTCCAAGATGTATACACATAATGCCGCTATGAGTGATCCCGTCCAATGATCAATGTGGTATTAGGCAATCGTCACTCATAGGCCCTTGCCTATGTGGGACTGTGTCAAACATTCACTGTTGCAGTAGTAAAAAACAGACAACAAATTTGATCCAAACAAGATTTAATTTTCTTGAATTTGCTATTTTACCTGATTCAGGGACTTGTCAACTCTCACTATGTATGCTAAAAATTTGAGGTTTCAGAGTTAAAAATGAAATCTTAAATAATTATTTTCCTCTCATGTATGAATGATCTAGAATGTACCACTTCCCGCTAATACTCACAAAACCTATTGAAGCCTATTCACCCGTTAAAGCTATTGTGGAGTACAAGGTTATCTTCAGATAAGCTTGTACATGCATAAGTGGGCAATCGTTTAATTCTGATCTGAACGCATCTAATCACATTGTATGAGGTGGGTTGAATCTCCATTTTGATATCTAATTATATGTAATTGATAACGACATTATGCGTATTTGGTAAGGTAAAATGTAGGTGATTTCTTTTTGTCCATAGGAAGAATGGAGTTTCAAACTCTTCCATATTCTGTATTCACTTTTTAAGGATGATCTCCAAGGAGAAGATGAAAAGAGTTAAAAGTGCTTGCGAGGAGGCGCAACCTGGATAAAGGTGTCATAGAAGATATCATGAGGCGCACTAGGACTCACCGAGCTCAATATAGTGCCGAGCATGTTGCTTTTGAGGTGGAGGAGTTCCCCATCCTGTAGTTGGAGACTCGGAGTATTGGGTAAGTAGAGGTTTATCAATAATCTGGACTTAATTATCAGAAACAGATAATAGTTGCATACATGTACAAAATTTTTCAGGCAAAAGGAATGTTTTAATTTGATTCCCTCTATCTACCTTGTTTTTATGATGTTCAAAGCACACAAATTCATTATGGATGTCAGCTTTAATAATTAGCTTTACAAATTTCGTCCATTCTTAGGATTATTTTTGATAAATTTCATGGCTTATACTTTCTCTGACAGAACAAAACAAGAACAATGCTATAATATATTTTTTTGAATTTGCAGATTCTGAAAGAGATTGAGTTTTTCCGGACTGCCCTCGAAAAAGTAGCAGAGAAAATCATCCACGTTTGGAGGAATTCGACCCTTGGCTCCACAAGCTGTCTCTTCAAGGAATATAATGCCTCGGCTTCATCCAGGAGTGTATTGAGGGAGACAAAATGAAAGGTCAGTATTTGTTTAAATGTTTAGAATGCATTTTGCAATGCTCTTCTTGGTTACCATTCCAACAGGAGGGGGCTTGAAGCTTTTGTCTTCGAAAAAAATATTATTTAATTTTTTTCTTTACTTACGCAGACTCTGTTACAGAACTATCATGTTTTATAATTCTGTACATGTGTTAATAACAGGGGTGTACATCAAGTTGCTGTGAAAAGCTCCTCCACATCAATTGTTTGTTATGTGAACGCCAGTTCTTTCATAGATTTAATATAATTTGTCTGATTAACTTCCAGATCTGACACTTGCGGTCTCATTTCTGGCCATACCACACCTGCTTGGGGAGAAGGACATGATGTATGTTGTAGACAAGGTAAATGACAATTTAAACCCTTTCTTCCCAAACATGTTGCAACCACTATTCCATTCTACCATAAAGATACTATTAAGAGATTGTGTAACATAAGTGGTGGGGGGGGGGGGGGGGAGTGGTCTGAATCTGATGCAGGAAACTGTTCACTTAAATTACATGGGGTTAAAGTTTAGAGTATGACACTAGATTTATCTCCATTTTTTTCTCATTTCCTCTACCCTTTTCCCTACATACTTCTGTAGTTCTATGGAGAATCATAAGATGATTTTACTTTATCATGCACAGTGACCTGGTAAATTTCTTTCCTTCCACATTCTTAGGAACCTGTGACACCAACAACAACTGCAGTGTTTAGAGGAAAGCTGCTACAAGAAGACTTTGTAACTGCAGTCTGGATTGAAGGGGGTGAGGTGTGCCACTGCTCTGGAGCACTCACAGGGTTTGCCACTATGTTTTTCCTCTTTTACGTCTATGGGCTTGAGTACCTAAAGCTGGGAAAAAAACACCTTAAAGGGACCGAAAAGTCGCCAATCGTGGTGTTTTGGAGCTTGGCCCGGCTCGGGTAATATTCAGGAATCTCCGTACATCTTCGGTAAACGCATGAATTGTGTGTATGCAGCATGCATTTGACCGGAGAAAGACGAACTGAAAAACCCAACTGACAAACTACCCCACCCTCTACGGCAATTTTGTTCGCTGCTCCAAGATTGTTGTTATGCACGGCCTTGTAATAGGGGCAAGCGAATGAAATTGAACGTACATGGATATCGAGCGGTGGCTCCCTTTAATCTTTATACAACAATATTTGGTCAGACTTGGTATTGGCAAACCTGCACCCCTCAAGGTGTAGCATTTTCTAAACAAGATTCAATAAGAATGCTCTTTGTCATTATCATCTTCCTCATGTGATGGCCGAGGTCTAATACATTTTGGAGAGTTCACTCTGCAGCACCACTCGCTTCTTTCGGTCACAATCTAAATGGTGTATTCTATGTATGTCAAGGTACATGATGCCTGCAATGACATTTATGTGGTACAATGGGTGTCTGCTGGGACAGAGTATGGGACAGAGTATTCTTCTGCAGATAATTTATGCTACTTGTTCCTTGGCTCCTTCCTTGTTTGGCATAAAGGACACATATATATTTTACAACAGTGGCGGATTTAGGATTTCTAGGAAGGGGGGGGGGGGTGGGCAAATTGAAAAAGATAAAAAAAAAAATCAGTTGAGCGAAGCGAGCACAAAACGGGAGCCCAAGTTTTTGTCAGTATAGTGAACCGTGAACAAGGCATTTGAAGCCCTTTTTTATTACATGATAGTTGGTTATTTTAACCCCCCCCAAAAAAAAAAAATTGCGGTTGTGAAGTGCAATTTATTTAAAGCCTTAATTTTTTTAAATCCTGGAAGTAATTATAACCCACCTATTGTATTTAATTGTGCGAGTGAAAGAACTGTCACAAGTGTGAAGTGTGGGCCGAATTTTATTTCATATAGTGACCTGAATGGGGCATTTAAAGCCCTCTTTAATCCCCCTGGCCATTTGAAACCTCATTGCTTCTGGTCTCTGAAAGTTTTTTTTTTTTTTTTTTTTTTTAGGGGGAGGGGCTGCTCTCCCCCCTCCTGGATCTGCTCCTCTTGTACAATGTATGTGTGGCTTCGTAACAGGCCAAATGTACACAGTACATGTAGTATGATTTTAGTAGTTTCGTACCTATACTGAAAATGTTATATAAGTTATGTACCACATACATGTTGTCTCTTTACAGTAATTTAGATTACTGCAACAACTGAACATGCGCATTTGTTGTTATTTGAATGCCCCAAAATAGAAAAAGAGACTGTAAAATAAAGTGCTTCACCATTATGCACATCACTTGCCTTTTGAATGCCCATAAATTTTTGGTTTTTTAAAACTTTCTAGGTTTGAATTTTAAGATGTGTATCAATTAAAAAGCATAATGCATTTCATAATTGTTAATTGAAAAAGTGTACATGGGACAATCTGTTTTAGATTACCTTAATGACTAAGCATTCATTAGTTAGAATTGTGTTTCATAGAGTCAGTATTTACTCAATTTGTCTTCTTTTCTGAAGCAATGTACAGCTAAACACACACAAAATATATCTTGTAAAAGAAATATACATGTATAGTGAAAAGTATATCGCACATAGGTATACACCATATGTAATATATCATACTTGCAGATATAGTACAGAAATATGTTTTTAGAAATGGAAAGCTTTGAACGCATTCCTGAATTTTATATACACTGTTTCTGTTATGACTGTTTTTTTTTTTTTTTTTTTAGTGCATCACTCATTTGCGAATGTATCATCATAATGTGTGTGAGTAATGATTAATGATTTGTTGTACTCAGTACAATTCATGTACCTTTTATTGTTAAAATTTTAACTGAGATGAGGGTATGTAATCCTGCTTGCTTATGTTGTACTCACTGGCCATTACAGTATATATATATATATATATATATATATATATATATATATACATAGGCCACTGAGAATGATAATCTTAATCAATTCTTGGTGTCGCATAGCAATTTGCTATGCATTTTCTATATGACTGCTACACAAAATTTATTTTGTGTAGCAAATTTTTTACATAGGACTGTACAGAACTTTGTTTAAAGTATTTTTCCCATCGACCAAAAATGCTAATCAAATTTGAGAATATTATTCCCTGATAATGTAGTGATGGAACAAAAGCCTATTGCTTGTCACTGTTCGTGAACTATTTTAAAGCCAGCTTATATAGAACTGTTCATTTTTTTTTAATTATTGTAAAAATGTCTTGCTAAGTTGGGGTTGTTAGAAAGTCATTCAAAGTGCATCTTAACCTCATGTATTCTCATTACAATTACAGTACTGTGCTTGAACATGTATACGGAATATCATGTATTCAAAGATCAGATGCTCCAATGTATGCTTATATGCCTTATTAAATACAACTCATTCAGTTTTGTTTTAACTTAACATGGAAAAGTATAGCTCTCTGTTTTTTTGTTTTTTTCTTCAGTATCTGTGTATGCAAACAAAAGGGAAGGTTTAGAAGGGTTCAATTTTGCATCCCAAAAGCGTCCCTGTAAGGCGCAAAATCGCACCCTTTTATGGGGGTAAAGGGCTCAACGTTGTACCTTTCCAGAAGGTGCAAAACTGCACCTTCTGGAAAGGTACAATATTGCACCCAAAAAGGTGCTCCCAGTGTTGCATTTATTTGCACCCTTTTGGGTGCAAAATTGCACCCTTTTTATAGGAAAAAAGGTTCAATATTGAACCCTAAATGGTGCAAAATTGCACCTTTCTGAAAGGTACAATATTGCACCCAAAAAGGTGCTCCCAGTGTTGCATTTATTTGCACCCTTTTGGGTGCAAAATTGCACCCTTTTTATAGGAAAAAGGGTTCAATATTGAACCCTAAATGGTGCAACATTGCACCCTAATAATGGTGCAAAATTGCACCTAAAAAGGTGCTCCCAGTGTTGCATTTATTTGCACCCTAAAAGGTGCAAATTTGTACCTTTATTTCTTAGTGTGTAGAAATGGTCAGGAAAGGAAAAATGGCATTCAAAATGAGACAAGACTTTTCGTCGTTGCCGTACCAGTACCAGCCAATGCACCAGCTACTCAATGACACACTTAACATCATCTGGAGATAACTAGAGACCTTGTAAAGTAAGCGAGAAGTATCGTCTATGGCTTCCTGCCGTTGTAAAATAAAGATAACTGACATGTTAACGGGCAATGCCAATCCAGTGTTGATAAAACTAATGATGGGTACTGGATGGGAAAACTCTATTTCTGTCGAGTTAGTCATATTTCCAAAATAACGTCAAATGTTTACAACTGTAATGGAAATTTAGCCATCGTTAATAGTCCAACAAAAGCCGGTATCCTGGTAAGTGTCAAAGATTCTCCATTGAAATAAAACTTCTGAAATATAATTGTGACTTAAAGCAAAACCAAAAATGATTCTACCAAAAAAATCCTTAGCTTTATTTTAGTGCTCTTCACTTCCAGTCAACATGGTCAAGTTTCATCTCTATTTTTAACAGTGTTTGTATTGGTCAAAGCATTGTTATATAAATATGCTGTGAAAGAAAAATGTCCTGCATGTTCGTATGACAGGATTATATTAAGGAGGTACTAGGCAAGCTTACAGTATAAACCCTTGATTATATCATCATACTTTGATGGTCTGAAGAAAATGACTGTGTCTGCATAAATAAGCTCCAGTACGGTCCGAGAAGATGAAGATGATATGCAATTGAGGTGGTTCTTTAGACGTGTCCTGCTGATCTACTGGCGAAATTCAAAGAATGTTCCCTGTAAAATAGTCCTTTCATTGTTTGGCAATATCCAAAGGAAACTGACCAATAGAATGGCCAAACGTACATGTCTTTATCATAACCTTTGTTAGAGTGATACACTGTTCAGTGAAAACTTCGCAGTAAGATAAAACTAGCACCAATCTTCCCGCTCAACCAACAGCTGGAAAATTTTAATAACGAGTGGCAAAATATAGTGACAATATCTTTACAACGCTAGTATCAACCATTTACCCAGCATACAATTCGGCTGTCAATCGCACGTTCGCAATACTCAGATCACTCTGAAATATCAACGCCAAAATTTCTAATATCAATATCATAAACATGTCATAATGTGAAGTGGTTAAAATTGTTTCAATAAACTTGCAAAGCAATAACGAATGACAGCTGATTGCTCCCATCGCCTTTATATCATAACCTGTCTTTTCAACTATCATGACAATAAATTCCCCAGTTTCCTAGAGTAAATGAAGAAGGGACGTGATATGAATACTACTATATCATCTTTGCATCAGCTTGATGGAGAATATGACATAATTATTTCTTTGCCCTCTTACAGCATTAGTGATATTAGATGGCGAGTCAGTGTCAACTTTGAAGAGAAAAGATAAGGAGAAAAATTGATACAAATTTGTATTTCAACACTGTATTTTCAAATCATATTGCAAGAGAAAGTACAACAAAGCATGTTAATTAATTTTTTTAAAATTATTATTTCAATTCAATTCAATTTCAATTTTATTTAACCAATCATAAAACAGACAAATAAATAACAATAAATTATTGATACAAAACATACAATACAATGAAAGGTTTGGACCCCTGAGAAGCAGAGCTTGTAGTTGGGGCCCAACAAAATACAAATAAAATAAAGTAATATATTACATTTACATAAAATGAGATTAAATGGATGGATTCGGTTGGTCAACATTCGCACATGCACACATCTAAGCATACACACACACACACACGCACACACACTCACACACATATAATATGTTATGTACATACACGGATATGTCATACATCCATGCATATACATGTATACAGTATATTTTAAAGGAAGTCATACAGAGCAAGAGAGAAAGAGAAAACAGAAAGGAAAATGTTTTTTAAAAAAGGGAAAAGAAAAGAATCAATAGAGAGAAAGAGAAAGAGAGAGAAAGGAAGAGAGAAGAAGATGGAAATGATTCCACTCAGTTACAATAAGCTTTTAAAAAGTTCCTTTATACACAATACCCTAAATCTTGATAAAGTAGAACTTGACCTGATATTATAATGTAGACTATTCCATTTACTTATTCCTACATATAAAAATGAATTCAGAGATTGGGTTGTTCGTACAGGAGGTTTATGTAATAACAATCTGTGCCTTGTATTATACGAATGAATGGAAGAATTGCTTACAAACATAGTTTTAAAGATTTGTGGAATTTTTCCAGTATGAAATTTATACATAAATATTATTGTGTTTAGCGTTATTAATTCCTGAACTTGGAGAACTTTCATTTGTACAAATAAGGGATTACTAGAACAATTATAATCTGAATGTGTTATTATCCGAATTGCTAATAAACTAATAATAGTTATAGTTATGTATCAGATTATGATGCAATATGGGCCTTTACAAATAGCTGTAGGCATAGATTCCTAACTTTTTTCTTTTTCTTTTAACGTAAACACTGTACATCATTATCACGTCATTATTATCATCATATTGCAATCTAAAAACCGAAAACGTGTTGTCGGACAAATATATTCGTATATCTCTCTACTTTTCTCATGTTTAGATCTAACTCTTTTTACCTCTCTTCCTCTCTTTCTGTCTGTCTGTCTGTCTGTCTCTCTGTCTCTCTCTACCCTCTCTCCTCACCCTCCTTTTCTCTTCTCCCCCCCCCCTCTTTTCTTTCTCGCTCTCTGTATATTCCACCCCCTCTATGTGTCCCTGTCTCTCTCTTTCTCGCTATTTATAATATTCCACCCCCTTCCTCTCTCTCTCTATATATATATGTCTCTGTATCTCTCAGTTTCAAGCACACATTCACAAACACACACCGACACACACACACACACACACTCATCATGCTCACTTTCTCCCTCTCTCTCTCTCTCTCTCATCTCATTTTTTTCTGTTTGCTTACATCATTTAACTAAATCATTTATAAATTTGATAGATCAAAACTACATCTATGACTCTCTGTCTTTTAAAAAAGCAGTATGAAAAAAAAGTTGTGTTTCAACTTGTAATTTTTTTCCAATTCGCATTATAAGAATAAATAGACTTTGTATTTACATTCATCCTTCAGAGCAATTTATGATATGTATTTTTTGAAAAGAAGATTAAAGATGAATTGTTCATTTCTAGATAATAAAAGGTGTATGAAGAAAAAAGTTAGAATAGGCCTATACAGGTACATCGTATTGTATTTATAATTAAACTTTTTTTTTTCGGAACAAAAGAAGAACACCCTCTCATTATTGCGACCCCATGATATTACATTTTGGTTAAGGACAATGTACAGATTCTAAAATGTTACAATGTCTAAAAAATTTTGGGTGGACATTTTGATAATAGAAGACATCGGTTAACGTAATCCATTTCATCTAGCATTTGGCCAAGAATGTCTGATTGATTTTTTTAGCCTGTATTGCTTCCCGGTTTTTAAAAGATGATTTCTCTAACATGTCTAATTGCATTTATGATTGAAAATTCTGAAATTTGCCATTTGTTTGGAAAGTTTTTCGCTGGGTGACGAGGGGGTTAGAACAAAAACGGCAGAGCATTCGAATATCGAACTGTGAATTGGTTAAGTTATTTGAATGATTTAAAGTGTTTTCAATACGCAAAATATTGCATGTGATTCACCAATACGTAAATTTTTACCATAGACAGGTGTGAATGATGCCCTAATACTATCTTGTATTTCAGTATTTAGGACTCTTAGAATAGATTCTTGTTAGGTATTGATTTGGCTAATACAATAAAGCATTCCACTCATATTAGTAGTATATGTTGTAGTGCATTTTATTTCAGCTACTGGTATACAACAAGCCAATGTAATGGAACAGTTTTCAAAAGAACCTTCAGTTTAGCGAAAGTGTTCGTCTTAATCTTGACAAAAAGCTGAAAGCAATTTCTTTTGCTTCTTTGGTCGTGACGATGTAGAGTAGAGGTTGAAGCCATCCATTCACTCCCCCTGTTACTTGAACGACTTCCACCTGCTTGAAATCCACTCTCGCAAATAGCACCCATGAAAACCAGCATGCGTGAAACGACATCGTCAGCGTAAGAATGGTCGCGACACCCTTTCCTGGAAAGCGTCGACGTCGAACTCGTGCCCAAAGTCGTTCATTACGTGGGTCATCGTTTCTTGAAGCTACATCAACGCGGCGTTTTTGTCGGCAGGTTACTCCTAGGAGAGCAAAGTTTGTCACGGTTGTGATTATAAGCGCGACTGCAACAGGTGTATTGAAAAAGAATAGGAAGATTTTAGCATTCCATGGGGTATCCATACGCGGCAACGAATCAGACGACAAAACGACGGGGCGTAGACATTGGGAGGCAAAGTAATCCGATAAAATATTAGACCACAGTAAAAGAGGAATGCAACAAGTAATCGGCAGCATAATGGTAAAAACAAGCACCAATTTGACTTTCAGAGGCGTTAGAATAATGTGATACCTCAGAGGACGGGTTATCAGTAACAGCTTGCTAATGCTGATGAAACTATAACAGAACATCTGCGCGAATATCTTAAGTTGCTTTATGTCTTTTAATAGTTTATGTATACGATATCATTGTAAATACGTTATATTCTTGTGTTCTTTTTCAATAAAAACAAAAATACAAAAAAAAAAAACATCTGCGCGAATTGGCTGGAAATCGTAACGAAAGGGAAGATAGAATGCATAATTAGACATGGCTTTTCCTCATGGCGGTAGCGATACCACCCTATGGTCCAAATACCCCAAGTAAAGCTTAAAATCAATTGGAGATATGTGGAGACCTTGTAAAGTAAGCGAGAAGTATCGTCTATAGCTCGTTGTCGTTGTAAAATGAAGATAATGAATATGGTGACGAAAAATGCTAATCCCACGTTGAATAAAGTAATTATGGAAATCGGGAGGGAAATGGCTGTTGAGATAAGCATATTTTCAAGCAACATAAAATATATTTAAGTCTATTGCGAATTGAGCCAACTTTACAGCTAAAGAAAATTCTATATCGTCATCATGGTCATTAAAAATGTTCTTCGAGTTTTTGCTTCTGTCTGAATTTCAAATAGTTTTGTGTATTTATATACAGTATTTTAAATTGTTATTGCTCTACCTGGTTTAAATGCATGCTTCTTGAAAACAAACCAAAATTAATTCTTTAGCTCCTTTATTTTCAGTATATCTTCCGTCAAACGGTCTTCTGTTTTGGTCAGCAGAGTGGCACTTTGCACACGTATAGAAACATGCTTTGAGAAGGAGATAGTTCAGTCTTCCTATCCAATATTATGAAACAATGGAGACTTCAACATCCAGATAGTTTGATAAAAAAACGTTACCACACGATCATTAACATGATTAAGCTCTCTAGTTCAGGGCAGGAAAGTTACGAATGGTGTGATATACATCTTTATATTCGTCCTCCTGTCTACATGGCAACGAAATGCTGCTCTTATCCTAATTTCCTTAACATCAAGCAATCAATCCTTTTGGAGTTCAATCTTATCAACATGGAACAGATCAGAGGAAGGACACTGAAGAAATGAAAATCTCTTGACGACTTTGCTGTTGCAGGGAAACATCTTTTGGTGTCGCTTTCGAGCAACAACTCTTCCGCCTCCAGATACAATCTTTGAAACTCACCGAGTGCTCAAAAAAAAAAAAGTATTTAAAAAACAGGTCGTTTGCTCTGATTTGCTCTCAATGCACGCAGCAATGACAGTCGCTGTCTGTAGCACGCACGCAATACACCTTTTTTTTTTTTAAGACAGCTTTTTTTTATAGTATGCCTGAAACATGACATGAATTTAATATGGACTTAACGGTTTTATGACACGTCGAGCGCAAAACATTAATATGATGAATGACAATTTTATGCTCACATCGCTTTTATCTAATCTAATTAAACGAACGTGGAAGTGCGTCGTGTTTTCCGCATTTTCATGTTAGATTTTCAAGTTAAATTAACGAAGATAAAGGTCATGTTTCCTTTATGTAATATGTAGATCTTATTTCTAACACGATAAAAACTACTTTCGAAAAATAAAATCAAGACAATTTCAATAGCCCTGTCTATCACCTTTAGAAATGTACGAACATTAAAATGGCGTATTACGTAATCCGAACAAGATTTCTATGGGCAGTACAATAGGCCTTTGAAATTGCCCTTGAGTTTATTTTTCGAAAGTAGTTTTTATCGTGTTTTCTCTGTTTCGCCCATGTTGTCTATCACATGCGACTGGCAGTCCATATTAGGTTCAGGATAATCTTAAAGGAAACACATTATTATATAATTAAGACAAATCACGAAAAGTCATAAGAAAGAACAACAGTATTATGATACAATCGTATATATGAAATATTAATATGATACACTTATACGAAATTATTAGAAATATAAATATTCAATAGCTGATGTTTTTACATAGACAATAAATCATGCGAAAAATTCACTCATTAGAAGTACTAATTGCAAATACATTTTATTTAATGAATTTACATTTAACTATAAATAGAGCATATATCATGATCATTTATGATTTATGAACCTCTTCACATTACTTACATTACTTAGTGTCTTTAGATTTGACATCTTTTCTTATATTTAGGAATACAACATCATATCCCATGCTTTAAAATGGTTACACGTATATGCGCTCACCAGTGCATGGAAGCCAGATTTGACAAGTTGGATTTCATTTCATATGTTAATATGTATTCATATATCCCGTTCACTTTAGTAAAGAGTGATAATGATAATATTCCGTTCTTGTATAGCGCATATCACATTATGATATAACGTTTATATGCGCTTGCAAAGGACTTTAGATATTATTACCCTGGATTTAGCTCCGGCAACCGAAGCGCTCAGTGCATTCAAAGACCTAATCCTACCTGATATACTCACCTGGGTCGCGTGTGGCAAATGTAGATTTATGTCTTGCCAAAGGACGTTAGTGCTGCGGTAGGGATTCGAACCCCGTACCTTGTGCTTCACTATCTGATGGAGACTTATTCACTAGACCATGACACATCTACTGATGTACATGTAGAGGTGTCGTGGTCTAGTGGATACGAAATGTGAATATGCTATTTGAATATCTTAGTGTGTTTTCATGTAGCAAATAAATCAAGTGATCCAGCAATTACCCGGTTACATTTTGATCGTGAGAATTTGATGTGTAAGATAATGTAACTCTTCATTTCACTTTATAAATCCCGTAGAATTAGTGCTCTTTAAGTTATGTTTTGGCTAATACATGTGCAATAATGCATTACAACTATATTAGTTGTACGTTGTACGTGCTTTAAGCCATCGGTATGCAGTTTTGCAATGTACATTATCCCCCTTTATCCATTGATTAAACCCTAGGCTCACTACAGGCGGAATAAGCCGGAATGCCGTCGGAATGAAACTTCTTTGTATATTCCTGGATATTCAAAGTGCATTCTGAGTGCATTCCAAATAATCATTCGGGCCCATTTTGGGGACCTGCCAGAATGTTTTATCTCATACTCAAAATTTTCGAGGTGCATTCGAAGTAGAGAAATATCGAATGGCATTCGAAGTGTATTCCAACTGCACTCTGACTGCATTCTAAATATTATTACGGCATTCCAACAGCATTCGAAACATTCTGATTGCATTCGAGGGAGAATCGAAACACCAAGCCACTTCAAATCCTGCCAGAATGTCCCGAATTGCCGAATGCACCTCGAATGAGCCGGAATGCACCTCGAATGCATCTCGATGGCTGCCGGAATCTATTTCGATAAGGCACTTAGAATGCCGTCAGAATCTGTCGATTGCCAATCGAATGCGGCTCGAATGCAGTCAGAACGTCGCGACTGGCCCTCGAATGAGTCCGGACGTAATTCAGAACACCGCTGAATCACAGAAAAACGCGGCCAACTGCCGCTTGAAAGTCAGTCTGCATTGAGGAGTCGCCTGTTCAACATCACGTCATCGCTGAGGAAGAAGGAGCCAATATCAAGAACCCCACCACTGACAACGGTCATGGACAGGGCAGAGGTGTTGCAGCTCAAGAAGCCCTTGAAGAGCCAGCTCCTGTTGTTGAAGATGCTCCAGCACCTCCAGAGTCTGAAGCTGAGTCCACAGCCTCTGCCCCTGCTTCCTAGATGGACATGTAATGGCCGAGGTCCATCAGCCAGCAGCACAGTCCTCCTCTGACAGAGATGATGAGCTTCCTCCCAGTGAGACTGCCAATTAGTCCCAGAAGAAGCGCAGGAGGGAGCTGGTGACGGCTGACTTCCCCGTGGAGCAGGAGCAGGAGATGGTTGATTGGTTCCAGGCCCCCGAGCAAGATTGCCTCCTCAACAAGAAGCACCCCAACTACATCAAGAAGGGCCTGAAGGGCGCACTGTAGAGCAGAAGGCCATGGAGATGGACAAGACCAGTGACCAGCTGCAGAAGTGGTACGCCAACATGACATCAAGGTTTGGCAAGCTGAAGCAGACTCCCTCAGGTTCTGGGAACACTTAACTGACTGTGCAACGGACTGCTGGATCCTGTACCACTTGTAGTCATTTCCATTTCGCAATAAGAGAATGAAAATTACAGACTTGGTATATGATACTTCCTTCACTGACATCAAAGAAATTAGCTTTTTTTTAAAAAGGTAATTAATAATAAATCGTTCATTTCTAAACAGTTGAATTATAAGAATGAAAAAGAACGAAAATAAATACAGGATGAACGTCTACACACGTACGGTAAAACGCATTGAATTTCTGTTAAAGTGCTTTTCGGATCTTGTATCAAAAGAAGAACATCGTCACACTGAGTTTTTTTAATAATTGCAATCCCATCACGTTACACTCTGGTAAAGGGTGATGTCAGGATTCACAAAGGGGTACAATCTCGAGAATATTTTTTTTTTTGATGGACATTTCGATACAAAGACATTAATTAACATAATGCATTAACTTCTAGTATTTGGCCCAGAATGCCTGCATTGCTTCGCAGTTTCAAAGAGACGATTTGGCTACAAGAGATGAATAATTGCATTTAAAATGGAAAAATTCTGAAATTTATCTTTTGTCTGGAAAGTTTTTCTTGGGGGAGGAGGAAAAGAAACAGATGCGCCCTCGAATACCGAAATATGAATTAACGTGTTTTCAGTTTGCAAAATAAAGTATGTGATTCACCACTGCTAATCGGATTAAAGTTTTTACTGTAAACATGGTAAATAGGAGTTTATGACAATGAGGTTTACCCTAACACTATCCACTATCTTATATTTCTGTATTTGGATCGCTTCGAATGGATTCATTTCAGGTATTGAGCGAAAGTGTTCGTCGTAATGTTACGAAGTAGCTGATAGCAATGTCTTTTGCTTCTTTGGTAGTGGCGATGTATAGTAGAGGTTGCAACCATCCACTCATTCCCCCCGTTACTTGAACAACTACCGCGTGTTTGGTATCCACTCTCATGAATATTAGGCCTACCCATGAAAACCAGCACACGTAAAACGACATGGTCAGCGTAAGAATGGTCGCTACACCTTTTCCAGGAAAGCGCCAACGTCGAACCCGTGCCCAAAGTCGTTCATCATGTAGGTCATCGTTTCTTGCAGCTACTTCAACGCGGCGCTTTTGTTTGCAAGTCACTTTCAGAATAGCCAGGTTTGTCATGGTGCTGATTATAAGCGCGATTGCAACAGGGGTAATGAAAAAGAAATGCAAGGTTTTATCAACCCATGGGGTATCCATGTTGGGCAACGATTCCAGCGACATATCGGCGGAGCGCGGGCACTGTGAGGCGATAGAATGCCAAAAAATGTTAGACCACGGAAAAAGAGCAATACAACAAGTAATCGGCACCAGAATTATGAAAATAAGCACTAGCTTGACTTTCAGAGGCGTTAGAATAATGTGATACCTCAGAGGACGCGTTATCAGTAACAGCTTGCATATGCTGATGAAGCTATAGCAGAACATCTGCGCGAATAAGCTGGAAATCGTAACGAAAGGGAAGATAGACAGCACAATTAGACATGGCTTTTCCTCGTGGCGGTAACGATACCAACCAATGCACCAACTACCCCATGTAACACTTAAAATTAATTGGAGATAGGTGGAGACCTTGTAGAGTAAGCGAGATGTATCGTCCATAGCTCGTTGTCGTTGTAAAATGAAAATAATGAATATGTTGATGAATAGTGCTAATCCCACGTTGAAAAAAGTAATTATGGAAATCGGGTGAGAAATACCGAGTGCTGTTGAGTTAGTCATATTTTCAAACAGCGTTATTAAGATGTACTTTA
The DNA here is from genome assembly GCA_025618425.1 of Heliocidaris tuberculata. NCBI lineage: Eukaryota > Metazoa > Echinodermata > Echinoidea > Camarodonta > Echinometridae > Heliocidaris > Heliocidaris tuberculata. The sequence continues at coordinate 44,427,766 of CM046837.1, forward strand.
GTCTATTAAGAATTAAGTCAACTTTATAGCTAAAGAAAAGCCTATATCATGATGAAAAGTTCTTGGAGTTTCTGCTTCTGTTTGAATTTCAAATGGTTTTGTGTATTCATACACAGTTTTTTTTTTGTAACTGTTATTGCTTTACCTGGTTTAAATGCATACATGCTTCTTGAAAACAAACCAAAAACAATTATCTAGCTGCTTTATTTTCGGTTTGTGTTCTCTTCCGTCAAACCGTCGTCTGTTTTTGGTCAGCGGAGTAAGCGGACTCTTAAACATGTAGAAACATGCTTTGGGAAGGATATCTTATTCTTCCTCTCCGCTATCATGATAAAATGAAAATTTCAAACATCAAGATGGTATGAGCAAAACTTTACCACACGATCATTAAGCTCTCTATACTAGTTCATGTCCGGGCAGTGACGAATGGTGCGATATATCTTTAGATATTTGTGTCCTGCCGTCGAAACGGCGAGGAAGTGCTGCTCCTGTAAGTCCTATCCTGATTTCCTAAACATTAAGCAATCCTTTTGTAGTTTAGCCTTATTAACATGGACCAGATCAGAGGAGGGACATTGAAGAAATGGGATTTTCCCTTGACGACTTTGCTGTTGCAGGAAAAAATCTTTTGATGTCGCTTTCGAGCATCAATTCTTCCGAATAGATACAAGCTTTGAAAATGTTCAAAAGGGTTTAATTTTGTAGTTTTCAATCTCTCTCAACACGGTGCTCGCATCGGTTCGCTAATAATGCGCGAGCAATGACAATATTTTTCTTTAACACGCACGCTATTCACTATTTAAAAAAATCCCGACAGTTTTGATATCATGCCTGAAACATGTCAAAATGTGATGTGGACTTAATTGTTTGGGGTTCTTTTAAATGACGAGCACAAATCATTGACATGATGAAACATTGACATGATGAAAGAGAGTTTTATGTCACGTCGCTTTTATTACCAAAAGTACCAATTCAGCATGTCAGAAGGTATTATCTAATCTAGGCTAAATGAAATTGGAAGGATCTAATGTTTTTCACAATTTCACGTTAGATTTTGACGTAGATAAAGACCATATTGTCTTCATGTGATATATAGAACTTGTTTCTTTGTGCACCCATGTTGTCAATCACATTCGACTCTCAGTCGATGTTAGGTTCAAGATGATCATAAAGGACCATAGAAACAGTTTACCATGACTCTCACAATTTATTAGATAATTAGAATGAATCACAAATATTATACACAATTAAAGTATCATAAAGAAAGAACAATTGTTAGCGTTATCACAGCAAAACTGGCAGTATTATGATAAACTCGTCCGGAATGTGAATATTCTATAATTTTTGAATATTACAAAATATTAAACATTTAAGCATTCATAGTAATGTATTGTTAGTCAGCTATAATATGCGAAATAGGAATATTCAAGAATTTATGATGTCTTTACGCAAACAAAAATAAAAATGCGCACATTAGAAATAGATTCTTAAATTCATTCATTTAACAATACACAGAGCATATATCATGTATTTTTTAAAATTATTTATGAACCTCTTAACATTATTAAGTTCTTCAAACTTGATATGCTTTCTCATATTTTTAGTGATATAATATTAGAAAACCGGTGACACGACATTTGCTCCTGCGATAGTTGCTCCACCGTCCATATCTCGAAAGGTCAAAGGTTGAGGTCAAGGTCATGATTTGGTTTTTTCTTCAGGACAATGTGAAGATTAGGGTTAGGGTTTGGGTTATGGTTAGGTTTAGGTTTAGGATTAGTATGGCAAAGTTAGACCGGAGCAATTGTCACAGGAGCAAATGTCATGGAACCTAAAAAAAACCAACCTATAAAATGGTTGAGTATTTATCTGCTCCCCAGTGCATGGTAGCCACATTTGACAAGTTGCTAGATAGAATATCCTCATCCTCTTTTTCTGTACAGACAGAGGGTAGGCCTATCATAAATTTACTCAGTGCTCATTATACACCGAAGAGCAATAATGCCCATTGATCTGCAGACTCTCTAAAAAAAAAATTAAATCGAGTGATCACTGATCACTCCTTGGGGAGTGAAAATAGAGTAAAATAGAGTGAAACTCCACCCTTTCCCTCTTAGAGAGCACTTGATAGTCACTCAATATTCACTCCTAAACAAGCGATCACTGACGTCACTCCCGGGGAGAGAAAATAAAGTGAAAATTCACTTCTTCTTCTTTAGAGAGAGTACGTCATAGATGGTGCAGTGATCTAAGGTGATATTTATTCAATATCAATACCTGACAAAGGCCAATTACATGTATTTGATTCTTTTTGTTTTTATTGTATAGTCCGTAAAAAAGGGGGAACTTGGCGTTCCATGGTGTAATGTACAATCTATACTCAGTTGATTTATTCATGTATAACATGTAATTCAAATTCATGAAAATGCATTGAAAAATTGTAATTTTTCATTCATTTTCATGAATTTCAAAGACAAATTAAGCGGCTGTCCATGACAAAAGGATGAAAAGAATTAAAAGAATATACAAACGTTCAACCTGCATTGCATTATGAAACGAAAAGTGCTATTCTTTCTACATATAGTACTGTCTCTAATAAGACCACAATTTCATTAAAGTGGGTAAGAAAATTCTGCATACTTTGCTGTTTGAAGTGAACAAATTTCATCAAATATTTCTCGAGTTATATTTAAACGCGTCAGGGGGAAAAATTACTTTTTAGTTGAGTATACGGTAACATGTCGTTTTTCCGAAGGTCCATAATTCCGAAGATTAATTTTCCGAAGGTTCCTTACTCCGAGGGTTCGCAATTCAGAAAATGAAATAGGGTTCATAGTTCTGAAAATGAAATAGGGTTCATATTTCCGAAGGTTCGTAATGCCGGAGGTTCATAATTCTGATAATGAAAAAGGGTTCATAATTCCGAAGGTTCGTAATTCCGAAAAGGGTTGTGTAGGGCTCTATTGCATTTTCGGAATTACGAACCTTTGGAATTAGGAAATCATACGAACATGACGAACCTTCGAAGTAATGCCTCAAATGTTGGGAATTATGAATCCTCTTTCATTTTCGGAATTATGAACCCGCTGCTATGGGAAATTTATGTTTCGGAATTATGAAACTTCGTAGAATTGAGCCTTGGGAAAAACAAGTACCCCCCCCCCCCCCCCCCCCCCCCCCCCCGTTGTCATAAACCACTCATGTCATTATGCATGGTGTATGCATCTTATTTTGTATTACTTCCTGGTTTGAAAGAGGGCGTTTCTACGGTATATGACGAGAAAGTTTTGAAATAATCAAATTTTCGGGATTTTGATGGGAAGTTGAGCACTCGAATACCTAGAATACCGAAATGTGAATCGGTGGTGCTATTGAATAAAGCATGTGATCCAGCAATGACAAGGTTACATTTTGATTGTAGAAATTTAATGCGTAATATAATGTAGGTTGCTCTAAAACGTTTTAGATCCCCTAGAATTAGATTTTTTTTCTTCTTCTAACTTGTACAAGGAACTTTATATATATATATATATATATATATATATATATATATAATGTATATATATCAATGACAAATATTTACAGAATATTTACATTTGCCAGCATAGCTTATATGGCTGATGACATAAAAAATCAAAGATACTGAAGGACCTGATATATTTGCCTAAATCATGGTGCTTACGAATAAATTTACAACTCAAATATTGACGTAACTCCAATTTTTTTCCACAAGGCTTTAGCCGTTACATTACCCCCCCCCCCCCCCCCGATGAATCCGTAACATAATCTTTATAGATAACAAATTGTGTTAGATCTATAATGAGATTAATAATGAAAATCTTTGTGTCTGCAATATTAAATCCAATTATCATCAGATCATAACAATATTATCAACTTTTACTTTTGTCTGATATATAAATTTATATTGGTTCAATAATTTTCCACAATACCTTTACTCCTTTGCATTAAAATAACATGTGCATTATTGTCTCTGAACATTTGCATATATTACATTGATTATCACTTAAAATATTCCATTTCAATAAATTGTCTTTTGATGGTAATATCGTATGGAGAAGCTTGAAATTAAGTTGCTTATTTTTGTTCTCTTTTATATACTTAAATTTGAAGAAAATAACTTTATTTGTAATTTGCAGAATAAGTTCTTTTTAAGAAAATGATTTGGCTAATACATGTGCAATAATGCGTTGGAGCTATAGTTGTACGTTGTAGTGCTTTACATATTTAGCCATCCGTATGCACCATTGCGATGTAAATAATTCCCCTTTTCATTAGAGTCCTCCATTTAGTGAGAATGAACGTCTTACTCTTAACAAGTAGCTGCTCGCAATGTCTTTTGCTTCTTTTGTTGTGGCAATGTAAAGTAGAGGCTGGAGCCATCCATTCATTCCACCAGTTACTTGAAGGATCTCTAGGGGTTCGAAATAGATTCTCGTTTTTAATACCCAGAAAAACCAGCACATGTAAAACGATAACGTTAGCGTTAGAATTGTCGCGATACCCTTTCCAGGAAAGCGCCATCTTCTAATTCGTGCCCAAAGTCGTTTATCATTTTGGCTTTCGTTTCTTGTAGCTACTCCGACGCCGGCTTCAACGCGGCGTTTTTGTCGGCAAGTTACTCCCAGGAGAGCGAAGTTTGACGTGGTGATGACAATAAGTGCAATGGCAACGGGTGTAATGAAAAAGAAACGCATTGTTTTTTCATCCCTATTTGACAACGATTCCAGCGATACAATTGCGGAGCACATGGAGGCGAAGAAATTTGAGAAAAGATTAGACCACGGTAAAAGAGGAATACAACATGCAGTCGGCAATAGAATGATGAAAATAAGCACTAGGTTGACTTTCAGAGGCGTTAAGATAGTATGATACCTCAGAGGACGGGTTATGAGTACCAGCTTGCAAATGCTGATGAAGCTATAACAGTACATCTGCGAAAATAGGCTGGACATCGTGACAAAAGGGAAGATAGAATGCATAATTAGACAAGACTTTTCCTCGTGACGGTAACGATACCATCCAATGCACCAAATACCCCATGTAAAGCTTAAAATCAATTGGAGATAGGTGGAGACCTTATAAAGTAAGCGAGAAGTATCGTCTATAGCTCGTTGTCCTTGTAAAATGAAGATAACAAATATGTTGACGAAAAATGCTAATCCCACGTTGAAAAAATTAATAATTGAAATCGGATGGGAAATACCGAGTGCTGTTGAGTTAGTCATATTTTCGATATATATATATATATATATATATATATATATATATATATATATATATATATATATATATATATATATATATATATATATATATATATATATATATATATATATATATATATGTAGTGTATATAAGTCTATTACGAATTTAGCTAAACTAACGGCTAAAGAAAAAATAGTATTTCAAATTGTTACTGGACTCTTAAACATGCAGAAACATACTTTGAGAAGGAGATAATCCAGTCTTCCTATCGGTTACTGTGATACAATGAAGATTTCAACACCAGGTCTAAAACAAAATTTACCACGATTGCGCCCCGTAGTTCAGGTCCGGAAAGTGACGAATGGTTCGATGAATCTTTAGATGTGCCTGCTGTCTACTCTGCCACAAAATGCTGCTCCTATCCTAATGTCCTAAACATAAAAAAATCCTTTGTAGTTCAGTCTTATCAACATGGAACAGATCAGAGGATGGACATTGAAGAAATGAAAATTCCTTGACGACTTTGCTGTTTCAGGGAAACATCTTTTGGCGTCACTTTCGAGCATCCATGCTTCCGTCTCTGCATACAACTCTGAAACTGTTCAAAAGTGTTAAAGATTTTTTTTTAAATCTCCGTCAAAACGGTGTTCGCATTGGTTTGCTCATAATGCACGAGCAACGACAATGTCAGCACGCACGCAATTCATTCTCTAAAAAGAAATCATAGACAGCTTTGTTGATAGTATGCCTGAAACATGTCCAAAATGTGATAAGGATCTAATGGTTTTGTGAGACGTCGAGTGCAAATCATGAACATGATGCATGACAGTTTCATATTCACACCTCTTTTATAACCAAACTTACCTATTCATAATACATCAAAAGGTATTATCTAATCTAAGCTGAACATGAAAGGATGTCTTTTTTGGCCGCATTTTCACGTTAGATTTTCAATTTAGATTGAAGTAGATAAAGGTCACATTTCCTTTATGTTATATATAGAACTTGTTTCTTTGTGCATCCATGTTGTCAATCCATTCAACTCTCAGTCGATGTTAGGTTCAAGATGATCATAAAGGACCATAGAAACGCAAATCTCAACATGACTCTTTTAATTTTTTAAATAATTAGAATAAATCAAAGATATATTATAATTAAGATATCATAAAGGAAGAAAAACTATTAGCGTTATCACAGCAAAATGCCAGTACTATGATACAATCCTACAAAATGTTAATATGATACAACTGTTGAATATTACAAAATATTAAACGTTTTAAGTATTGTGATGTACTTAGTATATGCGAAATATCAGTATGCAAGGATTCATGTATATACACAAATAAAAGGCTATATGAAAATGTGCACATTATAAAAAGTAATTGCACATTAGATTTTGGTTTAATGTACATATTCACCTATAAACAGACAATGTGTCATTATTTATGATCAGTGAACCTCTTAACCTTTAAATTTGACAAGCTTTCTCGTAGTTCGGAATAACCCATGCTTTAAAATTGTTAAGTATTTATGTATTCACCATCGCTTGGAAGCCAGAATTGGCAGGTAGCATAATCAAAATTTCCTCATCCTCCTTTTCTGTACACACAGACAGCAGGCCAATTACAAATTTGCTAAGTGCTCATTACACACCGAAGAGCAGTTACTCCTATAATGATGCTCATTTATCTGCATACTTCGTGAACGATGCAGTGATATTTGGTGGTAATATTTGTTCAATATCAATCTGACAAAGGCTAATTATTTGATTCTGTTTGGAAACTGACTGATTTGATGAATATATTGAAACGGGGATAACAACAACTGAAAGTCGTGAAGGAGCGCTGTCGTATGAAACATATCAATCTAATAATAATGATGTTAAAAATTATTTGTTGGTGCCACCTTGCGACTTTAATGGGGAGCTTTATACACAAAGTCATGTAGGATTTCTTGAATGTTTCTTTTGCATTGCATGGATACCCGGTGAAGTAATTGCCTAAAGCCACAATCGCAAATGTTTTCGAATAATATTATGCACATAGTGGCGTACCTATAAGAAGTTTTTCTATGCGCTATGCCACTGGTATGGTCATGGCATTAGATAAAACTCATATAATGTACTCGATCAAAATACGTAAAATGATGCAACAAAAAAATACACATCGTCTTATTAGAAATGAAACCTTTCTCAACTAAAAGGTCGTTATGGTTAGTCTGAATAATTGCAATGACTATACAATCATAGAATAATCGAATTGTATAAACATAACACGGTTATTTGAAGTTGCTACGCAACGCCTCACCCACCTCACTCAACCCCACCCATTTATCGTGCTTATTTTTTATGTATATAACAATTTTGATTGTTTTAAGCCATGACCCATGGTGAGGTTCGTGACAACAGTTTTAACATTGCCCATGAGTCTCAGTAAGATTCATGGGCAATGTAGGGTTAGGAATACAGATTTTGTAGAAAATTGACAGCAGAGCAGTTGTCTCCGTAGCATACACTACAACCTGTGTAACAAATCAGTTACATGTAAACTCTAATGGTGGCTTGCTTTTGCTCTCACGTTTCGAAATTTAAAGGTCCAATTCTATGAAAGTACAGACTGTACAGTGCAAGTGGCATCACATATTCTCTCTCCTCCCCCCTTTCCTCTTTTGCAGAAATGCATCTTATCATTTAATAGTTTACTTCGACATCTCAATTGATGAAAAGTTCAGGAGACCTAATGTCCATGAGACTGAAGTGCTGGTCTCGTAGGCCTTCTAACAACTGTTTGTACTGTTCCAGAGAACTGAGGTCAGCGAGAAAGCAGTCTCGTGAGACCAACGTAGATTTCAGCCTGGAGAACTTTCTCGTCTATCGTCGGTAAACTAACTCGTGTATCATTTTACTTAACCAAAAATAATGGGCACATGTCGTTTTTTCCGAAGGTTCATAATTCCGAAAATAAAATAGAGTTCACAATTCCGAAAATGAAAAAGGGTTCATAATTCTGAAAAGCTATGTAGGGCTGTATCGCATTTTCAGAATTATGAACCCTTTTTCATTTTCGGAATTACGATCCCTATTTCATTTTCGGAAGTACAAACCTTCAGAATAACGAACCTTCGGAGTAACGCACCAAATGATCAAAATTATGAAGTCTATTTTATTTTCGAAATCATAAACCCCCTTCTATGGGAAATATTGTTTCGGAATTACGAACCTTCTGCAACCTTCAGAGTACCCCCCCCCCCCAAACTTAATTTGTATGTTATAAACCTTATACAATCAGTGTAGCTTTCAACGTAAGGTTTTGTGTTAGGATACGGCAGGCCCTAAGATCCATGAAGAAGATTGCGGAAGTCCAGTGATGCTAACACTGATATTTGAGCAAGTGACCAATCAAATATATCTGTTAAATGTATTCATTGACGCTTGATAGCCCCTTTGAGCTCGGATAGATAACGGAGAACAATTTCCTTTGCCTCTTTAGTAGTAGCTATGTAAAGCAATGGATGAATCCAGCCACTGAAACCTCCTAACAAATCTGGATAACCACCATGGCGGCCTTTCGTAATTATCCATGGAAGCCAGCAAACGTAAAACGAGATAGTCAAGGTCAGTATGGTCAAGATACCCTTGCCAGGCAAACGCCATGCTCGAACCCTAGGTACATCATTGATCCTTGGAGCTACATTAAGTCGACGACTTTGTTGGCAGATTATTCGTAAAATGGTGATGTTGACAGTAGACGTGATTATAAGGGCGACTACCATAGGGATAGTGAAATAAAGTGGTATTAAGATATCTGGCCACGCCCACGCGAAACTGTGTAACAATGAATCTTCACGGCTGCAAAACAAAGTCGGATAATCTAGCAAAAGATGCGGCCATGGTAATAAAGGAATGTAAATCAAAAGAGAGATAAGGTTGATGACAAAGAGTGCAAATTTTACTTTCACTGGCGTTACGAGAATGTGATAACGCAGCGGACGAATTAGGAATATAAGCTTGCAAATACAAATCAAACAGTAGCAAAAAAGTTGTGCAAATAATGTGGTGTACGTCACGTATGCAAAAATGTTGACAATTTTTCTACAAGCGTGCTCAGTGTCTGTACCATATACTCCGACATCCCATCCACTCCATGCAATACTTAGAATCATATGAAGAACAGCAGAAACTCGGTACATAAGTCGTGTGTTGTCAGTCGATTGCTGTTTTTGTAAAATGACAAGGACGAGCGTGTTCGTTAGGACAGACGATCCTATGCTGAATAAAGAAAGCATGACCACCGGATGAAGAATTTCATATGATGTCGCGTTCATCATCTTCCAAATAGCGTCTGATAAATATTCATCAAGAAATTTAGTCTATATTAAGTTATAGGTTTGGTGCATCCAATGCCAGATTCTCTGTACCGTTTGATTTCCCGTCAGAGAAACTTATTCAAGATTTCGTTTTCATAGGATATGTATTGTGGAAACAGGATGATTATTTATGCCAAATAAAACACTAAAATCTGATTTTAATCCTTCTCCAAGATGGCATTGAAGTGTTCCTACCCGGTTGAACGACTTTGAACATCCCATCGGTTATAATACATTCGCGTTCAGTACTCATGGTACATACTCCCTGTCCGCAAGCCCCCCTGCAACGTGCACACAATTTGTGCGTGCTAATCATATTTCACGCCAAACTATTTTATCTTATCCCAACTTTAAAATGATGGAAATATTGATCTGTGTCTACATGTTTACTTGGATATTTTTTCTTCTTCTTTTGTTGAAAGTATTGGAGATATGTTCCTATATTTTTGTAATAATGTAATGGTCATTGTTCATGTTCCAATTATGTCATTTGAAATATGAAATAAAACTGAAACTGAAACATGTCAAAAGGGGTTATTTAATCTAATCAAACGAACATGGATGAGTGTCGTGTTGGCCGGATATTTATCTTAGATTTTTCTTCACATTAGATTGACGAAGATAAAGCTCATGTTTCCTTCACGTAATATAAAGAATTTGTTTCTTTGTGCGCCCATGTTGTCTATCACTTTTGACTCTCAGTTGATATTCGGTTCAGGATGATGTTAAATGAAACACAATCTTCATCATGTTTGTTATCATTTATGATATAATTAAGATAAATCACATAAAGAAACACTTTAATAGTGTTTTCACAACAAAATGGCAGTATTATGATACAATTGTACGAAATATTAATATGATACGCTTATACGAAATGCCTTAACCACTAGGCCACGGACACGGGCGGGGGGTTTCGGCGACACCAGATCCAGTTGACCGACAGATTGACAAACCTTCAACGTTCATTAATTCTTTCTCGGAGGCAGTTAAGTTTTGGTCAATGACAAGCCTTTGTAAAAAAAATCAAAAAAGGGAGGACAGCTATGGGAACTTTGATATACCTATAATACGCACCATTATTCTCTCAATTTCATTTCTAACAATTATATATATTATTTAGCAAGAGAGGTGTGGATGTATGTACCGTTTCGTTGAACCATATTAAATTGAGATATGTGAACAGATATGATGGAACAGAATATATAACATTAAAAAAGAACAACACTTATCGTAATGACAAAAAAAAACAACAAAAAAAACAAACAAACAATATGACACAATTACACGAAATGTTCAACATTTTTAGTATTCATGATGTTTTACACAAAAAACAAAATATGTAAAATTGCACACGTTAGAAATACTAGCCGCGAATAGGTTTTTATTTAATACATATACTTAACCATAAACACAGCCTAAATTCATGATATTTTTAATGGTCTATGAACCTTTTAGGATTATTTAGTTTCCATCGTGTTATTTAGAAATGCAATCCTTTTCCTCTAAGAGGTCACCATTGTTAGTCAGAAGAGGAGCAAACTATATAAAATCATTAAATAAGCAAAGTGATTTTAAAAAAAAATACTTATTCGCAAGGGCAGGTAATGCCTCACCCCTTTTATGATATTTATAGTACTCATAAGAGTTGCAACATTACCCATTCATCTTAGTTTGGGAATACAAATTTTTTTTAAAGGTTTTTCCCCCTCTTTTTTTCAGGCCAAAAAGACTAAAGGTATAGGTGTCATGGATCTTCTGACAATTATTTGGAATGTTCAAGAGACCAAAGATCGACGAGACCGCAGTTTCGTAACACCGGATGTCCGCTTTACCATCGGTCCCGTGTCCCATCGCTCAAATAGACTGTGCACCATTTTACTTAAAGCTCATAGACAGTCTCGGCAGCACAAATCATACTGGCAAGAAGCTTATCAAACATAGTCACATACTACTCTCCTTTTATCATAAGACACATGTACGAGATTATTTCACATTCCATTCACGATTTCGAATAAATTTTAGTGTAAATATCTGTAAGAAACGGCTTTTCACTGCCTCATGCTAAGACCATATCCACCCGAACGTTCCCCGCACAAACCCAGCGCTTCGAACTATGTGTAGCGTATTCTATACACACAGCAATCCTAATGTGAGTAGTGTGTGCAGCCGTTGTTTGAATTTACATCCCCTCTTTTGGGGGCCAGGGATTTTTATTACTTTTCACCTCTCATTCAGTAAATATTTCACTTGAGGAGGAAAAAACTTCACAGCATCTTAGTTATGTTAGTACCCTGCTATTCATTAAGTAAAATCAAAGAAATCTCACGAAAAGTTTTTGAGGGCTTCCCCAAACTATCTGTTACCTTTAAACCAAACATAATTTGCATGTTTTACTATCATTTGAGGATTAAAGTACATATATATATATATATATATATATATATATATATATATATAGTAAAAAGATAGTTCTGCTTCGGACTTGCAGATTTATAGACAAAATAGGAATGAAAAGTCCGTATATGATGAAAATATTCGAATTTTCAGCCATAGGCCTTCATCAGGAAATGATGAAATTTATTAGGTAGGTATACAAAAGAGCGTGAAGGGCAAAAACAAAAACAAAAACAAAAACGCAAGAGCTCAATGCATACAAGCGCAAAATTTGAAGATTTGAATCTTTTTATACGGACTTTTCATTCCCATTATATGTATATATATATATATATATATATATATATATATATATATATAATACCTATAATATATGAACGCAACATTTTGTACACAGTGCGAGGATACCAGTATGCGCAAAAAGATCCATCCAAGAGACCGCGCAAGGTCAAAGACGCTACCAAAGTTTAAAAGATGACTTTTTGACCTTTTAAGGGGATTCACTAACACGTGATAGCTATTTTGAGTTTGGAGAGATAACAGAGAACAATCTCCTTTGCTTCCTTAGTTGTAGCAATGTAAAGCAAAGGTTGAATCCAGCCACTAAACCCAGCTAACAAATCTGTTATTCCATGAAGTTGGTCCTTCTTAACTATCCACGGCAGCCAGCAGATATAAAAAGAGATAGTCAAGGTTAGCAAAGTCAAGATACCCTTTCCAGGCAAGCGCCATGGTCGAACCCTAGGTATATCATTGATCCTTGCAGCCACATCAAGTTTACGATTTTGTCGACATATTATTTGCAAGATAGCAATGTTTACAGTGGTGGTGACTATGACGGCGATTACCATAGGCGCAATGAAATAAAGCGTTATTAAGATGTCTGGCCAGGCGACACTGTACAACGGTGAATCATCCCCGATGCAAAGTATGGTTTGGTAATCAAGCAAAACGTGTGGCCAAGGTAATAATGGAATATACATCAGAAGAGCAATTGTAATGATGACAAAGAGTGCAAATCTGACTTTCACTGGCGTTAGGAGAAGGTGGTAACGCAGCGGACGAATGAGAAACAGGAGCTTGCAAATACAGATCAAACAGTAACAGAAAAGTTGTGCAGATAAAACGGTAAACGTCACGTATGCAAAAATATTGGTAAATCTTTTACAAGCTTCCACAGTGTCTGAAGCATATGCTCCGAAATCCCAGCCACACCATGCAATACTCAGAATCGTATGAAGAACAGAAGAAACTCGGTACATAAGTCGTGTGTTGTCGTCAATCGATTGCTGTTGTTGTAAAACGACAAGGACGAGCGTGTTAGCTAGGACGGACAATCCTATGCTGAATAGAGAAAGGATAGCCACGGGAGTAGATTCAAAGGACGTCACGTTCATCATCTTCAAAATGGCGAGTGATAAAGATTCATCAAGAAATTTAGTCGGTGTTTTATAGGTTTGGTGCATTCAGTGCCATATTCTCTTTACCGTTTAATTTCCCGTCAGAGAAACATATTTATGACTACGTATTCTCACAAACAAAGCACTGAAATCTGATTTTAAACCTTTCTCCAAGTCGTTGGGCTTCCAGCAATGTCTTTGTAGTGTTCCTAGCCGGTTATCAGGTTATGCGACTTTAAGCATCCCATCGCTTACGATACATTGATAGAAGCATCCGTTGCATTGTTGGCGAACGGTATCATTCATCTGTTGAGTACTCCCTGCCTGCAAGCCCCCTAAAGCGTGCACACAAATCGTGTGTGAGTATTGAGTTGGTTTATTTACACATTTGTAATTCATCTATCAGTGCTGCTAATAATGATTAATCAAACTTAGGTGTATCAACGACGCATCTTCAGTTTGGACATATAGCTGCGGACAATCTCCCTTGCTTCTCTTGTTGTTCCAATGTAAAGTAAAGGTTGAAGCCAGCCACTCACTCCTCCTGACACAACCGCGAAAGCTAGTCCCAACTCGCTATACGCTACCAGCCATGGAAACCAGCATACGTGAAACGAGATCGACAATGTGAGAACGGTCAAGATACCTTTACTAGGTAAACGCCAACGTCGATCTTGTGCTCGATGACGATCACCGTCGCTGTGATTCACCTCCATTGCATCAAGGCGACGCCGCTGTTTGCGAATTACTCGTACGATAGCGATGTTAGTAGCATGGGTCACTATTAAGGCGAAAACAACGGGAGTGTTGATGATGACGTCTACAGGCCACGTGGTATCGTTTGACATTTTTGATACATAGCAATCTGAAGCGTAGAAATGATACCTAAGACTCGGCCATGGTAATAACGGAATACAAATCAAAATAGCTACCGTGATAATGACAAAAAGCGTTATTTTGATTCTTGCAAGGGTTAACTGGACATGATATCGCAGCGGACGTGTTATAAACAAGAGCTTACAAATGCTGACAAAACTGTAGCAGAATAGTTGTGCAAATAACGAGGTATGTGTTATGTAAGGAAAAATATAGGAATGTATTTTACACGAATCCGCATCATCCAGGATATATTTTCCAAAATCATAACCGCTCCAAACAACACTTAATATCATCTGAAGAACAGTAGACACACGATACATAAGTCTTGTATTGTCGTCTATGGATTGCTGCTGTCGTAAAAGGATAAGGAGTAAAACGTTAGCTAAGAGGGACAATCCGATGTTTGTTAAAGAGAGTATAGCAACCGGGAAAGTGGTTTTATATGTCGAGTTGAATTCTCCAATTGTCATATCAGATAATGAATATTCGTCAAAGAACGAAGAGAATGACAACATATCACTTCTGTCCATACTTCCATGTACATTTTCTGCCATTCTGACTCGCGACTAGTTTCTTTGCAGATTTATATTTGATGAATGTATGGCTGAAAACAAAAGGAAAATTTGTGTTTCATTGAGGTATTCCTAACATGCCCAACTAGTTGGTTTTGGTGATATATTCAGGCGTAAACTGAAGACAGTCTATTCCCACTTCAAATAACTTTAGGAACCGAGCAGTATGATTGACATGTTGAATATACAGCACATCCGGATAAATTTTGATCGTTCAAATATATCTTTTTCGAGAGGCTCACGGTGCCCGATGAAGATGTCTCTTGTCAAATGTATTCTCATTGTCAGGTACATGAAAAACAGAATTCCAACAAGTTTACTGAAAACTTGTTACACGAGGATAGGGATTTGAAAGATGCTGAATTAGTGTTCAAGGATAAAAAATGTCTACGAAAAATTATGAAACTCCCAAATGGAATGCTTTAATGCTTGTACACTTAAAAATAAACAGTACGAAACAGTACGACGAGCGTACGAAAACCATGAAAACCAGAAGTCGTTCCTCGTCGGCCTATCATCCAAACAGAACATATCTTCGAGAATGATTTCCTTTTTAAATCAATGGCATACATAATGTAATACCAGTTGAGATTTCTACCAGAGCAGCAAACTGATCGTACGAGGCCAACTCGAGAATAGTCTTTGTAATCATGTTATATAGTGCTTTAGCAGAGGAGTAACCCCTGTGAATCCTTGGTGTGTTATTTGTTTGCTAATTAACCCCTTTCAATTTGCAATTACTTATTTGTTTCCATGATGATTGAGTGTATATCAATAATGGCTAAATAGCAGCGTTCTATTATTTAAATCAACTTCTCTTTAATTCTTCTCGCTCTCGGTATAATGCAAATTGCAGCCATTAGTGCACCGGCTCGATTCTTGATCAACTCATATCAGGTGCACGAAACACCTTTTTTACCATGTTAATTTTTAATGGAGTAGCCCATCAACAATCAATTAAAGATTAACGATGACACACACATGTACAAATCTTAATTTTCGGGGAAAATAACCACCCCCAACTAAACTGTCGTCATCCTACTTGACGATTTGTAAACCGCCGCCCTACAAATTGGCAAATAAAAAAAAAAATACATTAAACATCTTAATGGTGAATATGATAGACGACACGTCATATACATTCCCACTTTCGCGTTGCTTTTACCCCACTCGTTATGTATGTATGTATGTATGTATATATATATATATATATATAATGTGATGATGTTGAGTCTACTTTTACCATTCGCTTTGGTTTGGGTGATATAAAACATAGTGGGATGAATTCAAACCAAAGATGACGCAGGATACTCAGGAAATTTAAGCTTTCGTCTTTCGACTTCTTCAGAAATTTATTCTGAAACAGTTATAAAGAGAAGATACAATCACTAAGAAAGGCATGACAAAAACTAACGAAGAGAATAATTCACAAAATACAAAGAGAAGACACAATCATTCAAAAATTGACGGACCTAATATTACTGTCAGCAGAAATATCATGTAAAAATACCGAAATTTTAAATGAATTATAATAAAGCCGACATACCTGTCGTAGACAGAAGTGATGCCAAGGTCTTGTTGAATTCCTTGAATAATGTTAATAGATTTGATAGTTTTGAGTTGCTTGGATATTAACATTATTCAAGGAATTCATTTGAAATTCATTTGAAATTTCGGTATTTTTACATGATATTTCTGCTGACAGTAATATTAGGTCCGTCAATTTTTGAATGATTGTGTCTTCTCTTTGTATTTTGTGAATTATTCTCTTCGTTAATTTTTGTCATGCCTTTCTTAGTGATTGTATCTTCTCTTTATAACTGTTTCAGAATAAATTTCTGAAGAAGTCGAAAGACGAAAGCTTAAGTTTCCTGAGTATCCTGCGTCATCTTTGGTTTGAATTCATCCCACTATGTATATATATATATATATATATATATATATATATATATATATATATATAAATCATCAATGGTAGATGCCATCAGACGTCCTGATAATGCGATATTTTATTTGAGGAGTTACAGAAACTCCATGCAAGATTCTTTGATTATTCGCAACTATAATTTTTTGTTATTTCAACCACAAAAAAGGAGGCATGATTCAATGTACCCAAAACTTAATATACATATACATATACATATACATGTTGATGATCATCGACATAAATAGTGATCTGTCAAATGATAGGTTTATTAACCCAATCAATATCTATGTATAATGTCTCCCCAAGTGCTACGATCTTGAGTCATCCGATTTATATCTCCGTATCCTACTTGCTCCACATTTATCATCGAAGAACCCTTTACGAGGTTTTCCTTTCTTTCCATACAGACGACCTTCCATAACTCTGATCATAATGCCATCATGTCGCAGTGTGTGTCCTACCCATCTCCTGTATTTCTCTAATAGTGTTCAGCAGTAAATGTTCTTCTTGAACAAGACGCAGCACTTCTTCATCTGAAGTTCCATCCCTCCACGACACAATTAGTAATACGCCAGCGCCACATGTCAGTGGCCTCTGCTAACCGTTGAGTGTCTTTCGGGGCTAGCATCCAAGTCTCTGCCCCATACAAAAGTACACTGCAGACCAAATACTTCAAAATATTTCAGCTCATCAAAACATGATAAGATAAGATACAAGCTGAATAAAGAAAGCAAACATTAAAAACAGTAATCCGTCGTCTCCTTTTCAAGAAAATAATATGATATTGAAGTGAATGCTGCAAGTATTTCATATTCACTGACGAACGATAGCGAACGTTAGTTTGGACAGATAGAAGCAGGTAATATTCTTGGCTTCTTTCGTTGTTACAATATAAAGCACTGGTTGCAACCAGCCACTTAGACCGGCCAACAAACTTGAACTCAGATCGCCCCATGTTATTATCCACGGAAGCCAGCATCCGTAGAAGGACATGGTCAATGTAAAGACGGTCAGGATGCCCTTGCCAGGAAAATGCCAATTGCATCGTCCCCTTCGTGCTCGTGCTGGATCATAAGAGTCGTCTGTGCTTCTAGGAATGACATCAAGTCGATGTTTTTGTTGACAAATTACTCGTAAGATAGCCAGATTGGTTAGAGTGGTGACCAGTAAGGAGATGGCTATAGGGGCAATGAGAATGACATCTACAAGATCGTAGAGCCACATGTTGTAGTCGATGGGTGAATCTTCAAGATCATAGCAAGAGTATGAGGCGTAGTAATTAAACGAAAGATGCGGCAACGGTAAGAGGGGAATACATATCAGTAAAGATGATACGACAGTTAAAAAGAGTAAGACCTTCACTTTCCCTGGTGTTACAATAATGTGATAGCGCAGAGGACGGGTGATGAGCAGTACCTTGCAAATGCTGATGAAACAGTAACAGAAAAACTGTCCATATAACGCCGTTAGGGTGATGTACGGAAAAATGCTGGAGATTGTTTTACATGAATCTACATCGTAGTAGATGTGTAATAGAAAATCCCACGTGCACCATGCAACGCTCAAACTTATCTGGAAAATAGTGGAGATCCGGTACATGAATCGTCCAATATCGTCTACAGTCTGCTGCTGATGTAGGATGAAAAGAAGAAGTGTGATGGTGATTAAGGAAAATCCGAGGTTGAATGATGAGAGTACGACTTCCGGATAATTGAAACTATGCGAATCTGATTGATTCATTTTCACCCGTTAAGATGTAGGAAATATTCATCAAGAATCTGAGACAGTGTTAGTAGTTATTAATTCATGTAGGATTCTGCGTTAAACCTTCCAGTTCACGAATCCAGTGCGTAATCATTTTTACTTGTAATGCGATCTTGAATCGATATGATAATTACAACCGATCTGATTTTCAGTTTCAAGAAAATCTATACTTACTTCTACATACAAATCAGTGGAGCTGTGTGCGTTCATCTAAATGCAGATGCAATATTGTCTGTTTCCAATTTGTATCGAAGTAGGCATTGATCTGGGAATAGATATTTTCTGTTGTGTTTACAGTACATCATGGACGTTTTTGATATTCATCAAAATAAGACGTAACATTCTTTCCTTTCATGATAAGGTCTCTTCTTACATGTGTTTCTCAATGTCCGATATACATGTATATAATATCCCGATGTCTTCCAATTGCTTTCCAACAAAAAAATCATAGTCAGTGCACTAGAATCAAAGAATTATAGGCAAATGATAAAGTCAGAAAACTTGATATAAAATTATATAAGGGTTCATATTTTGAAACCATTTGCTCCATCAAATGCTGTTTCCATGTAGGCTATCTAGAAGTCTGGAAAGTAAAAACTCTTCTATCACTATCCAGAGTAATGATTATCCAAAATCGTTTATCATGATTCAAATTAAATTAGTGATACGATGAAGTGATTTGATTATTCCTTCGTGAATCAAATGAATACAATCTGATACCAATCGAGTTTTCTCCGGCGAATCATACAACGCCTCCATGGTCTGCGTGGTCATTATGATGGTATATAGATGGTACTCAAAGAACAGGCTATTTTCTCAAGCTCTTTTCTGTTGGTTTGTTTGCTCGTTTGTTTGGATTTGTGTAATAACACTAAATCGAAATACCCCTTTCTGTCCTTGACCCGTTTGTGCATCAATTAAGTTTAATAACTTGATGGTTTTAACGCAGCAGAATAATTACCATTTGCTTCTAAGTACTGTTCTCGTATACATTAAAAATGTTCAGTTGGCATGGTCACCACTTGATCATGCGAAGCTCTTTAATAGAGATTTTTCGGCGTGAATCTTTATTACATCAGATTGGGTGTATTTTTGCTAAGTATCTTTTCCAGTGGCGGCACCAGGATTTTTAAAGTGGGGGGGGGGGGGGGGCAAATGGGGGGCAAAAGAAAATGTTGGGGGGGGGGGCAAGGGCGGACAAAAATTTTTTTGACACTTTTTGTAGTGAAAATGTACAGAATATTCGGCTATAAACCTACCCAGATATGAGGACATTTTGAGCATCTAGCTGAACTGCCCGATTATAAAGAGGTGTTAGTTATATACTGCGAGCGAGCGAAGCGAACGAGCAAAATTTTTGACATTTTTCGCAGTAAAAATGTACAGAAATTACATATTCGGCTATAAAACTACCCCAATATGCATGAGGACATTAGAGCATCTTGCTGCCCGATTATGAGGTGGTAGTTATTTATTGCGAACACTTTTTGTCGTGAAAATGTACAGAAATTATATTCGGCTATGAAACTACCCAGATATGAGGACATTTGAGCATCTTGCTGCCCGATAATAAGGTGGTAGTTATACATTGCGAACGGGCAAAAATTTTGAAACTTTTTGTGGTGAAAATGTACAGAAATGATTATTTGGCTATAAAACTACCCCAATATGAGGACATTGATCATCTCGAGGCCTGATTATGTGGTGGGAGTTATAGGCCTGTATTGCGAGCGAGCGAAGCGAACGAGCAAAAATTTTGACACTATTATAGTGGAAATGTACAGAAATTATTCGGCTATAAAACTACCCAAATATAAGGATATTTACACGAGCTGAGCGAACAAATTTGCCCCATGCCCCCCCCCCCCCACCTTGATGCCGCCACTGCTTTCCAAGTTTCCGTTTTCTTTCTTTTTCCTTCTTTTCTCCATTCCTTTTTCACTTTTTTCTTTCCTTTTCTTTTCTTTTTCATTTTCCACCCTTTTATTTTTTTTTCACTCCGAAAATTATTGGGGGGGGGGCAACTGGGGGGGGGGGGCAAAGCTTCTGACTGGGGGGGGGGGCAAATGCCCCCCATGCCCCCCCCCCCTTGGTGCCGCCACTGATCTTTTCACTTTTAAATGAGGTTAAGGTTATCATTAGTCAAATGAAATGGTTGGTGATCCATATTTACCTGCAAAACGTGTAGAAAACTCGAATTTTTCTTGTTCTAATTTTAAAGAAAGGTCACCATCCCAGCCTAGTGTGACCTTACGGATATGAACTGGGAAAATGTCCTATTGAATTGTTTAGTTATGTACATGCAAGGTCTGAACTCCATGTTCGTAGTCCACGGTTTTAATAAACAGTTAAAAAGATCTTATTTTGCTGTGTGAAGTATAATTTTATGTGTTTTTCATCTTTTTTTAAAACTCAAATCACACACACAATCATTTATACGATTGCAAAGAACAAAATAATGTTTACGAAAGATTCCTTGTTTTGAATACATATAATAAGGTGCCACTATATCAAAGGTATAGGTCAGGATCATGAATTTGTTTAAAGTTTCTTTTTCTTGGTGCATCTAGTTGGTGTAAGACCACATCGATAATCATTTTCTTGAATTTCTAGTCCTGAAAACTGTGAGAACACTGTTTTCCCCTATGAATAGGGTGTTCTCCTTTGGTAGTTTCCATTTTTGTACTTTTCCGACATTTATCAACATGAAAAGAACCTTATTTCTGTACATTACATCCATGAGACATTCATTGAGCGAATCCACCATAGCACCACATGGGTAAAGAATGAATTATGAAAATTAAAACACGTGTGATTTTTCTCAAATGTAAATTTTGAACACAATTTTGAATCGTGTTCTACCATCCTTGGAGTACTGACAGAGAAAAAAAGAAAGAAAATTGTTCTTTAACAGTTTAGAATAAACCTATGCATAATACAACATGAAGAAAATACTTTTTAGAGTACTCGTAAACGGTACAAACACGGATGGGTAATTGTAGTAAAGCATTTCATTATTTCAAAATACATCGTATAGAGAAACAAGTTTGAATCATTGAAAACATTAACATTTAAAGGTAGTGTTCAGTAGTGGGAAAGAGGGCGCTTTGGAGATTTAATTACTTTGGCAGCTGGAATGAAAATTACTACATGTACTGATGGAAAATGATTAATTTCAAAAATAGGTGACGTTTGTTTGAGAAAATTTGTTTCAGAAATGGCTAATATATTAAAGAAATAAACTTTATTCACACACGTGTAAAACCAACGAGATTTCCGTTTACGCGACATGTGTACGAAACGCTGTGCAACGCTGTGCGGGGATTGGTCGGCGTGAGTGGCCCTGTAGCGTAGCGCAGAAGGTAACGGTTGATGTGTGATCATTTCAGTTATTTTACTGAAAGTCACCGGAAATCATTAGTGGAATACCAGATGATCTCACGCATGTATCTTTTTTATGCAAGCCGGACAATATGAGACTATTTTTAATCAGTTTCATGCCAATTTTCTTTTTGCTACCACTACTGCACAATACCTTTAAGAGGGTAAAACTTACAGAGATCTGATAACATCAGCGTGAATATTTTGATATTTGTGAATCAGTCATAAGCTCAGGAGGAAAATCATCTATAAGGTATACATCATCTGCAACAAATCATTTGATACAATAAAAAGTTATTCACGGCTAGCACCCGTGAGTCAAAATATCATCAATTAATAAGTTAACATAATCTAATTTGATTATTCAACTGTATTATAATGTAAGCATGCGAAACGTTATGAACAATTATATATTATATTATATGAAGGCTTCTCCGATTGTTGTAGGGATGTATTTTACCGTAGTGATTCAGAAATAGAATAATATGAACATTTTTGCATGCGTTCGGCAATGCACATGAAAAGAACTCACAGATCCATATTGACTGTGAAATTTCGATTTAGAAAAAAACGTCAAATTTTAAAAAAATAGTTACATTAATGATGACTTTAAATATTATACACATTTAGAGTTCATCCTTAAGAATTACATGCCCATGCAGACTTGAGAAGTTCATTAACGCACAGTATATATCTGTAAAGCGCTTAGAGACATCGCCGATGTATTAGGCGCTATATAAAAGCGGATTATTATTATTATTATTAGTTCTGTACAAATTTGAATACATTTGCATCTGGTATCCTGAGATAACTTCAAGGAACTGCTGAAAGGGATTATTACTCCTTTCCACATTAATACATGACACAATAGTCTGAGTTTGATGTATACAGTATTGCGATCAGTTGCTGTAAGGATAAGTATAATAGTTATCTATAACCAAGCAATGAGTACATTCATGGATCATCTTCATAAGGATATTTATGTTATGAGTAAAGCAATGAAAAAAATTCTCGTTAGCTTGAATTTGAACATTCGATTATGATTTCTTCCCTCGACTTTATTCATATCACCCAAACATTTTTATCAGTTATAATATTGCCCCATATACCAAGTATATTCCGACAAACTTTACTTCTACACACACATCCACTACATTTGTAAACACTTCGTGCAATACCCAACGTTTTTGTTTATTTGATAATTTTTTTTCCCCAGTGCAACATTCATTTGCTTTAATTAATGATATTTCCTTGTTAGCAAACTTATTTTTACGATTATATATGTGGTATTTTCATCGCCATTTTATTCAGGATGCAGACCTATTTCAAACCCTATGCTGCCTCGGACATGTTTGATTTTTAAGAATGTGAATAAACACAATACATTCATCGCCGTGTGATAGCCATCTTCAGTGTGGACAGGTGACTGCTAACGATTTCTTTCGCCTCTTTTGTTGTAACGATATAAATCAAAGGTTGAAGCCAGCCATTCAGTTCTGCCAACGGATCCGTATTTATTTCGTCCCAAGCCCAGGTAGCTACCCAAGGAAGCCAGCACGTGTAAAACGAGATCGTCAACAGAAGTATGGTGACAATGCCCTTTCCTGGGAAACGCCAACGCCGACGAATCCGTGCTCGAGGAGCACTATGTCTGTGTTCCATGATCCCTGCGGCCACATCAAGTCGATGCTGGTGTCGACAAATTACCCTTAAGATAGCAATGTTTGTGATGGTGCTAACTACTAAAATCATGACCATAAGAATGAGGCCACTTATATCGATAAGGGTGTACAGCCATTCGTTATCAGTTGACCATCTTGAATAGTCGCAATATGAGGCGTAATAATTGAAGGAAAGATGTGGCATTGGTAGTAAGGGTATGCAAATTAGAAATGGTATTATAATGATGAAAATGAGCATGATTTTGATTTTAATGGGTGTCAGAAGAATGTGATAACGGAGAGGACGCCTCAGAATTATGAGCTTGCAAATGCTGATGAAACAGTAACAGAAAAGTTGGGCAAATAACGCGATATACGTCACGTACGAGAAAATATCTGAAAGCGTTTTACATATATCCACACTGTCGGAAATATTTGAGGAAAAATCCCAACTGCACCATGTAACACTCAAACTCAGCTGGAGAACAGTTGACACTCGGTACATCAAACGTGTATTGTCGTCTATCGTTTCCTGTTTTCGCAAAATTACAAGAAGAAATGCGTTAGCGAACAAAGACAATCCAAGGTTGAATAAAGGCAGAATGACAGCCGGACGAGTAAAATGATAGGTTGTCGAGTTCATCATTTTCAGGAAAATGTGCATCAAGAAACTCCGGTGTTAAAATTGAAGTTGTTCCTTGTGATTTCATTTCCTGATATTCATGCACAGTGTTATACACTTTTCCTCAATTTGTCATCTTAGAAATTCAGTTTGTATACACATTCTGGAAACAAATGAGAAGAATGAGAAGAATGACAATAATAAATATTTCAGTTGTGGCGATGATACTATAGGTTCAAATAGTCGTTAGTATAGTGATCAATTTGAAACCATTTCGACTTTTGTCTTTCAGTCAATCAATAATTGAGCATCAAGTTGTTGATTTCTGCTGAGTAGAAGGTACGCATAAATCTGGATTATTTAGTAACAAGCGTGACATTAAGCTCTCTAGAAGGCTCCAAGAACAGTGCCACCCATGTGAGATTTTTGTTGGACAAAACTAATGGTCTTCATGACGAAGGAAATGATATAAAAAGACTGGTATATCTTTCCCCCCTCCCCCCTCCTTCTTTGCACACTTTCCCCTCCCCCCCCCCCCCCATTTGTTGTTGCTGTTGTTCTTCATTACAGAGGCTGACGCTAATGACGGGGAAACGTTACCTGTATTATTTTTAAGTGATCATTTGAGTAATAGCGATAATGGTGTAAATGCTGGAGCAGTTGATTTAAATATTGTCGCTTTTACTGGGGAAGGCGTAGTATTATCATGTATTCACGCCCGAATCTAAATCAACTCCATTTGCAGTGATTTGGGTGCATCATTAAAACTAGAATGGAATAGGCCTATGTCATCAGCAGAAAAGTGATGACTTACAGTTGTTCCGCGAAAGGCAACCACGGCCACAGGTGCTTAATGTACCTCTTTCAGGCATGTGGAATATGCAGTTGACCTCTTTCTAGCCTTGTGATTTTTATGTTGGCAGAAAAATTCAAAGTTATTAATTCATTTTACTAAAATGTGAACAAAAACTCATGAAGGCCCTAACATATCTACATACTCATGCCCAGCTTCAGAATCCGTGCGTGATCCCATGGTTACATGTCGTTTTTCCGATAAGTTCGTATTTCCGAAGGTTCATAATTCCGATAGGTTCATTATTCCGAAGGTTCGTAATTTCGAAGGCTCGTTACTCCGAAGGTTTGTTTTTCTGAAAATGAAAGAGGGTTCATGATTCCGAAGTTTCGTATTTCCGAAAATGAAATAGGATTCGTAATTCCGAAAATGAAGTAGGGTTAATAATTTTCTAAAATGAAATAGGGTTCGTAATTCCGAAAATGAAAGGTACCTAAAAAGGAGGGGGAAACGACTGTGCAGCACCCCCCCCCCCTCCATATCAAGGGTCCAAAAAAAGGAGCGAGATAAAAGAGAAAAGAAAACTAAACGCTGGATAATTCTTGACTTATGTTATTCTTTGTTTTTCCTTCTATCCTCTTCTCTTTCTATATTTCCTTATGTTATTCTTTGTTTATATCCTTCTTTCATTTCCTCATTCCATCTACAAAATAACACAAGGAAAGATTTTTATTTATTTTCCTTCTATCTTCTTCACTTTCTATCTTTCCTTATGTTATTCTATGTTTTAATCTTTTATATTTGCCTTCTATCTTTCATTATGTTATGTTGTAGATAAAAAGAGAACATGAAAGAAGCATAAAAACAAAGAATAACAAAAGGCCGCAGGATAATTCACTGGTTCTTATTCTGTAATAGTTTTCTTTTCTCTTTTATCTCTCTTCCTTTTTTTTTTTACCCTTGATATGGAGAGGGGGGCTGCTCAGTCGTTTTGCCCCCCCCCCCCTTTTAAGGTACCTTATTTCATTTTCGGAAATATGAACCCTATTTCATTTTCGGAATAATGAACCCTTTTTCATTTCCGGAATTATGAACCTTTGGATAAACGAACCTTCGGAATAATGCAACAAATGTTCGGAATTATGAACCCTTTTTCATTTTCGGAATTATGAACCTTCGGAAAAACGAACCTTTGGAAAAACGAGTGGCCCCCGATCCCACACACTCAACAACCGAGTCTAAAGTGCTTGGAAGATACGCGTTAAGACCTTGACACTCCTCCTTGTTTTTATGATGAAAGTAATATACCAGAGGCCTCATTGCATAAAAAGTTGCGTTTAAACCTATTTGGAAAATTGCGTTGATGAGAGGCATACTTAAGTTTTTCGTCTTCTACTCATCAGAGTATACCGCAAGAATGAGCAGAAAACTGAAATCGATCAATATAAACGGAAACTAAAGGCTTTCAGTTCATTCTTGCGGTATAGTACTCTGATGAGTGCAAGACGAAAAGCTTTAGTTTGCCTCTCTTCAATGCCATTTTCCAAATAGGTTTAAACGCAACTTTTCAGTTAAACCTATTTGGAGTATATAAATCCAAATGTAACCTGATATCCCGAGGTTGGCCTAGCCTAAACTTTGGTAAGTCCTCATGTACACATGATTCCATACCATATGAGGATGTTGGTGCTCCGGGATTAGGGTAACCTCGCTAGTCATAAGGACCGCTATTCATAAGGACCACTTGTTCATAAGGATCGTTATCCATAACGCGTGACTAAATGAATAGCGGTCTTGTACGAATAGCTGTCCTTCTGAATAGCGAGCAAACCATAGACAAATTTCCTCGCTATTTATAAGGACATCCATTCATAAGGACCACTATTCATAACTACTCATAAGGACCGCTATTCATAGCGCGTGTTAAATGAATAGCGGTTTTCTGTGAATAGCGGTTCTTGTGAATAGCGAGCGGAGATTTGCTCCGTTGACAGTTGCTCCTGGTTTTATTTCTTAAAAGCTGTAAAGTGAGGGTTAGGATTACGGTTGCGATTAGGGTTAAAAATAGTGTTATGTCTAGGCTTCAAGTTAGGGATTCAGTTAGTAGGAAATTGACTGCGGAGCAATTGTCGCAGGAGCATATGCCGTACGACCTCAGATGTTACCCAGTCATGCCAGTGGCGTATCTGGACCTTGGTTTCACAGGGGAGGCAAAACATCTGAGCCAATGGCGATCAGGGAAAAAAGTATTTTCCAGGCCTTATTGCTTCAGAAGGGGAGGGGTAGGAAGTCGGATGTTCCCTTAATCCACCTCTTCATATTTTACAAATTCTGATATTATTTCGATTTCATTTTTTGAAAATTCATTTTTGTGTCATTAGTAATAGCACAATGAACATGATGAGCTTGATGAGCGAGCGGGCAAAATGAGAAAGTCCACAGGAGTGGACAAAAGCTTGCTAACAAAATTTAAGGTTGGTAGAAGCTTAAACTACAACTGTATGATTACCCCCAACCGATGAAAGTTTTCTGTATGAATAACTTTGCTTTTTTTAATATCCAAATACTGTGAGATTGGTCCAGTATTGCAAAGAGTTGCTTATAATGTTAACAACAGTCAGTCAAGCAATAAAGCAAAGGTACGTTTATTTACCATCTTCATCTATAAGGATCTTTACCATATAAATGTAGCAATAACAAAATTCTCATTTGTTAAAATAATTCTATTATGACATCTTCCCTCAATTTTATTCAATTTCATATGAAATAATGTAGCCCGATATAGCAAGTACACACCAACATATTTTTCAGTTTTTTTCAAATTTCGTACGATACCTAATCTTCCAAATATATTTACTCCTTTTTTTTCGTTTCACCAATTAAAATCTATTTGATTTTAGCTAGTTTTGTTCATGCATTTCCTTGTTATCAAACTTTCTTTTATGATTTTATGTTTGGTAGTATATATATATATATATATATATATATATAACCATTTTTGTTATAGGGATGCACACCTGTACGAGGCTATACCATGACGACATACATACGTCTTTCGGATGGTGACGTTAAACGTCGGTCCCAGACGTAAATAATCATGTCTGATTGATACACGTCTGTAAAAACCCAATAACACACACACACATGTATGCTCCGGCGACAAATGCTCCCTGGTCAATATCGTACACTAAGCGAATTCTAAACTGTAACCCTGGACCAAACACTTCACCTAATCCTGCCCCTAAACCTAACCCTAAACCTAACATAAATCCAGATTGCAACGCCATCCCTATATCTTTGACGAAATAAAACAGAAAAGTATTATAGCTTGGGTATACTAGTATGTCGGAGAACGGTGTTCATATATTATAGAACCATTTTCTGCATCCCTAGACATGTTGAATTTTTTTTAGTCGTTTGAAGAAATACAATACAATCTAATAAAATACATTCACTGTCGCATGATAGCCATCTTGAGGCTGGACAGATGAGAGCAAACAATCTCCTTTGCTTCTTTTGTTGTAACGATATAAATCAAAGGTTGGAACCAGCCATTAAGTTCTGCCATTATGTTCGCGAAATTTGCTCCCCAAGTAACTACCCAGGGGAGCCAGCACGTGTAGAACGAGATCGTCAATAAAAGCACCGTCACGACGCCCTTTCCTGGGAAATGCCAGCGCCGATGGACTCGGACCCGAGGAGAGCTGTCAGTGTGTTCCGTAATCCTTGCAGCCACATCAAGTCGATGCTTGTGTTGACAAATTACTTTTAAGATGACAATATTTATGATGGTGGTGACTGCTAAGGCAATAATCAGAACACCTAGGACAGTTATGTCGATAATGGTGTACACCACTTCGTTAAAGTAGGTAGTCGTTGAGTAGTCGTCACAATACCAGGCGTAGTAATTATATGAAAGGTGGGGAAATGGTAATAAAGGAATAGAAATTATGACAGATGCTAAAATTATGACAAAGAGCACGAACTTGACTTTAAATGGCGTTAAAAAGATGTGATAACGGAGAGGACGGGTGATAAGTAGGAGCTTGCAGATGCTGATGAAACAGTAACAGAAAAGCAGTGCATATAACACGGCATGCGTGACGTACGGGAAAATATTGGCGATCGTTTCACACCAATCCACACTGTCGGAAATATATGAAGCAACGTCCCAACTGCACCATGTCACACTCAAAAGTAGTTGGAGAACAGTTAAAACTCGATACATTAGACGCGTATTATCGTCTATTGTTTCCTGTTGTCGTAAAATGATCAGAAGGAACGCATTAGCAAACAAAGACAATCCGAGGTTGAAGAAAGGCAGAATGACCGCCGGACGAGTAAAATGAAATGATGTCGAGTTCATCATTTTCAAGAGATGTGCATCAAGAAACTCCAGCGCCGACAATTAAAGTTGTCTTGTTATGATTTTTTGCGCTATTTATGCCCAGTTTGGTCACTCTCTCCTTTAGATTTTCATTCCAGAAGAATCAATTTGAAAACACATTACCATGAATATATTCTGGAAACCAAATGACAATATTGCCGAAAACATACATTCAGTTCCAATTGAGCCGATGACAGTAGAGGTTCAGATGTAGACATTGTTAAACACAGCTCATTCCATTTTTAATCACTAATTTAGTGAACATCAAGTTGAAGTTTCTACTGAGAAGAAGGCACGCAAAAACAAATCTGGGTTATTTTGTCACAACCATAATGACGCCAATCTCTTTTTTTTCTGAGAGACTCTAACAACAGCCCCATAAATTGGAGATATTTACAACACGAATGGCCTTCGTGATCCAGGAAATGGTAGCAAAATAGAGTGGTGTCTCTTTACCCCCCCCCCCTTACACCCTTCTCCTTCTTTTGTTGTTTTTGCTATTGTTCAATATTGAGGCTAATGAACCAGTCCAGGGGCCCGTTGCACAAAACTTGCGTTTAATTGCAACTCCTAAAAATCAAACGCCAGTCCTTAATCTGCACTTCTGATTGGCTGAAAATAAAGTTGCGTTTGATTTTCCTGAGTTGCGATCAAACGCAAGTTTTGTGCAACAGGCCCCTGAACCGTTACATGTATTATTTGTCTAAGTGATAATTAAAGTAATAGTGATAATGGTTTACATGCAGTAGCGGTAAATTCACAGATTGTCGCTGCTGGTTGGTCGGTACGGAATAATGCTTAGCATGGTAATTACTTATATTAGAACTGGTATCCTATACTCAGGCTTGAATCTAAACTAATCCCATTTGGGTGCATCATTAAACACTTTTCATAACTTGTTAATGGAATAAGTAATCAGTAGTCAATTTAGAAAATTGATGACTTGTACCTGTTCGGAGAAAGATAACCACCAACGGGTAATCGACGCTTTTCACGCATGTTAAAACAATCAATAGACTTTTTTTTCCTTTATTTTATTTTTTTTTATTTCGGTAGGAAACGTCCATCATTTGACTAATAGGTGAACGAAAATGTGAAGGCCCTACGGTATCTAGAAGATTACATACAAATGTCCAGATTCAATTTGTTGGAATGGTCATGTGATAATGAAGTAATATTTATTTATTTATTTAGTTATTTATTTATTTATTTATTTATTTATTTATTTATTTATTTATGATGTTTAGAGAGGGTGATTCATTGTCACCAATAGTGGAGGTATTCCATGAGGCCCTATTAGCAATAATACGTAACAACAATAGTCCACAAATCATAAAAATAAACTCATAACAAAAATCAAATAAGAACATCACGTATATGTAACAAACAGACTTGTCATTTCCATTCACCATTTGCTCGACCACAGGGAAAGGTATATGGTGGTCAATGTGTATCAAAATTTTGAGCATAAATCAAGCATTCTAGATATATGATTATAATTATATGCTACGACAGAAATTTTCAGAGAAAATACAAATTAAAAAAAAGATATAACCTTATTTCAACATTAAACAATCGTAAACAAATGAGAAACCCCAAAATAATGGACACAAAAGAAACTCAAATGTAATTTTCAATGTTTCTTATGCATAAAGTTGGGTACAGTAATAATGTTTGGTATCTTAAGAAATGGTAATAAATTTCCTACAAGTTTTGTATACAACATTTTGTGAAATGATAGATGGTTAATGAAATGCAGACATTTGAAAAGTGAGCATCGATCACATTGTGGTAAAATTTTGAAGAGAGCTAAACCCCTTGGCACAGTAAGAGTTAAGAAAATGTTGTTGCACATTTCTATAGGATCTTAATAAATCATAATGTGTAGACGGTAATTATTTTCTAAAATATTAATCATTTTGAAATGGCATTATATAGTTTTGAAAGTACATACACAAAGTAAGACTAATTTAGCTCAGTATTAGAAACACACTTGGAATATCAAAATTGTTATATACATATTTACAAAACATACTATGGGATAGTATACTTATTCAAGGATTACACTATGAGTGCATGCAATATAGTATAGCAATCGAATGTACAGTGTCTCTTAAAAAACAGTAAAAATAAAAATATATTTATTACTCATAAGGAGTTAAATGAAATCATTCATACAATTTGAAAAGCATTATGTCATCGTACATTTTTGAGCTAGGAAACAAACCAATTCCAATTAATTCACTTGATGGAGTCTCATAACTTTTGTTTGAAATTATTCTAGTAGCTCATTTTTTAACTTTCTTAAGTTTATACGTTTGTTCCTGATATCCATTTGACCTCACAGAGGAACAATAATCAAAGTGAGGCAACACAAGTGCATTATACAGCATTTTAAAAGATGTTCACGGTAAATAAATCCTTCTCTCGCTTTATTACACTGACATTTCTTTGCGTTACCTTTGTTACTTTGTCAACGTATTTGGATCAATTCAATTCTTCATCAATTAATATACCAAGACATTTGGCGACATTAAATATGATGCACTATCATTCAAAAAAGAATTATGGGCAACGAGATACTGAACAGAAGAACACAGAGGGATACATTTCTACCAACCAATAAAAATTGTGTATACATGGTACGTTTCGAAATGTAACATTGGGTTTGTCTCTAACAAGAATTATGATACATTAACTTAAAAATAATAATTATTCAAACTCATTATGTTTGATCTTGAAATACCATCACATTCTTTAATGATTAGAAGTAAGGAAATAAGAAATGCCATAATTTAAATGCCAAAATATCGCAGAAACTGTATAATAAAACTTCTTCTTCGAGCATTTAACAGCAAACTGTCTATCTGCCTTCTTTTTCCTGAATCATTACAAATAATTTATAGCACACATATTTAAATATCTTATGTTATGATTATTAATATTTTGTTGTATTTGCCATGACTTTAGACAACATTTAATCACACAGAAACCATTTTGGGATGCTCTAAAATGCAAGTTTTATAGACAAATTTTTGAAAAAAGTCCTTGGTGTGTGAGGGGGATACCCCCTCCCACACCCTCCCCCGCTCTTTAAAAGAGACTGTACATGAATTTGTGTACAAGGCACTCCAACAAAGTCATAATGGCATCAACAAATCAGTTTGAAATGTAAGACGGATACTTTTCATTTGGTAATTACGACAGGGAACCTACACTCAGTGGCGTATCTAGGTATTCTGGCGCCCGGGGCAAACTATCAACTCTGCAACCCTATATATAAAACACTATTTCTTATGCATTTTGTCTTGTATATCTTTCCCCTTTTCTTTCGCCTTTTTACCACTGTTATATAATTGAATAATCTTCTGGAAGGAAGTTATTTTTCCAATTTTCTTTATGATTTTATGAACATAGATATTTCTAGAAGAGAAATCATTATTCATATGTGAAAAGTGAATATACTCTGTAACAGTGAAAGAATCATAATGCACATCCAGTAGATGAAGAACATTCTAGATCATTACATTACGTGTGATGTACTGTATGATAGTAACAATGTAATTACATGTTGTAACATGTTGACTGCAAAATTGTAAGTCTTTGCTAATTTAAGTACATGTACTGTATTTGTAGCTAAAAATTGTAATTTTTTTAATATCATGTCATACTGAATGTTTGTAAATATTCAAATTAAACCATAAATCATCTAAAGTTAATATCTTTTGTTCGATTCTTATCTTTTGAGGATTTTGGATCGTAACACCACTGAGGAGGATTTTCGGCTTCACGTTTCAGGAGCAAAGGCTTAGTTGCTAAACAACTTCCGCCGTAACATTTGGACCGTATAGTGTAGGAAAAGTATATGAGCAAAATGAGAAACGGGTTTCTGTATATTTAACGAAGGTTTTCATAAGGGTGCCCGCATCACTCGAATTATTTTGATAATTGTACACGACATCCTTCCAAGTTAATTTAACCTAGATTTGATGATACCTTTTGACATGTTGAATAGGCAGGTTTGGTTATTATATGAACAAACAACTGTCATTCATGAAGTAAAGATAATTAGGTCCACCTTTTGACATTTTTAGGCATACTATTCATAAGAGAAAATTGATCATGTCACATCGAATTTTTAGTTAATGCGTGCGTGCAAAGCCTAAAGGACACTCGCTGCTTGCAAAACTGATGCGAACACGTGTTGCGAAATACTTTCAACCTTGGGGCGCTCGGTGAGCACACACACACTCTTGTTTAGACGGCAGGATTGTTGCTAAAAGCATTTCTTACATCGATGATTATACTGAAAAACTTTGTGACATCAAAGTCTTTGAAGAGACTTTTATTTCTCTGTTAATGTCCTTCGTCAGATTTTTTTTTTATTCCGCGTGTCAGTGATGTCTTCTCGTCATCCATCCCACTCCTGACACCAATAATTGTGTGACGGCCCTCCGTTCTCGACTGGGAAGAATCATCGTCGGATAAAACCTGCTTCACTCCATCCTGACGTTGAAATCATCACGGTCACATGATAATGGATAGGAAGCTTAATCATCTCTATTACAAGACATATTTGTCTGCCAATCAAAAGCGACGAAGGTTTGAACACCACTGAAAATAAAACGGAAATTTTCTCCAAACCATGCAATTAAAGGATGCGCGATGGCTCAGTGGTAGAGCAGTCGTCTCGTAACTGGGAGTACCAAGTGGATACGCTAGTGCCCTTTGGTGAGGCGTTAAATCCTCATTACCGAGTCCCTCTGAGAGGACTTATAGCTGTCGGTCCCCTGGTAGCTTACATACAAGCATACACATGCGTTCTTAGCAGTCAGGTAAAAAAAAAAAACAACAAACAAACAAAAAACAAATCGTGAAAACAAGTTGTGTTTTCAAATGTAACGTGGCATGATCCATATAATTTCCAGAATGACGGCAATTTGAATTTCAAACAAACAGAAACCCTGAGGACATTTACCACAACACATGATTTCCTTGAACTACAACATTGGCACAATCCTTCATGCACTACCAAATTGATAATATTTGAAAATATGACTAACTCCACATCACTTGGTTTTTCCCACCCGATGTCCATCATTAGCATTTTCAACTTAGCATTAGCGTTCCTTGTTAATGTATTCATTATATTCATTTTAGAACGCCAACAAGCTATAGACGATACTTCTCGCTTACTTTATAAGGTCTCCACTTATCTTCAATTGATTTTATGCGTTACGTGGGCTAGTTGGAGCATAGGCTGGTACCTGTATCTATACGATGAAAAGTCGTGTCTAATAATTGCTACTATCTTCCCTTTTGTAACCATTTCAAGCCTGTTTGCGCAGATGTTCTGTTATAGCTTCATCAGCATTTGCAAGCTCGTACTGATAACCCGTCCTTTGCGTTATCACATTATTCTTACACCTTTGAAGGTGAAAATTGTGCTCATTTTCATCATGCTGGCCCCAATTGTTTATTGTATTCCTCTTTTGCCATGGCCAAATATTCTCTGGAATTACTTCGCCTCAATTTGCATCTCCAGTGTTTCGCCTGTAGATAATGAAGCTCCGTGGATTGAAATAACATTACGTTTCTTTTTCGTTACACCTGTTGCAATCGCCTTCATAGTCACCACCTCAACAAATTTTGCTATCCTGAGAATAACTTGTAAACAAAGACGCCGCGTTGAAGCCGGCGTTGAAGCAACTGCAAGAAACGATGGCGCACATGATGAACGACTTTGGGCACGGGTTCGACGTTGGCGCTTTCCTGGAAAGGGCATCGCAACCATTCTTACGCTGACGATGTCGTTTTATGCATGCTGGTTTTTATGGTTAGTGAAGGCGGGACTGGGTTTCCAACAGTTTGAAATCGTTCAAGTAACAGGGGTAGTGAGTGGATGGCTGCAACCTCTACTCTACATCGCCACTACCAACGAAGCGAAAGACATTGCTAGAAGCTACTTGTCAAGATTAAGACGAACTTTTCTGCTAAATTGAGTGCTTTCAAAAAAAGTGATTACATGTAGAGGTGTCGTAGTCGTGTGGATTAAACACTTCACTGGAGATGCGAAGGTCGTGGGTTCGAACCCCTGTGCAGCACTAATGTCCTTTTTCAAGACATTCATCTATATTTGCTATTCTCTACCTGGGTGTTCAATGGGTACCGAAATCGGTAGTCGAGCTATATTATAGAGCCGTGGTAATATTGGAGCCCCTTGAGCACGTTTCGTAGTGGATATGAGCGCTATAAAATTATCCAATATCATTATCATTGTCATATTACGGGAAAGATATATGATGCATGGCAAAAATAATAAAACACTAGGACTAAGATGCTAAGATGGATAAATTGCATACTGTAATACCGGTAGCCAAATCTAGATACCAAAATAAAAAAAAAGTTCATAGCAATTAAAAAATTAAGAACTCTTCACCATAAATCCAATTTAAACAGAAACTCAATTAAGCATAACTAATAGGCTAAAATTCAATAAGACATTTTTCAAATTTAATTCTTGAATCATGCACTGTTTCAGCCATCGGAAATTGGAAGATTGTACATAGACGTAAGTGCTTTGTAACTTGAAAGTATATTATACGTAATTTTCTTAATATTTTTTGTTTCCTTGATTGCTGATCACTTATAGTTTCGAAGTAGTGTTATATATACTTGTATAGTCTGACGGGAGCCTATAACTCACAAGCATGGCTTTCTCCTTATAAAGCTCCATATTTCAATTTCCTTTTTAGCCCAGTCTTTTCAATAATACTGCATGCAAACGTATAAATGAGGCAATCACCTTCTTTTATTTTCTCTGACAATATAATTATTTGATTTTCGTTTGTACCATTTATATTGTAACAACACTGTAAATGTGAAATATGAAACAATACACTGAAACTGAAACTGAAACTGAATACTTAAAATATATGTCTTAAATATATTTTAATATTCATTTTTCACATAGCAGAACCCCAAGAAAGAACAATAATTTTTTTTTCTGTTGACAAAGCTGAGTGGGCTGTACCCATTCACTATATTTCATGATTTTTGTTGGTAATGAGATGATTTGTGTGAAAGCAGAAAAATAAGAAAAACTGGACAGTGAAAGTTTGAAAGAAATCCGACAAGGAATAAGAAAGTTATGGATGTTTGAAAAATGAGATCACTACATCTATGCGAATCTCAAATTGGCAATTTGGTGATTCAATTATGACATGTTTGTGGACAACTCTCCCATTTGTCGTGCACAAAAAAATCATTAATTTGCGGTTTTCTTCGAGGCGCTTTTACCCTCGGGGCAGTACTCAAAATATATTGGAGATAGCATATTGTTATAGGTCCTCATGAAAGAAAGAGATCCTACTGAGTAATACATTTCGAAAAAAGTGACATTTTAGTCATTTTGTGTGTTGGAGTGAATGTGAGAGTTGTCCACAGCTACATCACAGTGACATTACCTATTCGGCCAATTTGAAATTCCCATATGCATAGTGATTACAACTTTTAAAAAATCATAACTTTCTTATTGCTTGTCCGATTTCGTTCAAACTTTCACCAATCTGCTTCTCTGATTTTTCCCCTTTCTTTCAAAGCAACTTGCTATTAAGGTTGGATTTCCCTTTAATTCTTACTTGATTATGTTTTATCATTTCTTTTGGAATGTCTTTTATGTTGTGTATGCTAATCCTTTAAAAAATACATCGCTCTCTCATGAAATACAGCATGTAATGTATCACTTATAAAACAAAATGTATAAACATATGAAAATGTGTGTGTAGGTAGGCCAATTATTGCAAAGTGTCCAATAATGAGAAAATGTGTGTTAACTTTGTAGGTATTATTGTAAGGTGTCGCAAGAATGTGTGCACTATGCAGTGTCAGTGTGATATCGAAAAAAACGAGGATGAGGAAGGGAAGTACATATCCCGCGTTAAATGAAACACGGTTGATATTGTTGTGGTTAATGATGTTGGTGTTGATGATGATGATGACGACGATGACGACGATGATAATGATGGCGGTGATTATGATTATGATGATGGTGGCTATGGTAATATAATAATGGTTCTGTGATATGTTGATGATGCTATGACTATGATATGATAATGATTGTCATGATGACTATAATCATGATTATCATTATGATTATGATGATTTTGCTTCAGCTCAAGTTGGTACAAGGATATTTCGACAATATTTGAAAGAAAAACCACACAAATTTTGTTCAGAGTTGTCCGCCACAAGATGATAGTGGCATTGCCGATGCACCCAGTTGAAAAGCTCCTATACTATGCGGATTTCGTTCAAACTTTCACAATTGCTTGTCTCATTTTCTGCTTTTACTTCAGAGCAACTCGCTATTATGATTTGGTTCCCTTTAAAGAAGATTGAATTAATTTGGGAATAACAAAGTGACAACATAAATGGATGCATGGGTCATTTGCTCCCCCCCCCCTCCCATCCCTCTTTCCATCAGCGCTGACATGCACTGCTCGACCAGTATACGTTTTCGAAAATTCGAATTACTGAGAGGAAAATGGGTAAAAATACACAGAGTAATGTGATTTTTTAAAATAAAGTTGGGGGGGGGGGGGGGGCAAAAGGCGATCCACTGATCTGTCACGTTGAAGGCATCCTGGAAATTAAACCAAGGTCGAGATTTTTGTTTTACCGTTTTGTGGAACAGGACGATCGATAAAATTCTAGGTACTGACACAGTGCCAGTCGATCCAAGGTTTCTGGTTTATCTCTGATTAATGGTGACAAGTAGAAAACATTTGTGCTCAGTCATCCATGATTACCGAAGTATATCACCTCTTTGATTTGTTTCTGACTTGGTTCATCCATTTTTTTCAAAAAATAGGCTTATTAGTTTCTTATTGCAAAATGTGCTTCAAGAATAGGTGTATGCTTCTACTTTCAAAGAAAAATAAACTTTTGACATCGAGGTCACATTTTTCCTTCTCAATTAAGACATGCTGAACAGCAAAGAAAATACTGAGCCTACTCACTGAAGGGCAGTGGCATATCCAGGCCCACTCACGGGACCATCACTATACGGGGCTGTGTCAATTTCTTCCTGTCACGACCTCTAAGTTGAAGAGCTAAAAACACCAGTATAACTGGCAAAATTTTGAGAAAATACTTCCTTCTACATTTCAGAATGATAGAATATCTAATTTCATGCCAGATCCTTTGATAGGATCTTTATCAACTTGATCAAGTGAAATTTTCAGGCTGTTTTTGGTCGGTGATCTTGCCCCTCTGCCGCACACTGTGCAAGATATCACACACTTGCTATGGGAGGCAATAGACCGGTTTACTAAGTTATTCAAATTTATGGATGTTTCTTTCCGGAGGACCTAGCGACCAGGTATTCCACCAACCTGTTATTAAATAAATGGACTACAATACTAGGAATCCAGTTTGCATACATTACTTGTTGCTATGTCGGGCAAGCATCGGGCAAGCTTTCAGGTTGTCAAGAACAACCTTTGTTTAAAAAGCATGCATAAAATTTGAATATGTTAGTAAACGGCCTATTGCATGCTCACGGTATGAAGGTACAGAGTGCGAGGTTATCTCCAATAACCTCGCATAAGTGTGAGTGATCCAGACCTTACCTTGGTTTCGGGGGGGGGGGACATCCTGGCCAAAGCGTCTGTTTGGTGCCAGAAGGGCATTAACTCTGCGTTAAAGTATATGAGTTAACGCCCTTCTGCCTCGGAACAGACGATAAGGTGATACATGCATTATATTTCAGCGTTAAAATGACTCGATATGATAATACCGAGATGATTTTGGCTGCATACTGACTGACATTCAACGCAGATGGCGTGTGAACAAATAACATACGTCATCTCATTTGCATAACATAGTTGTGGAAACAGTCAACATGGACGTCGATCGTATGGATTTTAACAACGATAGGTGACCTGTTTTGTATATTATCTTCGGCAACACTTAGCTTTTCTTGTTTGGAGTAGACTGGTCCTGAAGATATTGAAATGTGCAATATGGTAATTCTGAAAAATTCGTCTAACAGCATCAAGTTGACGAATGCATAATGTTGACGGATCCAGCTCGAGGATATTACTCGTATCCTTTTCATTCGCAACGGAACGCTGTGACTGTGGGCTGGGGCTGGGCAGCTGCGCTGCTTCCTAGCACCGTGTCTGTGAATGATTGTTGATGTGTGATTTTTTTGTAAAAATAGATCGAGATAAATTGGTAGACTGAACACGATTGCCAGCCCAAAATCTTCTACATTTAAGATTGGATTTTAATCTGAGTCGAACATATCATATTTAATTTATTTATTTATGACTATTTTTTAAAATCTTTTATTTTTTTTGGTTATGTTTATGAACAAACTTAAATTTTAAATAGAAAGAAAACATTGTTCAATTTACCGAGTCATGACTCACTGTCTTAATGACGTTATTTGTTAATAGTAACATTAATTGTTAGTGTTAACTAAACTTTAATTTAGCATTAATTTTGTCGAATGTGTTACTCGCTGGTTTGCGTACAATTTTAAAATAGACTCTAGCTCTCTAGACGCTTAAGATAAATTTAGATCTACATGTACATGTACACATCGGTCGTGCACGTACGCACGGCTGATGTAGATCTATGGTAGTGGATCCAGTTTCCGAACACTTTTCAGAAAATCAACGATAGCAAATAAAATACCAAACGAATATCTGTCAAAACTTACATAATGAATGCTCAAAGTCCTACAGAAAAAGAAGTTGATGATAGAATTTTAAAAAGACAACGTAGATTTACATTAATAGTACGATAGTCCCTTCCGAGCAAACCCCTTCCCAACGACGCGGCGTTTTGGTCCCTTGAAAATGGTATTGTATTTCCAAACGTGCCCCTATGGGAGAAATTTCCTCATTATGATCAGTCTAATCAACAAAAATATTACCCACACACTTTTTGTTATTCGTATTTGCAGTTCAATTGCACGTTCTACACGAACATGCTTTATATCGAGGGTTGCCAATATATAAACAACGGCCACTGCATGCATGTTAAAGGAAACCAAAACCCAAGGAGAGAATCAATGTTATTGGAAAGTGAGAATTCAGAGAAGCACTTTACAAAAAGTTTCATTAAAATTGGTTAAAAAATGAGAGAGTTATGGAAGTTTGAAAAGTCTCATTGTACTTTCTATGGGGATCCTCAAATTGGGAAAATTGCTTCAAAATGGCTGATTTTGTGAACAACTCTCCATTTGTTTTGTACACAGATTTTCAGATTTTCCCCATTATCTTTCAAGGTGCAGTTAATCTCCTGAGCTCAACATATATAATGGGAAAATGTATTTTACACCACATATGTCGAGTTCAGGGGGAGACAAGGAGCACCCTGAGAGATAATGGGGAAAATCTGAAAATCTGTGTACAAAACAAATGGAGAGTTGTTCACAAAATCAGCCATTTTGAAGCAATTTTGCCAATTTGAGGATCCCCATATAAAGTAAAACGAGACTTTTCAAACTTCCATAACTCTCTCATTTTTTAACCAATTTTAATGAAACTTTTTGTAAAGTGCTTCTCTGAATTTTCACTTTCCAATAACATTGATTCTCTCCTTAGGTTTTGGTTTCCTTTAAGCAGTAATCACTCTCTCTCTCTAAATGTTAGACGGGAACGGATTGGTCGTGAGGTCTTTGAAATCGGCAATAGAGATATTTTTCAGAATAAGGGATTTTTCAATCAATTATTTAATCGTTTTCATGGTTTCATGTAAAAATAAGATATCATTTACGTTTTTTTTTGCCTCATTTTTTGATCTGCTGCCTTTTGTTCTCTGTGTCAAATAGTGTGGAGAACATGCGCATACATGTACATGTAGTCGCACGCGTATGAAAGGTTAGGCCATTTTAATGCGCCTAACTTAACTGTACACGTTCGTATCCTGTTCGGAAATACAATGCTTGACTATACATAACAAGGTTATATTATTATAACCTTGTTTATTGGATAAGTGCATCCATCAGTGTCAAAAGCCTCCGTACTTTACTGAACCCAAAGTTTTCAGAAAAAGTTGACATTTTGAAGACCTAGATCTATACTTCAGACATGTATTTGGTGCATGCCATGGTCATGTAAGACTCGGGTTCTAACACAATTCCAGCACACTCTTAAACAGAGCAGAGACAGCACAGCAGAGGTGTTGTTCAGATCGAAGTCTACTCGCTAACTCTCTGTAACCAGGTTTTAATGTGTAATTGCATACCATACAAATTCCATGCAAATTATAACAAGGAACAAATATTCATGTAGTCACATCAACATCACAAAGTGTTCTTGAATATTCAAACACCTAAACAATAGATAAATGTTAACTATTCATAGTATATGTTAATTATTCTTTAAGCTTGACTGCATCTGGTGAATATTCACAAAGTACAAACCAATCTGAATCAAGGGAAAAGGAGGGAAAATTCAAACCAATCAGGAAGAGAGGATCCAAGATGCTAGATGATGGTGAAGTGGTTAAATACAAAAGGAACCTGAGTGGGAACTGTGTGTAACTGATAATGTGTACAAGTGTATGAGAACTGTGAGTGAAGGATGACAGAATAGTATGAAAGGGGTGAATCAAGGATATGTACAATGTAAAGAGGGAGAGCAAAGAAGTTCAAAATAAATCCCTACAGTCATATTTAGATAAAATAGATGAAAACTTTCCTTTTCAGAGAAATTACGCTCTCCTCCTACATGTATGCTAGAGTGCTGAGTTATCCGATACATGTATGCTGGGTCGGCAAGTAAGGTTCAAAGGTCGCGAGACTGAGGCAAAAACGCTATGCGGTTACTTACAGCGCTTCCGTATAACGCTTGGCATGCGCAGATTATTGTGTGAAGAAAGGCTCGAACCTTGCATGTACATGTACATTGTATATGAGTTGTCATTTTTATGATCTTCGAATCAATTTGAATCGTTAGTTCTTCTTCAGGATACGTCTGCCTCCTTCAGGTTTGAAGATTCTTACAGACAGTTTAGTGTGTGTGAGTTGCTGAGCTTGGGTGCAGAGTGCAAGATTTTGCTTAATGTGAAAGTTTATTAAGATTATTAAGATATACACAGTAGAATCTACTTATCTCTCTTTGTTAGATGAAATGCTTTAACTGCATCATTCTAAAGTTTTATCAAATACTAATATCTGTATGCATGTATTAAAGGGAGCCACCGCTCGATATCCATGTACGTTCAATTTCATTTGCTTGTCTCTATTGCAAGGCCGTGCATAACAACAATCTTGGAGCAGCGAACAAAATTGCCATTGAGGGTGGGGTAGTTTGTCATTTGGGTTGTTCAGTTTGTCTTTCTTCAGTCGAATGCATGCTGCATACAGATAATTCATGCGTTTACCGAAGATGTACGGAGATTCCTGAATATTACCCAAGCTCCAAAACACCACGATTGGCGATTTTTCGCTCCTTTTAAGATAAGAAGTGAAATACTGAAATATTAATATTGTCAAGGCCTGTTGGGGGGGGGGGGGGGAGGGGGCAGGGAATAAACTAGATTGAATCTGTCAATGATCCAATTTCCATGTCTTGTTTCCTTAACTTGATGAATATCTTCAGCAACAGGAAGTATCAAATCTTGGAACAAGAGCAATTGAGTCGGATGAAAGATGTAGGAGCAGAGCATGCCAAGCAGGTTTCTGCCAGGGACAGAGCCAAGAAGCTTTCAGTGGAAACCAACAGGAGACGCAAGTAAGGGGAATGATTCAAAGGACCTTGAGCTATCATTGAGAAGCATACCTTGATCACTAATGGTTCTGTCTTTCTGTGTCTCTCATTCTTTGTCACTTTCTCCAACAATCTTTCTCCTTATACTTCTACTTGCTCTTTTGTCATTCAGCTTAGTTTCCTGTATTCGCTTTATTTCAATCACAATTCTAAATGAAAATAAAAGTTTGTGGTTTTGAATACCATTATAATTATTCTATAGCTGTGGTTCATTTTACAAGCTATACTTTGAGTCTTTGATACAAACTTTTATACATGTATGTAGGTCTATACTTTGCATTGCAGAGTGCCATTCAAATTAGCTACTGTGTATGTTGTTCTATATGTTGCTAATGTATTGTTAATCAGCACCAAAGAGTATAAGGGGAGGTATTGGAATAGTGAGATTGTTTTGTGTAATGTGTTTTTGTCTTTCCAGGGCTCTTGAAACCAAGAAGAAGCTAGAGGCACAGAAAGAGGCCAAGAGGAGGCAAGAAGTGCTTGATGAGAGGCGACAGAGGCAGAGAGAAGCTACCAACCGATTCCAGAGGCAGAACAAAGGATCTGCTCGCAGACATCATCATGACTTCACTCACACAGGTAATAGGTTACATTCCCTCTCAGGCCAGGAGCCAGTCCCAAAATAGTCACCCCATTTTTACATAAAAATGTATGGGATTTGACCGCTTAAAGTTACTTAGACCATCCATGTCATTCACAAAAAGCTGGTCAGTTTGAATGAAGCTGCCGGGTTTGGCCCCCAGAGCCTCCCAAAAGGGTCAAATCTTCCTGACCCTGGAAGTTCCTACATTGTGTCCACACTGCAAAAGGAGTTTTCTGTCGTATTGTGCAAGCTCTAATATGAAACCATTGCAGGCCTAATTGTAGAAGTGGTCTCAGTCACAGGATAGACTCTGACCGTGCCAAAACAGCTGATTTTATAACATCAGGCCCGTTGCACAAAACTTGCGTTCGAACGCAACTCAGGAAAATCAAACGCAACTTTATTTTCAGCCAATCAGAAGTGCGCATTAAGGACTTGCGTTTGATTTTTAGGAGTTGCGATTAAACGCAAGTTTTGTGCAACGGGCCCCTGATGTTATGGGAATTTTCAAGTGCAATTTCATGAGGAATATTTCATGGGAAGTTTGCAGCCACACTGGGTGAATTCAAGTTCAGTGTT
Organism: Heliocidaris tuberculata; assembly: GCA_025618425.1. Taxonomy (NCBI): domain Eukaryota; kingdom Metazoa; phylum Echinodermata; class Echinoidea; order Camarodonta; family Echinometridae; genus Heliocidaris; species Heliocidaris tuberculata. The sequence goes on from CM046837.1 coordinate 44,472,089, forward strand.
GAAAGCTGGTGTTGGTGTTGGGGCAAAAATAGCACCAGCCACAACACCGAACCTGAAATGAAGCTGTTGCTGGGATTGACTTCACGAGGTGTTGAGCTATCAATAATAACTGCACTATTTACAACTGTTTACAAACACACCATTCTTACATACTGGCAGTAGAATCCTTATACAGTAATTCTTGCTCTTCAAAATCAAAGCAGGTTGAAGCAGACATGAAGGCTTTAATTCACCTACAGTTATGAATGTTTTCAGAACTCTTTAATAATTGCCTTATGAATATTAAATTTTAAAATATTAAAAAAAATATATATATATTTTTGGATTATAAAGTTCATGTTAAGTCTGCAAGAAATGAACCCTCCCCTCCCCCTTTTAATTCCTGCTCACATTCCATGTACCATGTTCAACTAATATTTTTCTTTTATCATAAACCTTGCTTTAAATGATCTTAATTTAGCTCCAGCCTACCCTGGTGCTCCCCTGCATGATGATGTCCACATGGCCAGAGGTTATTGCATGGACTCACCCAAAAGTATGTCACTCTCTTCCTCTCCCCCCCCCCCCCCCCCCCCACCACCTGACTCAAATGCCCAAATTCACAAAGGAGGTTTATCTTAACCCATGGTTTAAACCTCCATAAGTGTGACAGAGCATGCTGTGTGCATGCACAGCCTCATGTCCAATGAAAGGGCAGTAAATGCTTATATACTCTTCATTTATTCCATATTGGAGGTTTAAACATTGGTTCAGACCATGGATTAGATTTAAACCTCCTTTGTGAATTTTGGCCTTAGTCTTAGAAAATCATATACATGTAGTCCCTTTTGATGGAATAAAAGTGAAAAAAAAAATCTTGAGTTCTAGTATTGCAATTACACATCAAGGGTAACTGGTTTAAAGGTCATGTAAAGTTTTGGTAAGCCCTCAAAAACTTCTCGTCAGATTTCTTCAATTTTTGTTGATAAATAGCAAGATACTAGCAATACTAAGACACTGTGAAGATTTCGCCTCCTAAAGTTTAATATTAAACAAATAAGAGGCAAAAACTAATTTATGTGCCGGGACAGGCACGTAAAATCCCAACAAAGGCAGCATGTGCTATACACTGTAAACACACGTGTAAATCCAATGATGAGTAGCTACACACAGTGCACACACGCTGTCTCTATGGGAAGCCCCAAGATTGCTGTGCGGGGAGCCGTCGGGGTGGAAGGGTCCTAGCATAATGACAGTGATCAAGCATTCCTTACAGATATTTACACTGAAATTCACCAGAAATCATAGATGGAATACCAAATGATCTCTTACAGACATCTTTTGATACAAGGAGAACAACATGAGACCATAATTAACATGTCTCTTTCCAATTTCCTTTTTTCTACCAATACTGTACATGAGCTTTAAAGGGAAGGTTGAGTTCTGGGAAAGGTGAGAAATAATTTGAGAGCTTTCTCATTTCTTTTATGTCAGTTTGGAAGAACATCACATCAATGTCCCCTGAAAAGGATTAAAAAAAAAAAATCAGATGCCCTCATATTCGACATATGAAGAGAAATAGCTGAAGTGTTCGGGCTGAACATTCATGCACATGTTTGAGCAGTCCCATGTACCCTTTTCTGTGTACAGTGCATGTGCTTTTCAGTGAAACTGGGTCAATTTCTTATCATTTTGATGATTCTCAAACCTCACAGTGTACATCAGTTCTTATGAAGACATTACCAACCTTTCCAATAGCTTTGAGAAAATTTCTTTCACAGTGTAATTTCATGTAACTGAACTTTATCTTTAAAGTTCACTAGATAGGTTGTTTGGACCAGCGAAATGAATACAAACTTGCTGTACATGTATATCATGATAACTGAAAGCACAACTAAACATATATATATGTGCATCGCAGAAAAAAACAAAACCATTATACAAAGGGTTATTGTGACCAAACTATGAAAATAATTTCCCATAAACTAAAAGCAGTATGCTTTTAAACGATACCTTGATGGCATCCATCCATACATGCTTTACTGAGCAGCAGCACTTTGAAAATGACATGTAAAAACACAGTTGTGCTGGATTAAGGTAAAACTATGAAGACATTAGTATGTGCTGTATATGCACATGTGACCACAATTTACATATCTTATTTATCACTTAAGAGAACATACTGATGAATTTAGAAGTATATTGACATCTCAGAAAAGTTATGGGTTATGAAATTAAATTTTATTTCCCCCTTTCAACAGGAATTATAAGTGTTATTGACTGTAGTATCAACATTTTACATGTATGTAGTTTTGAGTTTGAATAATTTTTGGATTATATCATTTTACAGGCCATGGAAGTGGAACGCCTTCACTCGATGATGTCCTTCAGATGGTGGGTGTGCCGTCTTCACTGTCCCTCAAGTATGGGCAAGGCTACCAAACCTACCAGCAAAATGGAATGGTCCCAACATCCACATACCCCACAACATCCAATTACAGCAGAGCTTATGTAGACAATAATGCCAACATTGCTGCTGGCAGTGAGTCTAGAGGGTATGCGAAGCCAACACACTCTGCCATGCAGTCTGTTGCTAACCAAGGAAGAACAGACTCAAGGACCAGTCTGATTGAACAGGAAATAGCGGAGCAACAGCAAAAGCTCATTGAACAGCAGCAGAGAACTCTGCACGAGTTTAGTCAAGCAATTCAGAATGAAGCCAATAAAGGAGTTGGTGGAAGTGTCCTTCAACGGAGCGAAAGCTTATCAAGTGTCGATAGTCTTGAAGAACATAAAAAGGAAAGGGAAGATTTGACACAGAACTATGGGACCAGACAACATGTGCCACATTCCTCTTCAGGTTATGGTACTGCGAATGGCATGCAGATTTCAAATGGCTACAATGTTTCACGGCATTCAGAGATAAAGAAAGATCCAAGTAATTACAGTCTTTATCACAATAATGTCCTGATGAGAGGCAGTGATGACAAAAAAACTCAAGAAAAACAAGACCCGAAGCAGGCAAACAGGACTATTCCAAATACTACATCCAGGAACGACCAAGTTTATGATGGGGTGCGATTCAGTGGGGTTGCCTTCAATGGGATTGTGTCAACTGGCAATGCTTCTACTCACAGTGCTGCCAATGGTGCACAGAATGGTAGCCAGAATGCTACACAGAATGGTGCAATGGAAAAGAAAACTGTAAATAATGAAAGCAGCCAAGAGAAGAGTGGAACAGCTCAGGCTTGGTCAACCTCCAAAGCCAGTAAACCTCCTATTCATCAACATGTAAGTGCCCCAACAGCTAACACAAGTCAAAGATCTAGGCCATATTCAGCAAGGACAACGGCTACTGCAGTTACCGTTGCACCTGCAGTATCATATGCAGCAAGAACTCAAGAACCTGAAGCACAAAATTCAAGTGCTTTGTCAACTCCTGCCATAAAAGCGAATGATGCGTATGGAAGAGTACATGTAGGTTCAGTTGTTCCGCATCCTCCTCTTGACAGAAGGTTTGAGGAGACACCTCAAGAAAGGATGGCACCTGAAGACATCAAAGCGGAAGAGGAAGAAGAACCTGCTATTGTGTCGCCCCCAAAGAGTATCCTTAAGTGCCGCAAGAGTGAAACCCCTACCAAAGATCGTAAGGCAAAAGGACTGGCAGCGGCCATCATGAAGGACAGCCTGGAGATGGGCAAACAGAGCGGAATCAAGTCACCAAAGAAAGGTGTACGCTGGACAGACTTGGCCTACAGTGATGATGAGAGTGTAGAGACACAAGCAACAGCTGAAAGTACAACTCCTGCCCGCAAGCCAAGAATCATATCGAGTGTCGATGCTAGAACTGTACAAGAAAGGTTAGGTAGTAAGACTGATAATGTTGTTACAGGCATTCCACCTAGGCCGAAGTCTGGAAGTGTAAATGGTGCAAAGGGTAAAAGTAGCGTGCAAGTGAAAAATAATCGCTTTCCAACTGGCCAGGATACTAAACAGTTTGTGAGTGAGAAAGATAAAATTGCTGCCGACAAGGCCCCTGTTGTTCAGAATGGAATACGATTAGACAAGACACCCACAGATGACGAAATCAACTGGTTGTGGGATAAAGTTCGAACTTGCTTGCATACACGTGAAGAAGGTGTCGATCAAAAGAATGGTCATGTGCCTCAGACACTCAACACGCGTCAATCAGCAGGTACAAACCAACACCATGATCAGAGGATAACGGCCAACCTTCGAGTCGCTCCACCTTCAAACAAACCGCGCTTCAGCCAGTATAATGATACTCTGAGAAGGCAGATCATCGTCCCTCGTTATAGAACTAACAGTGATTCAGGAACGCAAGTTCAGCAGTCGACTCAGCAACGGCGCCCTCATGTGAGGAGCTCCAGTGCAACAAGGGCTAATGGACAGCGAGGACCTGAGCAAAGCCAACAGGGGCCAGGGAGATCTGCTACTGTAGCCCAGCAACACAATCCAGACAGTAAGTTCATGCAGCCTTTATTTTTTCATTTAATTGGGAAGAAAACCAGACATTTGATATATTGAGAATGTATAATTTGTATAATTTGTAGTTTGTATTATTTGTTGTATAATTGAGAATGTATAATTTGTAGTATCCATAAATTTGTGAAGTCCTCTAGAGACTCCACATGTGGTCAATTACATTGTAGCAAATATACATGAAACATATGTTTGTTAAAGCATGAGGAAGTGGACTGCTTGATTGCTAACAAATGAAGCAATTGGATTCTTGCTACTCTTTGTTTTTAAAAATGTAAATTTAATTTTTGTTTCTCTCACAGTTACAGAAAGTCTGATGGCATTTCAGCAAGCAGAGCAGTTGGTGCAGCAGAATGCTGATGATGCTGACATTGCAGCTGTCTTAGATCAGCCTAGACTCCATCATCAAGTTCATCATGAGCAGAAAAGTAATAACAAAGACTCTTTAAAATACCCTCTTACTCCTTTACTAACCTCTCACACAAATAAAACCTGCTTAGCTTGTATATTAAAGTGGTTTCGCTTTTGAATAAATGCCCTTTTGAATTTATCTGTTGCATCCTTTGGCATTCTAATCTTACAACTGATGGGGAGGATTCTCAGTTTGAAAAATAAATCTTGTTCGCTTTTCTTTGGGGGTAAAGATTGTATAATCATAAACATTGTTAAATATGTAAAAAATGATTTGCTTGATTTCAGTACATCCAAGCGCACTTTCCGTCGAGGAGGCCAAGGTATTGGAGTCTTTAGATCGGCTGAATGCAAGACTGAAGAGTAAGTTCTTTGAAAAAATGTGGGTTGAAATGTGATTAGTTGCTTATTTGAAATGCAGGAATATTGACTATAATCATAATGCCTACAGCCCACAAGACCGAAGGCCCACTAGGTCAACAATGTCGGTCTCTTAGGCCTTCTGACAATTTTCTGAGGGTTCACCAGACTGACTTTGTTGGTCTCGTGGCTGTTGGGTTTCATGGGATATCCCAGACTTCAACACATGTGTAACATTGTCTGTGGAGAGGCAGAAAGAAGGTGATCACTCTTTGTAAAATGATGAGTTCACATCATATGGCTCTCGACAGATAATGTGAATACTGCTAAGCTAGTCTATATATCCTTTTCACAATTTACTTTAAATTAATTGTAGCCTCCTATAAACAGTTGGGCCCATATATTCATAAAACCTTACTATTAAAGCTACATGTAGTTGTCAACTAATTGCACAGGCTACATTACATGGCTGGTTGCCACCTAGTCCTAGTAAGGTTTTATGAATATGGGTCCTGACTTTCAGTTAATACAGTCCTGAAGTAAAAAGGAACTGGGAAAATAAACAATTTTTTTTTTTTTTTTTTTTTTTTTTTTTTTTTTTTTGGGGGGGGGGGGGGGGTGGTTGCTATGTGTCTTTTGTCACAGTTTGCCACATGTATGTATGTAGGAAATGTTTCATACATATGGCACATTAGCCATGGTATTGCTTGGAATCGGAGCATTGTTATATGTACGTCCAAGGGGTAAATGTGTAATAATTTGTAGTGCAAGCTGCCAAGTGAATATAAATCCTTGTAAACATTGTTGTTATTATCTTATTCATAATGTTATTGTCTTTTGTATTTTAGCTCTATTTCTGGTGCAAGCTACCTACGATACATGTACTAGTTAGCCTGTGTAATTATCATGATTTATCTTATCTTATTGCCAAAATGTTGTTATCGTCTGTTGTATTTGTAGCTGTGACTGCTGATATGAATGGGTCCTTCTCCCCCATCTACCCAGTAATGCCGCCCAGACCACCACAACATGTAAGTAGTGATTCACAGATCAATCTTACATATGACATAGAAAGAAGGCTCTCGCAAGAGGCATTTTGAGTTCATATTTTGACCCTTCATTTACTATCATCATCAGGAACTAAATATTGTATGTTTGTGTATATTGTACATGCAGTATGTTAGTTCCCCAGTGTACATGCAATCCCATTTTATACACTCAACAGTGCTCAAAATACGCGGAGGCGATTCGCGATTCGCGATCGTATCTTAAATAATCACCTCCGTCAGAAAATTAACGGTGACGATTTTTCTATGACCAACCTTAAAAATCGCCTCCGTGAAATTTTACTGTAGCAGTGTAGCTTTATGCCACAAAACACTTACAAACCTGATTTCATATGTCTAATTTCTTAACTGTTAAATAAATTAACTCTAAGATTCAATATTCTTACGAAAAACGTCAACCTGAACCCGACCTGAACTTAGACCCCGTTCTCACTCACTTTTGAAAGTGGTCTTAGTTAGACCGCTCCAGAGGAACGGGTCTTGAGGAACGGTTTGCTAGCGTTTACACTCCGAGTAGTTTTTTTCGCTCAAACCGCTCCACGATTCAAAGTGGCCTTGTTGCTATGGCAGCTCAGTTCAGTGGGTCAAATTTTTCGCGCGGAATACAAACTGATGTACCGTAGCGTGCCTGCCGGCTGCCCGATCGATTGCTTTTGCCTTGTTTTGTGCGCGGAACGTCACTGGCTCACTTCCGGTTGAAGTACGCTTTCGTTCACATTGTACGTTTAGAGCGGTCCATACCGCTCTTAATAAGACCCGTTCCTCAAGACCACCTCCCCGAGGTGGTCTTCTGGAGCGGTCCAGAAGACCACTTCCTGGACCACTTTGACCGTTCACACTCACCTAAGAACCGTTCCTGAGGAACGGGTCTTAGATAGACCGCTCCAAAAGTCCACTTTCAAAGTGAGTGAGAACGGGGTCAAAGTTAAAACCCTCGGCCTCGAGCTCAGCTGTTTTATGTAAACAAACATAAGATCGTGCAGCAGGCGCACTTGGGGGATTTGATAATAGACACTTTCTCGTGTGTGCGTAAGAGCAATGTACGGTAATATACGCAGGCACACAACCTGCTGTCTATGATCCAACGCGCACTTCGCTACTGTACGCGTTGGATTGGATCACAGACAGCAGTTTGTGTGCTTCCGCACTTACGCGCACACGGGAAAGTGCCTACCCGTACGTGCCTACTAATATACATCCATGCACGATCGTGTATAGAGCTGCAGCGCGCGCAGACTTCGCCTTGCATATGCACCTTCCTTGACCTTGCATGACCTTCGCCCTAGCTACAGTACAAATAATCACTGATTGTCATGTCATTGAAGAACCAAGACTAATTAAGACTTGAGTGTTATTTCAGGAGGATACAAAGTCATTGACAGTACTAATTCCATGAAAATGTAAATATTAAAAAGTAGCCCCCGTCATTACAAAAATGACCTCCGTGAGAAAATTCATGGAGGTCATTTTTTTTTTTGGAATTTGAAAAAATGACCTCCGTGGAAAAAACATTAATTTGAGGCCAGAGATTGAATTCCTGATGGTGATCGTAAAAAGGGTCAAAATTTGAACCCAAAATGACTCTTGTTAGAGTCTTCTTCCTAGCATTTCATGTAAGGAAAGACGATAGTGAATTATTTATGTAACCTGTGCATTATTTACATGTTAGTGAGTTGAATGCAGAGCACACGGAGTGATGCTAGAATAATGAATCTAATACGATGAGAAGTTATCATTCCTGTGACTTTCTCCACTCTGTCAAGAGGTATGAAATATGTAAGATATTATATTTTAGGGACTACATAATTGCATCTTAACATAAAGATGATAATCTAGTAAGTAATTTTCCTCTTCTTGCTATCTAAGCTCTTATTTAATTTTCACATTTTGAGATGTATCCCATCAGCATTTAGACCACCAACTGGGCCCCGTTTCATAGAACTTGTTGTCAATAACAAATGCCACATTTCTATGACAAATTTGATCACAGCTAAATAGCCAATCAAATGCAATTATTTCAGTAGCTTATATCAAGTATTGTAACTTGTTATTGACAAAAGTTTTATGAAACAGGGTCCTGATCTTATAAGCATGTGCACTCTGTATATAACATTGTATGAGTTTTGTGGGCCTATTGAAATTTAAAACTTACACAACCGTGTAGCCCTTATAGTGCAGTTTAATTGACATTTCATTCTATGTATTTTCAGTGTTCATAGCCCGTATTTATAAATGTACAGTATTTTACAAAAAGAATACCTTGTATGATTTCTGAACAATTCATGGCATTGTATGTTTTATCTCTAGCTCATTTTTCCTTTCATTGTTATCCTCGTTAGAAAACCCTCAAAGAAGACTTAGATGATTTGAATGTAAGCTTTTTATTGAGTCATAAATCGGCCATTGAAATAATCATATAGTACTGTCTCTTTGTGAAGCCCCTCATGAATGTATTTGCGTACAGGTACATGTAGTGCACGTTAGTCATAGCCATTTTATTTCTCTTCTAGTTCTGTGTAGTATTCGATTTTTTTAATAGCTATTGTAGTTTTTCTTTTTCCACATTTTCAAATAGAATCCTTGTGTAAATTGTCAGAAAAAAATTACTTGATGCAAGTCTCTCACAAGTTTGTCTTTAGACTTTCTCTAATTATAGATAATTGTATTTCAGCTGTTTGACATCTCTTCTTTTTTTTTTCTTTCTGTCATCTATACAATATATTGTCATATTGTTGGTCAGAGACCAAATCTTCTTCAATCTGATCCAGTATGGTTCCAAATTTAGTTTCTTCCTACATGAACACCACTTTTTGATAAATATGTAAAGTTGATAACATCACAAATTTATTTTCATTTGGACATCATCATTTTCTTTAATTAATTAGAGGGAGCATGAAATATTTCATTCAGTATTTTCCATTTTACTGTTATGTTACGTGCCTGTGAGAAAGTGTTTCAGTTGCGTAAATTCTTTTGTGTCTAAATATTGTTCTAGTAGCATGTTAGAATGTCACAGGATTGGTTAAGTTTGTTTGTTTTTGTGTGTTGCATACCATACAGGATGATGCATCAATCTATATACATTAGCTTATTATACTATTTTTAACATCTATGAACACTGTACTTGTAAGTGAAAGAAAATTATTGAGGAACCATACATTATGTAATGATGTTATTACTTAACATTTGATTCAGTATCTCTTAACATCTAGATTGCATTTACAAGTGGAGAAGAATTGCTAATATTGTTGTAAAAACTTTGAAAGCTCTTTTGGAGGTGCATAGAGACATTATATCATAATGAACTGTGCATTATACAAGATCAGAATTTCACTATTATTTTATTATTACTCTCGCTTCTAGAACACTTTCCTCTCCACTTATCCTAACAGTTGTGAGAAATTTTTTTCTCTTCATAGTTATGAATGTTTATAACCTCAGCATATACATGTAATCATAAATCCCTTTTAAAATTTGTTCATACTTTTTCTTAATCACTTCAGAATGCAGGTTTCAGGGGTCACCGACCCATGAGTTCGCGACCCGGGGCGAGTGGGGTCACAAGACCAAGTCACAGGATGAGGGCTCAGTCTGCTGACAGGAGCAGTATCAGGATGGGACATCACAGATGAGCAGACCTCCTTGAAGGAAAGAGAACTTAGAAATCCCATCAGTGATGGGGGCCAGATAGAGTTGTCTTGCTCCTCTGGCTCCTCCTGGCTTCTGAGCTAATGTTGCCTCTGTCATGAATGCTGCTTTGCTAGACCTTGATCTTATTCTCTACATTCCTGTTCATGGTTATCCATCCATGATCACTAGCGACAAGCTTTCGCTACTGAGTAGTAAAATTCTGTCATGTGTGCTGCTTTGCTGGACCTTGATCTTATCCACTCCATTCCAGCTCATAGTTACCCGTTCAGGGTTGCCTACAGCAAGCATACTCTGCTCTAGTTTGCAGGCACAAACCCTTGCCAGTTGTAGCGCTTAACAGAGGGTCTGAATTAGGAGACTATGAAGACTTCAGTTTGAATGCCCTGTACTGAAGCAACTCCTGACACAGCCAGTAGGAAGCTGGGCTGGGCTCCACCAGAGACACAACATATTCTAATGAAGTGTCAAATTATGGTTTCTGATTGCAGATGAACTGTACCCAGTAGTTACGGCCAGTCATGGCTCATCAAGTGACGATTTTGCTTCTGTCACAAATGCCATCTTGCTTAACCACACTCTTATTCATTACATAGGTTTCCTTCCGTTGTTGGTCGTCCTGGGTCCAAATACGTTTACAGTAGGCTTCCAGGGTCGACCCCCACGTAGCTCACAATCCCTGTACCAGGTTTCACACAGATTTTAACCTGCTGAAGCCTACAGTACAAGAACTCTTGTGGGTGATCTTGGTAGTCATCCCGAAGGACAGTTTCTGTAAGTCTGTATTCAGCAAGCCCAAAATTTACTTCCTGAGATAGTCTTCATAATTATGCTTAGGGGTTTGGTAATCTCAACTTGTAAAGGAACAGTATGTGGACCTTGGCAGTACCATCAATTTGAAGTTAGTTTCTTAGACTTTCAGAATTATGTCTTTATATATCATGAACCCTTTGTAATGAAATGTCATGTAGGCATTTATTCACAAAGCTATGATTCTGCCTTTTGCAGTGTGTGCCAATTGTTCTTGTTATGCAATTGCTGTGGTACATGCTTTGCTAATGAGAGTAAAATTATATACTGTCAGTTTGGAGCCAGAAGGGCATTATCTCTGTACAAAGGATGGGACTTTATGCCCTTATGGCTCTAAACAGATGATATAGAAGTACAAAGGCACTGGATATAGCATGTTACCAAATCTTGTGCCTATTCATTGCAGTGGGTTTAAGCCTCATTATCAGTTGCCTATTCACCACCTTGTAACATGAAATCAGAAACTTTCGCGACATGAACATTTAGTGACCCTGGGGACTCTTGTGTACGCATACCAGGTTGAATCAGTGGACTTAAGTTTAACACAGTATGATGGTTTAATATTTTAACAAGGAAATGGAATGTTCATATATTAGGCTAATTCAAACATTTCTTTGTATGATTTTCATTTTATGAATCTGGTTACATGTTTCTACATAATGTGGATCCATTTGCTCCAACAGCGTCTCAACTCATGCCAAATGAGGGTTACTTTCAATTTCAGCACTGTATGTATTGCTGAAAAATTATGTTTGAAATAAACCATAATATGGAAATTCCTGTATCAGGCTCCTATTTTGATGCAGTTGCAATGACAATCCAAACTCGTGCAGACGCAAGAATGTTAGAAGATGGTATTAGAAATATGCTTAGTGACAAGAACTAGTCAATGAAAGCGAAAAGTTTTTAGAAATCTTTTCTTATTTAAGTTTGTGAAGCGGTAATAGAATATTTCATGAAACACATGTATCAGCTTTTCATGTTAATATTTCCTTAATTGATGTACATTTTTAGCCAAATAATAAACGATTAACAACAAACAAATCAACTGTAGATGCCATTATCGTTAATCTGCTCTTTAGAGATTTCCGTCCAATTTAACGCTACATTTATATCTGATCATAGACTTTTCTACAATATTTATTTTAGGGGGGAGGTGGCTGTAAAGAAAGTTACCAGTCTTATTTTATTATTATTGGTGGTGATATTGGGTTTTTATCTGTATTCAATTGAAGTCCTGCTGTTTGTACTGCATAGAGCATAAATCATTTGTGTCTATCTACATGTAGATTGCTATGGAAATCTGTTTCATGTTAGAGAAAATTGCAATTTAGAAGTTTTTAAAAAATATGCTGGTTCCAAGTTATACTAGGAATACTGGAAATTTATCTATAGGAAGTGTGTTTCTCATGTGACGTGCACCTATGCCTGTGAACTTTTCATCTGGTTCATGAAACTGAATCATTCATCGAAGCATTCCATTGACCAAGAGTGTACTTTTATATCAGATTTTATTGGTGTTATTTGGAATGTACAGTGTAAAATTCAATTGAAGTCCTGCTGTTATAACTGCATAGCGCATTTAAATCATTTGTTTCTACACATGTAGATTGCTATGGAAATCTGTTCCATTTTAGAGAAAATTGCAATTTAGAAGTTTTTCAAAAAATATGCTGGTTCCAAGTTATACTAGGAATACTAGAAATTTATCTATATAGGAAGTGTGTTTTGCATCTAGATAGGGTCTTACATTTAACTCAAAACTGCTGTTTCTCATGTGACATACGCCTGTGCCTCTGAAGTTTTCATCTCGTTCATGGAACTGAATCATTCGTCATATCATTCCATTGACCAAGAGTACTTTTTATATCAGATTTTATTGGTGTTATTTGGAATGTAAAATGCATGGAATGTTCATTACTATATGAAGTTTAATGGAAGTTAAATTGAATTTCAATAGAAGACTGAGAATCAATTGCCATTTTAGATAAAAATTGTAATTAGCAGATATCTATTATACTAAATGAAGCAATGTTTTGTACAGGGGGCGATATTCTGAAAGCTCACTTGGCGTTCAATAGGCCATTTTCGTGATGTATTCAAATTTATACACTTTTGGCTTGTGAAAAAACTATTATATTCACCTGAAAAAAGCTATTCTTTTCCAATAGTCAGAATGTGAATTGCATGTATTAGGGGTTTTCTTTGTTAACAGCGCATCTGATTGGTGGAAATGGACTAAAAAGGGGAGGAGCATATTCTGAGTACGCGAGACCTGCGCGGGACTTAATGAGCGCTAAGTGAGCTTTCAGAATACCAATTTGAAGGTCTATTATAGCCTAGTCTATTAGCGCTCAGTTAAATAGGAGACTTACAAGGCAATTTAGAATGAAAGTTAAGCGATCTTTCAGAATACTGCACCAGTTTTTGAGCAATCAAAAAATTATGGGCTATTTTCATACCAGGGATGATACATTTTTTATTTCAAATATATATTTCCACCTTAAATCAACTGTTGGCACATAGTATTCAAGCTTATTTAGGGAAATGTATAGTTCATTGCAAAGCAGACTCGAAATGTGTTCAGTATGATGTTGAATAGAATTGTAATTAGTCACACAGTGGCTGTGTTGACTCATTGTAGGTGATACCAGTCACGCTGAACAAAAAATTACATTACACCTATTAGCAAAGAATCAGTCAGTATGGAAACAGTGTGACTGATGTATCAGTTTTGATAATGACACAGCTAGCTTGGTTCCATTCATTAGTGATAATTGTTTTATTAGGAATGTCTACCATGTGGTAATTGTGCAATTTATGTAGAGTTGATATTGTATTCAAGTTATTTTAACTGATGAAATAAAAAGAAAATATTTGCGAGGTGTGTCCAGGCACTTCTGCACCAAAATATTAGTGATGCTGACATAAGGAATGGGACATTTTCACAGCCGATGAAGTAAAACTTTTGCAAGGAAGTATCATTAACAATACTTATTGTGAGACTTGCAGTAATACAACAAATATTAACTAAGTAATGTAAGTTGATTCAACATTTTATGAAGTGTGTCACACTTGAATATATATAAACTGCCTTGTGAAAGAACATTTTCTTATTCCAGATTGTAGATAGTATACTATATAGAGGATTAAATTATGGCTGACTTGCTCTGATGTATTAAAGCAGTATGTGTTTTATGTCATTTCTTTCTTCTTTTTCTTTTGGCCACTTAGACTAGAGTCATAAAGCATTTGAATGTGGGGTTGAATGGAGAACAGGTTGGAGGGTAATACAGTGGTACAGTGGCACCTTGTTATAAAGAACACTGTTATAACAAACTCTTGTTATAACAAGGTGATTTTGCCGGTCCCACTTCTTTGTATTCCATCGTTTTTTAGCCCTGATTTAACAAGGTTTTGATATAAAGAGGTAATTTCCTTGATCCCAAGGAGTTTGTTATAACGAGGTTCCACTGTATAGAAAGATATTGAAGATGATATCAAAATAATTTCATTCTAAAAAGTAAAATACATGTGACATTTCAGTTGCCAAGAGCCAGTAGGATGTTAATACAGTTTATATAAAGTTAACATCCTTTTCACTTTTAACAAACGATCTGATGCATTGCTTGAAAATAATTCAAGTATTAAAACAGGATCACTGATGAACAATTTACAACACGGGAAATGAAATCTGCAATAACTTTCAAATGCCTCCATTGGGTCTACACAACTTTAATTTCCCATAATATACACATACCCCTCTTCCCCTATCCCAACTTATCCCTCGATTTCAAAGAGATATTGATTCCCCAATGCTCCAGTCAAACCGACAGGACCGAATCCAGACCAACAATGAACCAAACAAAATATGGCATTACCAAGAATGGCCTAAAATGTGTTGATTATCGATTAGCTTGGAGTTGGTTTGGTAGTGTGACAAGGGGTATGAAGTTTAATATAAGAATTATCCACAGAAAAGGAAGCACAATAACAAAATAGACAAGTCATGATTGGCTAATGTAGTTTGTTTTCTTTCATGTTATATATTTCATTTCAAATGTGACATTCATATATTCACCATCGGTACACACATTTTAATTATTCAGGTGCAACTATTTCAATACTCTACATATATACCACTATACATCAATAATTATTGATTTATACGTACATACACAAGTGACTAAATGCTATTTCCTATGATATAATTAAAATCCCAGCTTAAAACCAACTAACACTAGTTGGTTGTCATATATCGACAAAGAACAAAAAAAACTGCTTCATGTATAACATCTGTTCAGAGCCATAAGGGCATCTGCTCTGTATAAAAGTTAACGCCCTTCTGTCTCCCAACAGACAAGTTGGTGGCACAATGACTCTAATCGACCTTTTTCCTACATGTATATTATGTTGTTCAATGTTTATATTTTGAATGCATAGCAACCGGTACAAACTTTCCAGAAGGTTATACTAATGCGATCAATTACAAGAGTGAATGCTGACAGATTGGTGGCATCCGTTTGGCAGGTGAATTTAATAACTGATCAATCAACATGACCATGAAGGGAAATCTAGTTTCCTCTTGCCCCAAACATACATGTACATTCATTGTGACTTCAATAGCAGTACATTATGTTACAATCAATAACAAGCTGAATGTATACCGCTGGTCAGTTTATTGGATGGAAAGTTATGCTCTGACATTTACCACACGACTTCAAATTTTCATACCCTTGATGTGACAATGTTTGTATAGGTTTTTTTCATAAACATCTGGATAACAGAACCATTTTAAAATACGGTTGACATGTAAATAATGTCTTAGTGGGGGATGAATTCAATTGTCTGCAAAATATCATTTATTTATCTTTTAATTAAAAAAAAAAATTATAATTCTGGAAATCAGCTTATCAATGTACATGTATAAGAATGTGAAATTTTTAAGCTCATTCTATGATATACCAAATCATACAAAACATGACATTTTATATTTCTAGCTCTCATCTGTGCAGCTACATGTCAAATAACATTGTTTTTGAACATTTCTCTCATATATTTCTCTTATCTCTCTCTTCCAACTCTCTCTCTCTCTCTCTCTCTCTCTCTTTCTCTCCATCTCTCTCACTGTTTTTCCCCACACATTCTCTTAATTTAAGATGCCTAATTTCATATCACAATTATTCACATTACTCTAAAATCATATATATATAACTCCATTAAATTCTCTAGCACAATATAACAAAAAATCTTCATACTAAGTCATTTTAAAAAAGCAAAAGAAATTGCATAAATCAAAGGTCACTTGTGCATATTTGGATACAACGTGCAAGGCATTTCACTCTCTCAAAATCAAGACACTTTATTTTTGTTTGTTCGTCTGGCTCTTAAAGTCTGCTGATACAAACAGCATTTTTGGACTGATTTTGAATCCTTACAAAACCTATAGGATTGACTAATTGACTCCTTCCTGCTGTTCATCGTAGTCTGTTACAGCTTCATTTTATCCTAATTAATCCTCTCCTTTATTGCAAATTCTAAGAAGACGATTTTCTGACTTTAAAAATGACTGCAACCTTTAAATGTCCTTCAAATGCAGAATTCGGATAACATTCTTAAATAGAAATCACCGACAATTTCAAAAATCTAGAAAGTATAATATATAAACAAATGCAGCCTTGCTACACACATCTAATGTATTATGTACTTTATTTAATGTAAACTGGCTGTGCACTACAGCACACTATGGCCATTTGCATAGTTGCATCAAGCATTTTTTTTTTTTAGCACATTATTAAAAAAATTGGAATGCACAAATTTTGCTCCTTTCTAACAGATTGTATGGACGGATCATGCTATAATTTGCATGAAGAACTTCAAATTAATCACGTACAATTCTTCCTCTAGAAATCCTAAGAGAGCTACAAGAAATTCTTTCACAGAGTCTCTTACAAACCTCTTGAACAATGCAGTAAATTTCTAATCCTCATGTGTTTTAGCAAATAGCTTCTTTGAGCACAATGTAATCTATCTTGATTCATGATGAATGCACAATATTGTACCGCTGAGAGAGTATATGGCTGAAAATTGCAATGACATATAAAACTGATATATGAAAATATGTTTGAATGTATTCATCATTAATTTATCACAAAAAGCAGAGCACAAGATGAAACATTTTGCATTTCTTTTACACAAAAACACACACAAAAGAAAATTGGAGAGCAGATTTTGCAACTTCATAACAAAAGCAGAGCACAGTTTTAAACATTTTGCATATAAAACTTTAAGAAAGTATTTCATCTCTGAAACAAAAAACAAACATATAATCCAGCATTATGATGAGACGATTGTCGCTTGTGAATGACTGGGTGATTGCAGCGTTTGTTGATGTAGCCTAACATTCTCAGGGTCATAGAAGGGTTGGGAGAAATTAAAATGGGTGTCGTTAAATACCCCATGCATTCTCCTCCTGTGTGAAGAGAAATATAAAAAATTGATTACTAAAAACTATTACTTTTCTTGACTTAATAATCGTGGTATATACCACCATGCTGCAATATAATGTTACAAACTAAACAACGAGTAATTATCATATTCAATTATGTAACTACAGCAAACACAATATTGAACCCAGGAGTGATAGCATTTCCTTATAATATATTTCATCATTTTAACTTTCATTCCATGGAAGCATATTGTGAACTAGTTTGCCATCATGAATAAGAATGAGTTTATCTTATGAAAAAACTGCAATTGTGTGGGGATTATATTCCTCATTCTTTACTGCATTAGCATTTATCAATCAATTAATTCCATTAATTTAATAATTTCATCATTTCAGAGTTAAAAAATTGCACATTTGCACATGTAATATAAGAATGAAACATAGAGTGTATGGTTTCTCTATGCTAACATTCCTTCAAAAAATATATAAATACATGTATTTCTAGGCATATATATTTCTGATGAATGATAATGAATGATAAAGATCAAAACATACCTGCTTCCTAGCCTGACAGGACTTTCTATATCATGGAGAGGCATGGCTAGCCAAGTAGCACACTCGGTACCATGACGACCAAGGGGTACCAGTGGGAGAGGGGGCAAGCGATGGCGCTCTACAGCTTTGTCTGGTAGAACTTCACCTATTCATGTTAAAAAAAGGGTAATCATTCATTAACTTTGTGAACAAATATCACATTCATTGCAAAGAGCAGAATGTCAGGTACAACTTATTAGAGGAAGAGTCAAATATATGATAACAACTTCATATAGGTATACTTCTTTTAAAAATATATATTTTATGCATTCACAGGGCTCATCTATTACCACTTTTCTAAGAAGACAACAGGTTCATTTTGTATGCAATATATTAACAACAGCAAAATTGAGTTGAATATATTGTTTGATGAGAGTCCGACAGGCATTAACTCATATAATTATATATAGAATTAACACCTTACTGGCTATTTCTGACTATCAGCAGACAATACATGTACCTATAGAGATAATACATCAATGATCATTTACATGCCTTATTACACTGTGGTGATTACAAATGTTCATGAAAAAGAATAGTAAAGTTTTAAATAACTGCACAGTGCACACTGTATTAAAGCCTTATTATATACTATTTACCTGTTTGGCAAGCTAAGGTAGTCCTGTCCTCATTGTTTCTCTCACGTTCCTGTTGCAATGTCGGGTCTTCCTGGGTGTTCCTCTGGATCTTAAGAGGAGCTGGTCTAGGAACTACAAGCTTCATAGGATCATACTCCTCTGTGTCATAGGTATCTAGGAATACAAATCCCTGGGAAGCACAAAATGAAGGAAGACTTAGGTCAGCCAGGCAAGTGACATAGATTCATTGAACATAGAGGCCGTATAGTATACAGTATAGAATATTATTTGGGTATAAATATTTCATGTTCATTTGACATGATAATGCAGTTCTAAACAACTCAGACTTTGACCCTCTTTAGTATTCATTAATCACTGTTTAAGAATCACCAGATACATGTCCAAGATTACTGTATATCATTGAAATTAGGGGTAATGTTCTGAAAAATATCATCCTTTAAAACAGTGAGGGGTATAAATTATGTATGTTAATTGTCATAGCAAATCTATATTTAGTAAAAACATAGCTCGCTGAACATGCATATTGTTCAGAGAGACGTCTCCCTAAGTAACCATAATAAGTGTTTATTCTATGCACTTTCAATTTGTAATGGCAATTACCGATCTCTCACTAAAATAAAAGATAAGGTTATCTTTTTCTCAAAAATAATACTACCCCTTTTTTGTATCTTGATTATAAGGATACATGCACATGTACATGTATGCACTTCCTGACAGCTTCTTAACTTTTAGTTTTATTCATTTTACCTCATACCAGTACTATGTCATGATGTAAGTTATTAAATAATATTGTTCAAGTCGATTTGCAATAATAATTTTTATTAAATTTTAATTTTTTTTATCCCAATGATAGATATGTTAACTTTCTACATTAATTCGTCTATTTCTTTTTTGTTTAAATGAAATGAATTGCTCTAATTTCTCAATTGTAATAAGAAGTCAATATGATGTTATTTGAATGCAATTGTTAATAATGAAATGATATTATGAACTGTTTCGTGAGAAATTATTGTAAACATGCGCAATTCAGCCAATGGCTGCAAAGCATTGTTCAAATAAAGCCATTATTGAATTGAATTGAATAGTTTCTTTTAAAATGAGAATGCATTATTTGCTATAGCTGAAAGTATTATACACTCTTTTTACCATTTTCTTATTCTCACCTTCTTATTGCCATGCCTGAGGTATTCCTTGTAGATGCTTCTCTTTCTCTTATCCACCTTGGGGAAGTTCTTCATCTCTTTGTAAATGCTGCTATCTATCGGCTCCCAGATCTTCTCACTCCACTTCTTGTACAGCATCTCCTTCTTCCGGAGATCAAGGAAGGCTTTGTTCATGAGGTAGTTATCTACATCCTGTATCAACCAATTGAAAGAGGATAACGCCATCAAAAGTTTGTTCAATTACTAACTTACTTATAAGCTTATCGAATTTTCAAGAACATGCAGGGCCCTCTTGCATAAAAAGTTGCAATGAAAAGCAACTCAAAAAATTAAAATCGATTTAAAACCAATCAGGATCACGCATTTGGGACTTGCGTTTAATTTTTTGGGTTGCGTTGAATCGCAACCCCAAAAAACATGACAGACTTTTAAATTTCTAACCTTATCACAAATCTGAAAACAGGCACAGAATTTATGGGGTCTAAATAATGAGACAACATTTCATTAATTGCCTGCAAATACATGAAAATTTCTGTATGATTAAGGTTCTCCTCATTCATGCATGC
Source organism: Heliocidaris tuberculata (assembly GCA_025618425.1). Taxonomy (NCBI): domain Eukaryota; kingdom Metazoa; phylum Echinodermata; class Echinoidea; order Camarodonta; family Echinometridae; genus Heliocidaris; species Heliocidaris tuberculata. Next base: position 44,492,237 of record CM046837.1, read on the forward strand.
TGTTTACACTGAAATAATGTTTATTTCATTTGTTTTTTCTTCCTAATTAGTCAAATGTTGGTATATTCAACACTTAATGTTAGAGATTGCAACATATAATATCCATTACATGTCTAGTACCAGTACACACATATCTTAATCATTACTATCAAATATATATTGAACTACATGTATCTATATCCCTAGCTATACTGAATATTTTTATTGTGAAATAATTATGTTTTACTTACTTTGACAAATGTTTTCTCTGTATTTAAAACACCCATGTACATCTTCTTTGTTTCTTTTGACTCTGGATCTGCTTTCTCCTGCATGCACAAAAAGAAAAATCAATGGACAGGAGGGGAAAGGTTATTTTTCAAATCCAGTGAAATGAGGGATTACTGCAAATCTAGAAAGAGCATGATGAAAAAACTCGAACAAATATAAAAATAGCTTGCACATGAATTTGATTGCATCTCAGGCAATATTACTATTGTTATGAGTCTAATAAGCGTCAAAATTTTTAGGTATTTTCTTATCACCATGGCAACATCTTCCACAAACACAGACCCTGCTAGGAAACCATATTTGCTTAGTGGAGCCCTGTTGCAGCTAATGATGACTCTTGTTTTAATTGAATAGCTTTTTTTTCTCTTCTAGAACCCATCCATGAATCTACAAATAGCACAAGTATCACGTACACCATACATGTAATTAGCTGTCTTTAATAGATAATAGTGCTAGATCTACTCATACATGTACATGTAGGTTTTGAGATCTGCGATTGTACTTTGCTCTTTTTTTTTTGTTTGCCGCTTCTCTTTTCCACATACACGTACATTAGTTCTCCTTCTATCTTTTTCAGTGCCCCTTATCTCCTCATCAAATTAATAGTTCTTATTATTCACTTTGGAATCTATTTCTTTATCCAATCCAGTATTTTTCTGTGCACTTTCATTTCTCTTTCTCTTTCTCTTTCCCTCTCTCTCTGTCTGCTTCTCCTTCTTTCTCACCATTTCCTGCCCTCTTCCTCTAGTTTTCTCTCTCTACTCTCTCTCTACTCCCTCTCTCTTCACTCTCTCTCTCTTCTCTCTCTCTCCTCTCTTGCTCTCTCTCTCTCTCTCTCTCTCTCTCTATCTATCTATCTCTTTTTCTCTCACTGCTGCATTTCTACCCCCACACCAGACATACAATGTACAACACATTTATTCCACAGCATTCATAGATCTGTCTTTTGTTCCGCGAAACATTCCCCCTTGTCTAAGAAATTCCTATTCATGTTCAACAGCCCTTGGTGAATTGTCACAGAAATCAATTTTCCCCCTCAACACAGGGTCTCCTCTCCATGTTTACCCCTCAATGACAAATAGTCTGCCCTCCTGCTGGTTGATGTGCGTAAATGGAATAATGTACTCTATTGATTGAGATGCCAAAGTCATTTTTTACGAGAGGATTACAACAATAGCAGGGTATCGATGTTGGTGCCACAAAAGGAACCACATTCAATAAGAATGTTCTTGAGAAACAAAAGGTCAATTAATCAGCTCAAAGGGTACTCTTGGTCGAGATAAATAGCTCTCCAGAGGACTAATTTAGAAGTAACAAAAGTCTGCATACAGAATTGTCACATCAGCCAAGCATATTCTCATAATCCGTGAAATGTATAATCTACTTCTACTCACTGATCATTTATTTTCTATAAATTGTAAAAACAAAGACGCACAATTTTTGACTGACTTCAGTTTGATGGCTTTTGAATTTTGAAAGTTTGGTTTTTTTTAAATTGTGAATTTTAATCACTTCCTTTGACAAATCAGTCATAATGGCAGAAACATTACCACCTTGCCAAGCAGATAAAGAATCCATTTTACTGGAAATTGTAAACGTAATATATTCAGATTTAGTGAGAAGAGATGACTTTTTTCACTTGGTAACAACTTTCTTCTTTTGAATTTCTTTCCCCAAAAAGGCAAAAATTATAGTGAATGAAAGGAAATCAAAACACCAAAACTCTGATTACAAGAACAAGTAATCATATGCAATGACCAGAACATGATGGAAAAGTCTTAAGAAATAGCTATTGATTCAAATCCGTTGTCTAATATATGAACAAAGATATATGTATGCTCCATCTTTCTCAGTGTTTCATACGTGCAATTCCACACATACAAAAATGAAATCAGTTAGTTTATTCTTTGCAGCTATGGTGATCTCAACCAAACAGTACACAACACCTTTCTTCTCTATCTAAATCCTCTGAATATACAGAAGTACCTTCTCCACTTCTAAGCAAATAAAGAGCTTTACATCTTTTGTCAAGCAAGCAAATACTCTTTCTCTCGAATGGCTTGAAGAGATAACAGGGAGCTTGACTTAATACCATTAGAATCTTCCTGAAAAATGTGTGATTCCATTTGTATATATATGTGAAAGAATGCAATATACTTGAAGGGTCTTCTTTGATTTACACAAATCAAATGTACATACATGTACACAGTGCAGAACTTTTTTCTAATCTCCCTGCATGTATTTCCTCCCGCCATCACTTCCCTCATTTTTTATAATTTCAATATTACAAATAAAACTTTCATTTTAACTTGTTCTAAGATCGGTATCTTTTTACTGTCACACATTATCTTGAGCATTAACACTTAATGACCACAATACAAATAATTTCACACTGAATTCACTCTCAAAACTAATGATGATCACCACATTAGACCTACTATTTAATTTGTCTATGCATTAGACATATTATACATTTCAATTACAACTTCTGTATTCTCATAAATATACATGTATCATGTGTTGTAATTTTTGCAAGAATAAGCTCAAAAACATGAAAAAGACAGGAATGTAACCAAATAAAAGCAAACAGTATTCTTTAATGTACATGTATGATGTAATACAATTTTGCAATATCTCACAAAGACTCTTCACCTTTTAAAAATACTTCTTTAAAACAATAAATGTAAAACATTAAAATGACAGCTGCAATAAAAAAAAAGATCTCTTTCTTTGTATTTCTTTTTTTAAATGTAGATTTCCTGAACAGGTAAATTACTAATCCTGTGTATTTTTTTGCTGCTTTACTTGTTTTTCTGTATTTTATTTTATTTGTGGCCCAATATAACATTTTTTGCCATTAAATTCAATCTGATCCCCTGCCCCCCCCCCCCTTCCATTCTTGCAATTGCAATATCCCTGTATAAATTCAAGAGTCATAATCCTACCTGTACATGTCTGACAGCTTTCTGGCACAACCAGTTCTGTATTTTTGTTGTCTGGTCCAGTGCCGACCCATTGCTACCTGCAGACACCATACTGGTCCTGCTAGCTACAGGAGTGCTCCAGGGCCGTCGTTCATCGGTAGCAGTGCGCTGAGGGGAAGAACAGGATGGTTCCGTTTGCTCTGGTAGTTCTTCTAGTTTCCTCCTCCATGTGTGTCTCTTTGTAAACTGAGAGGGAAAAAATTAGGATCAATAAAATAGTTGAAAGTATATAGAGGTAAAAAATGGTTGTCCAACTTTCAAAGAGATGCATGGTGACATTTTAAGCCCACAGTCTATAGAGTCTATATCATATAAATTTAAAACACATATGTGATAAAAGAAATATTAAGTATTAAATGATGAGTTGTGATCATGATGACAATGTGATGATTATAATATAATAATAATAAAAAAAGTAACAATAATATTATTAATAATAAAAGACCCTATAGTACTAATATTTTATCAATAATAATAATAATAATAATAATAATAATAATAATAAAGATGCAGATGATAATGATGATGAATACATTTCACATAATTTACATCCTACATAATACATTTTTTAAAAATACAAATAAAAATTTATATCCACAAAATCATTTGAGTAAAAAAAAATAATAACAAAACACGGTTATAGAAAATTATAATATTATGCTTGAAGTTGAAATGAGTAAGGACTAAGACTGTAGATCTACCAAGCTAATATGCTCATCTTTAAAATTTCATCTTCTTTTATAACTATCAAGGCCACTGTTACTTTCATGGCCAACTGACCAATTCGTGCTTGAAATTGAAAGCCTCTAGCTAGCATTACATTCATTCCACGCCCACAGTGAATACATACCAGTTTCTGGGTATCATTCTCGCGTGCATCATCGAGTAATATCTCCCGTACTTCTGGAGAATGAATCCTGACATTTTCCAGTCTATCTTTAGATCTCAAACCCTGCATCATCCTTTCTTGATTTTATGCTGTAAAACCTAGAAATCATCAATGTTTGTATTATTCCATGTTGATCCAATATATCTCACACTCGTCAAGAGCTCTAATAGTAATGTAGTGAATATATAGTTGCGGTATTCTCGTGTCTATCATTCAACCGCACAGATACGGCATTGTTGTTCATCGCTCGCTCTAACAACAAACACATGCTTCCGCGGTATCAATGGTGATGTGACTCGGTCTATTGTTACGCCGTCTGATTCACAATTTCGCAAAGTCGCAAATCGATTTTATCCTTGAAAAACAGTTTCTAGTTTCTAATTTCTATATATTTTAGATATTTCATTCATTTTTGAGGAGTACTGGATCAAAAAATACTTTTAAATACAAAAAACACGTTGTTTGAAAGAGAACTATATTTCTTGCCCAGTACCACTGAAGCACGATTCCAAAACTTTTCGCGTGTAGTCTCTATGGAAATGACCCACTGTGACCTCAGGTCAATTTTTTGACCTCACGACTCGACTCACGTTGTAAACAAATGAGGGAGAGACGGCTCCAGTCCAACGCGGATATTTTGACTGCTATTTGCTTGTGGATCGGGAAAGAAAGGTAATTTTTCCTTGCATTTCTTAAATTGGTATGTTTTTGTTGTGTTTCAAGAGACAATTTCTTGTTTTCCAAATTTGTCAACGACGTTTAACGGAGAGAAAACGGGATCGGACAGGGCGCTGCTGCTTGCTAGCCGCTGCTACTAGTGCTAGCAGCCTGTGCAGCATGCAGCGGGAGTGCAGCGGGAGCAGCAAGCCTTCACAGTGAGGTGGGTAGACGGGCGGACTCGGGTAGCGTGTGTGGTGGAGCCCGATAGGCGCGCGATACCTCTGGCTCTGCCTCGCCTCGGGCCCGGGGCCCCTGGCCTCTAGCTCACTGACACTGTTAATTGTTAGCTAATGGTTGAATTTGTAGTTTTGACTAACTGGCTCAGCATTCCTGTGAATTAGACCTGACTGTTAGATCTAAACTTAGATAGGCCTACATGTTGTTGTACAGGTCTGTATAGTCATGATAGTGTAACAAGATTCTAAGCTAATGTTGTTAATGATTTAATAGACTCGTCAGGGGTCAGGCTAACTCGGCACTAGGGCGAACTCGGCACTAGCGGAAAAATGAGGCCGAGTTAGCCCGGAGGGCTTAAATCGATCATGAAATACCAATGTGTCAGGTGTTGTTGTGATTACTAGCTAAGAATATGTTTATTAACCATTATTTTTGATAGATGTATGAAATACTCACTTCGAAGATAATCTTGCAATTTTCTTGAGCTAACATTTTTGAAAAGTGACATTTTAAACAGTTTAATCACACGACGCAGCTAGTAATCGCCGTGCGCAGCATGCACTGTTTTTGGCACGGTATTCGGAGCGATGAGTCGGACACACATTTTGCAAAACTGCAAAACTCACAGTCGGTGAAATATTTATATCCATCATGAATTTATATGGATCTAATATTAATATATAGTTTCAGTATATGTTTCAGACATGATTAATATCCGAATTTTGCAGTAATCCCTTCATCAAAATTCCAGATACAAGTCTGAGTACCAAACACAGTCACTGAGTCAGTGAATGCAACGCACGGCGATTGCACATGCGAGATGTGAACTGTGATTAAACAGCCCAAAAATGTCACTTTGATATGACATTAGCTCAAGAAAATTGCAAGACTATCTTCAAAGTAAGTATTTCATACAATTCTATCAAAAGATTGATTTAAAAACGTATTTTTAGCTAGTATTTAGTAATCAAAACAAAACCTTAAGGATTCGTATTTCATGATCGATTCAACCTCTCCGGGCTAACTCGGCCTCGCTTTTCCGCTAGGGCCGACTTCGCCCTAGTGCCGAGTTAGCCCGGATTCACTCGTCAGTAGACAGTACATGTAGATCTAGATTCTAGATCTAACTGACATGACTGAACTGCTCTCACGTATTGGTAGTGCATCCAGTGTCCGAACACTTTTCAGAAAATCAACGATATCAAATAAAATATCAAACGAATATCTGTCAGACTTACATAATGATTGAATGGTCAGGGGTCCTAAAGCTACGCAGGTCCTAAAGCTACGCACCCCGCAAATACGCGCAATACGACGCGTTCAATGCGCCAAACTTCTGGTGTGACTGAGCAACGAGATTATCATTTACGTTCGCCAAAAAGAATGAGTAATTTTCCTTCATTTTCGGTGATAATATCACTATTTTGAAATCGGGGTGAAATTCGCATTAGTCAGCTTCAAAATCAAGATTTGCATTCATTTATTACGTGTGCGTAGCTTTAGGACCCTTTCATTTTTTCGACCAAATTCGACATGGGTATCGACATCGACTTGAAAATTAATGTTATTGATATTTGTCCGTCGTAATTTTCTCAGGGATTTGATTTAAGAGTATGTAGAACCCAGATATATGAAAGAAATTCACATTAATCATTGAAAAGGTGACTTTTTAGCCGCTGGAAACAAAGTGCGTAGCTTTAGGTCCCCCCATCATACATAATGATTGAATGCTCAAAGTCCTACAGAAAAAGAAGTTGATGGAATTTTAAAAAGACAACGTAGATTTAATACAATATTCCCTTCCGAGTAAACCCCTTCCCAACGACGCGGCGTTTTGGTCACTTGAAAAAGGTACTGTATTTCTGAACGTGTGAAACCTATGGGAAAAAGACACAACCTTTGTTTCAATAGTGTGGTTTTCATACGCGTTATCCCACGTGTATGAAAACCCATTTTAGGCGCTTAACTGTACACGTTCGGTAATACAATCTGTTCGGAATTACAATCCTTGACTATACTTATGCGAGGTTATTTGTAGATAATAACTGAAATTAGAGGAATTATAGCGCCATCAGTGACCAGAACGAGAATGCAGCCGTGAATAGAATTCGCGGGCATTTCCGATTGGCGCCAATCAGGCTGTGAATCGGATCCCTCCGTAGGCAATAAATAGCCTCCACTGGGCAGTGTTCTAGTCATTCTCCTGATGACGATCAGAGCATACTGATCGAAACGTCGAGAACCACAGAGCTCTTAGCGGAGCTCACCAGCCCTTTTCAGGGCTCTTAATATTCCTTGAAAGAATTACATGGTGTAACCCTGAAAAACTAAACCAACAATTTAGTTTCTCCACCATGAAAGTGTCGCTGATACTTCACTAAATAACTGAAATGTTACTTAAGTTTGTTAGATCTAATGTGAGTGGGTTAATAATTGCATGCATGGTGACTTCTTATCTTATCTTAAAATTTTCTAGCTCTTCATTATTATTTAGCGTGACCAGGCATGAGCATGACCAAAGTTAGTGGACAGCATTTATCTTTGAAATTTGGTAATATTTCAAAATTCTGCTTCGACCATTGCTATAGAAAAAATGACCTAAAATCAAGTTACCACAGTTAAATTTTATATAAAATTGGATAAAGAATTGTCAAGATATTGTCAAAGATCGCTAATCTTGAGTGCGTTCTAAAAATATGTGACCAGACTGATCTAGATCTAGAATTCTTCATTTATTGAAATTATGACATTAAACTTGAGATTTTTGCATTTTACGATGCAAGCTAAATGCCTGTCATTTTGTGCAATTACACATTTATGTACATGTATATATGTAAATCTACTTTGCCTTTAAAGTAGAACTCCATTGATTTCAAATTTTTATTCAATTCATATTATTTGTTCAAATAGTTCCATTTAATTGTATAAACTTCGAAGTGGAGACCGGAAATCTACAGGAGAAATCCTTCATTCCGTACCTGATGTGATGTGATGTGATTGTGTAGGTGAAGCTTAGATTTACATGTAGATATCCAAATTCAACGCATGAAAACATTTGAAATAATGACTAGACCCTATTTACCAATTATAAAGTGGTAAAATACAGCCCTGGTATAGCACCTGAAGAGCTCTTCAAACACTGCTAAGATATGTGATGTCTTGCCAGGGACCAATCCTGCCTAAGCAGACGATGTTCCATAACATCTTACACACATTTTCAGTGCCTGTTATGTCATCTCTTCATTTACATGTATTTCTCTTACTTCACTAGCGTCAGTCTGTTGCCTCACTCTAAACTTCGTGTATGATATTATGGTGAAAAATACAGCGTTAAAAAACATTAAAACAAAATAAGACGGCATTGTGTTTTCAGCTGCATGCACCGCGGCATTTTCAGCCTTTCACGAGGGAATGTATACCGTCCATGCTATTATCAGGCAGGCTTTTCAATTCAAAAGTGTGGTTTCTTTGATTGATCATTGATCCTTATCCTGTATATTTACAAACAAAAAAATTTAGCTATCAGAATTGGTTTCACTCCCATTTTATAATCGTGAAATACGGTTATGTTTAAATACCCCAAACTCTTTATAATTTGAGAAATAATTGCATTGCAATTACGTTCATTCGTTATAGGACGTCGTCTGCTTAGGCAGGATTGGTCACCAGTGTGACATCAAAATATTGCTATATTTCTGGTGAGTCGCTGAGATATATCCCAGATGCTGAGAAGTGCTTTTATTTGTGTTATTTTTTAATTATCAATTGACGTAAAACTTATACAATCATGACAATTGCTATCTGTAAGCTTCCCAGTTTCTGGTAATACATTATTTGCCACATTTGTGATTTTCTTTGAATATGCCCTTTAATGGATTCTCATTTTTATCAAATCATCTGTAAACTCTCATGCACAAAATTTGGACTTATTCTTTTTTTGACCTTTTTTTACAAATGTTGTGCATTCCGGTCCAGAATCAATATTTTCGAAAAATGTTACCTGATTTTGTATTTTCACCCCAATTATTGTTTGTGTTGTTTTTTTCTGTAAAAATGATTTAACAATATCTAGCAGAGCATGAAATATCAGGGATCAATTATTTCTTTATTTTATATAAACACTTTTTAAAATAAACATGAACTTTGGTCACTCAGTCATACACACACAAACAAAATTAAATGTTAATTTGTAAAAAAAAAAAAAAGAAGAAAATTCTTGAACATGGAATTAATGGTAAAATTATAATATAGATATGGTCATGAAAGTTTTATTGATTGTCCTTTTTTTTACAAAGATTTGAAAAATATCCCTGAGATTTAAAAGGGAAATTATCAACCCTTTGAAGGCTGTAATAAAGGAAAAGTTATTGATGATCTTTATTACCGGGTTTTATTTGCTCCTTAGTACGAATAAATATCCAATTGTATTTGGCGTGCCTGTTACTTTCATGGAAAACAAATTCATTCACTTTAAACATAAATGTACCTTCAGTTATGATTCATGTCCTTGTCATTTCAGTCCTCCTGGATTGTTGACGAAGGAATGGATTTTTTTCACAGAAGAGGACATGTGATTAAAGTCATATTTGCAATTGAATACATGAGTAGAAGAAGGCTCCAACTCCATAAAAAAGGTTTTTTTTTAGTTGTTGATATGATAATCTCTCATTATAAAAAGATTTTGAGATCAGTTTGAGCATGGACTTTTAGAGTACATGTACATTAGTCTACAGTGGTTTGAGAGACTGAATGTTCTATTGTTCATGCCCACAGAACCATTCAAAGTAAAGATTTCTTATTTAATACATGCAGAGTAATGTTCTGTTCTTTCACTTATCAAATATTGAGTTTTTCCTTAATAACAGAAAACTTCCTATTAAAATGGAGTTGGGGCCCTCGTTTATCATGTATCATGGGCCGCGGAAAAGGGGGCTACAGCCAACCCAACCCCCCCCCCCCCCAACTTTTTTGAGTAGACAAGTTTCATAAAATCCTGGAAAAAGGGTTAGAAAATCAATTGTCATTTTTCAAGTAAAATCAAATCAGCCCCCCCCCCCCAACTTTCACAAACAGTCCGTGGCCCCTGTGTATTCAATTGTACATGTAGGCCACATATTTTGTGTTTGATCAATCAAACAAATGTACTTCAAGAATCGTATCCGTATCAATTTATCTTCTTTCCTCTTAATCTTATAGACCTACTGATCTATTTCTCATACATGTATTTTCTACTTCAGTTGTAGGATTTTTGCATTGGAAAGACTTCTCCTGTTTTAGATCTCCACTGGATAAAAAAAAAAGTTACATAAGAGGCTCCAATGGGTGTGATCAAATCAGGCGGTTGTTTGTTTTAGCAGACAGAGAAACCAAGTTTGCTTTCTGGTCATAAGTACACTGAAATTGACAAAGAATAACTTTTAGCATGTAGGTAGCAAGTGAAAACTTTTCCATGTACATTTACACACATTGTTTTCTTTTTCTTTTTCACACATACAAACGAAAATAGATCATGTGCATATTTTTAAAGTATATTGTGTCTGATATTAATATTTTGATTTTTATTTTCCTCTGAGTTGTGAGTATTAAAAGCAGTTTTGGAAACTTCCTATTGTATACTTTGGTGAATAATTCCTCTCTTCCTTTTGACTTTTCTTCCTTTCAACAACAGAGGGTGCTATGTATTGCATATTAATCATAATATTGAGTAATTGAACTCAGATTGAGAAGAAAACAAAAAACCGTGGCTAATATTTTTTTGGATACAAGTCAGGTATTACATGTAGTTCTAGAGTAATGGTTAATATTAAAATTGACCCCTTTCTCTGAATTCTGTTCCATGTCCAACTGGTCTCTTGGCTTGTCCACAATAAAAAGTGTGAAAATGTGACATAGATTTTTCAGCCTGAGTTCTTGTAAATCTGATGAGGAAATTGTTTGTCCCTGTCTGTTTGCCTCTGGGTATATCCACAGTTGTATGCACATTAAACCTAGTGAGGAGATGTTAAATCATTTAAAGATTTGCACTTTCTTGGAAAATATGAGCATCACAAGACTTTTCATGTATGAATTTCTGAAAGGGCAATCCAACCTTTGTAATAATTTGATTTGTATGAAGCAAAAAAATCTACAAAAGAATTTGAGTACTTCCCCGAGGGAAAAGGCGATCAATAGAAAACCGAAAATCACTGATATTTCGGTGTACGAAAAATGGAAGAGTTGACCGTGAATACATGTACATGTAATGTACATCACAATCGATTCACCAAGTTGCCCATTTGAGATTCGCATACATGTACATGTACATGTGTAGATGTAGTGATCTCATTTTTCTAACATTCATAACTTTCCTATCCAGTTTCTTTTAAACTTTCACCATCCTGTTTCTCACCTTTTTCTCCTTTCACATAAATCAGCATTTTACAAAGGTTGGATTGCCCCTTAACCCTTTCATGACAGGAATTGTTTAAGGGCTAAATTGATCACATTTTGTTCTTCAAATTGGCAACAATAATTTTCTTTCAATGCTACATGGTTCTAATAAAATGCAATTTCTTTGAAAACAACATTACATGGTTAGTGACTTTGTCGAAAAGTTCAAAAATTGCCAATTTTGAAGAAAAACAATGATTTTGAACCTCTCAATTTATTGCCAATTTAAGGATTCAAAAGCTTGTTCTCCTTTTAAAATTTCCTGGCATCAAATGCAATATGGTAATGTAACTAAAATGGATACAATGTGTGCAGAAATTTTTGCTTTTTCTACTCCAGCATCTGGTATATTTATAGGGTTCTGAATCAAGAGTTATTGAGCCAAACCACAAAATGTGGTCAATTCATTGTCTCAAAAGGGTTAAAGTTAAGTTGATAATGGGTCAGAATGTTTTGAACATCCCATTAAAAAAGAGAGAGTTTGTACCAGTTGATTTTTTAAACTATGAGAGTCCAATTTGGGGTAAAAGTGGGATCAAATTTTGAAGAAAATATACATGTACATTGGCATGGCACACATAACTGATTTAAGAATATATTGCCAGGAATTTTTCCTTTATTGAGAATATGCCCTTATCCCATCTCTCCCTCCCTTCTTCTCTCAACCCCTCCCCCCCCCCCCCCTTCTCTCTCTCTCTCTCTCTCTCTCTCTCTGTTTTACATTTCGCATCTACGGTAGCTGTATCATTCATGCAGACAAATAAAATAAAACCATAAATTATAATTTTTCTTACGAGCTAGAGTTGCTACATATAATCACACTGATGTCACTCTGCTTGATTACACCTTATTGTTCCATGACATTTAGAGATTTTACATCCTCATTTCAATAAGCAGCTGAAATTGAAAAGAAGCCTTTCATTTTCTCCCAAATCTCAACCTCATTTTTCTTCACAATAGATTTGAATAGCCCATGGTTATTATTAGCTAATGGACAATGGGTAACACAAATCTGGTATGATTAGAGCCCCCAAGGATCCCATTTTTCCTTTATAGAGGATAGAGGGGTGGGGTGTAGGATTAGTCAAACATCCTTGGCTCTGTTAGGCAAAATCCAGATTAAGGCTTCTTATTCTATTTGGAAAGTATTTTTAGTTTGTTCTCAGGCTATTTCATTTCTGGATAAATACATTTGTTCCTAAGCAGTGAGACATGTGGGAAGGAATGCTTGTTGGTCTGTTTATTAAGATACTAGTACCCTAGGCATGGATTTCAGTAAATACATGTAGTTGGAGAATCTGTCTACCAAAGGGTTTTGAATACTTCAAAGGGAACTGTGTTGAAACACTTTCAGGAGTGAGGACTTCATAATTTTTCAGTAGGTACCTTAGAAAGTGTATCTGGTACCTTTTAGCTCAGCAAACTAGTTCTTATGTTTTCAACAGTGTTTTAATTAGCTTTATTTCTAAATCTATCTTTGAAAGAGATGTTCTTCCAGGAGATGAAATCATTTTTGCAAGCTGTAATTGGAACATTTTCTTCTGCATCAGTGAAAGTAACCTCTCACTGAAAACAATATGGTGATGACTAAACTGGTTGGATAGGACAGGGAGGAGAGTGTTTTGATCTATTTGAGGGACCGTTGTTGTTAATATACAGTTGTAATTGATGGACCTGTGTTGATGATATAATTGATGGACCATGTTTATGGAACATGATAAAGGAGAAGATGTGATACCTGAACATCCTGATCTTAAATGGCTTGATTCTACATTACCGGTATGTACTGTAGTATTCAAGACTAAACAAAAAGTATGTATTTTATTCCTCTTGGTTGTTTGTCTTCAATCCAATGATTTAATCCAACTGTTAAACCATTATGCTATAAATGTATTGCATAATATCCAACCATCCATTACTGAAAGTGGCCATGTCACCAAAGAAAAAAAGTTAAACCTATATTATTGTTGCTCTGAATTTTTAGTTCCTTCTACAGTATACATACATGTGTATAATCCTCTTTAATCTGTATACAGTATACATACATGTGTATAATCCTCTTTAAAATGTTTAACATTTTAAGTAAAATTATAAAAACATCTAGACATTGAAGTGAATATCAAAAGCAGTAGGAACTGCAAAATTTTGTTAAACACTTACAGTGTACATGTATAAGAATATACATTGTATTGCAGCTATTTCATCTACATGTAATGTATGAGTACATGAATGGTTCAGTGTACGTGTGCATGTACATGTACATACTGTATGTATATATTTTTTCTCTTCCCTCTCTCTCTCTTTCTCTCTCTCTCTCTCTCTAGTAGTTACTGCATAATACCCCCAATTTATTCTCAGATTTGTTTTCTCGAATTTCATTTGATCTTGCTTTGTATTTGACACCCTTTTCAAAACCTCTCCCCTGTCTCTCTCTCTCCTTTTTCTTCTTATTTCTCTACAGTTACATTACAGTGTCAATAGAAGAATATTAGAACAAAATACACATGTAGTATACATGTATTTAGTTTTCAAAAGTACTGGAAAGATTTAAAATACATTGAACACAGTTTATTATTTGATTCAATCCTGAATGTGAAATATCATGATGAGAGGCAGTGAACAGTTTTACCATAAACCATGTTTTTTTTTTTTGTTTTTTTTTTAATTATTCTTTATATATGCAAATGTAAAAAGTTGTGTTAATCCCATTTCGCTCCATGGATACTGAACTTTTCCTCTTTTGTTAACTCAAAGAGTCTCATCAATAGAGTGTGCTCTTTCACTATATACATGTACATGTACTTAAGTAGAGGTTTAGAAAATCCACTCTGCATGGATCATAGTCCGCTCACAGTGAGCGATTCTGTGTAAACCACTCAATGACCTATTGAACCAGCTATCTCCACGCAACTACAAACAATTGATCTGCTTCCTCGTAATTCTAAAGCTCTATAGCTGGCTTGGAATTTATCCCTCCATGTATGCTGAGCTCAATATGGCTTGACTTTTGCCATTTGCATTTCTCTCAGCTCTTTCAACATTTGAAAGTAAAGATGGTGGATAAAAAGTCTTATGAGCAGCTGGATAAGATTCAGGAATTGGTGAAGCTTGTTATAAATCATGTTGATCCTGAAGTACCTCATAGGCCAGCTCAGGTATATATGTTTGTCTGTTTGTATGTGAGGGGTTTGTGTACACGGTACACTCATTGGAGTATTTGAGGTTGTATGTGAAACGTGCAGGTAGCTCATAGGAATGTATTGCTTACATGTCTACATACATGGACATTTTTTATATGTTCGAGAAGAAGGATAGAAGAAAAGAAAGAGTGGTTTGGGCCTAGAAATGTATGTCTTGTCATTGTAATATCATTGCAATTAGCGGTATGGTACAATGAATCATGTACAGAGATGTTATATAATTTATAACCAACTGATACATGTACCTTGTCAATTGAATTAAATAAGAGGAATCGATTAGAATGTGTTTGGTTCTTGTTCACATGTGTATTATTGTGGATATTGCTACATAATTTGTTGTACATACTCTATATGCAGATCAGCTGTGTCACATACTTTTCTTCGACATTTGAAATAATACCCTTCTACAACTGTAGTTCTCTTCAGTTTTAATCTCTCATATTTTTTTTTCTCTCTCTCTCTCTCTCCCTCTCCTTTTACTATGCTGTGTATTTTTCTCTCTCTTTCTCTCTTTCTTTCTTCTCTCTTTCTTTCTTCTCTCTTTCTGAGTATACATGAATAGACAATCGCACTCTCTTCATTTCTATCTTTCTCTCCTCTCTTTTTTTCTTTCTCTCCTCTCTTTCTCTCTTTCTTCTCAGAGTGTACTTCAGATATATACAATGTACGTGAATAGACAATCACACTCTCTCCTTTTCAATCTTTCTCCTACCCATGTATTTCTCTGTCATGTAACTACATGTATTGACTTCAATTTATCAACTTGATTCACCTCAGCTCTTACAGTACTTCTAGTTTTGTCCATTAATGAAAACAGTGACAAGTTATATATACATGTACATGTAGATCTCAAATAGTGCATTTCAGTGCCCACTCCCTGGGGCTACATTGTATGCATGTGAACAAAACTTAAAGGGTACCAATCACCAAAAAATATTTTACTCTGTTAGAGGTTCCATGTCATTCTACTATATTCCAAATATGGGCTTCGAATATCACTTCTATAAAGAGATTACAAGTTTAATTATACTCTCTATAAGCATAAAAGCGACTCATGAGTAGACTACTCAACGCACCCGTACATGTACGTGCTCACTAAGATATGGGCTTGTGCGAAACCCAACTCGGAGTTCGGTTCCCCGCGCGCACCTTCATGTTATCCTTTATTTCCTTCATACTCCTAAACTGTTGACCTATAGAATTTCAGATAAAGTTCTTTGAGGTTAATTTTATACTTCCTAGCAGTATACAAATTCTTTTTTCAGGTTGTTGGTACACTTTAAAATAACCTATAACCATTTTACAGTAATTTTCCCTTTCCCCAGAAATTGTGCTTCTTGATTTACATACATACATGTACATCATATATTCATACACTGAGTTCAGTTTATTGTATGTAAATGTAGTAGAATTTAATCTCTCTCCCTTTCTCTTTCTATCTCTTTCTCTCCTTCTTACAGGATCGTGTGAAAATGAATCAGCTTCAGAATCTCCTTCATGATGCTCTGATAGCAACAGGCCATGTAGAGAATTGTGCTATAGTCAGGAGGAAAGATATCTCACTCAGAGCAAGCTCAGCTGGATTTACAGTAAGTCATGAAATATTTCATATCTATCTTCTCCCCTGCCCTTTTTTCCCCTTCACTTTACACAATATTCTGAACCGCGGTTAACTTACATGTAATGCGGTCAAAGTGTGGCTTAAACCCGATCTAAACCCAACCCGAGTTTTAGAAAATCACATTCTGAACTCTGGTTTAACTTAAACTCCACTCTAAGTGTGGTTTAACTTTGTACAGAAACTTGGACTGTACTTGCGGTCTAATTAAGTCAGTTTTGATTAAACTCTGTTTACATTTGTAACTTAGACTGGACTTTAAGTTAAACCTGAGTTCAGAATACAGGTCTGTGTCATTTTAAGTAGCTTGCAAAGCCCCAAGAGTAATACATTTTGGTTACAATGTCTTATATTGGTACATCAAAGATTAGGGCCAAGGATTAGACATTTCCTTATAAAGGAACTGCACTTCTATTGTAATAGATGCTGTTCATCCACTTGCTATCTCTTTAAAGAGAGTGTTATAGCAACACCAGGGATTAACTATGTAACTGATAGCTATCCTCTTTGTGTATCCAGTATGCACACTGCCCAAGGCTAGAATATGAAGTAATAAGGAATGACATGACATTAGTTCTCTAAATATTAAATTACCAAATGTAAACAATATCAACATTGAGCAAGTAACATTCACCTCACTGGAGCTATCAATATTACAATTAAGAGACTATGCTTTGCTGTATTATCATCTCAAGCTATCTTCTATTTTGTTCCCTAGTTAACTCCTGATGAGATGCAGAAACTGATAGATGCATTCAAAGACCCTCCCAGAACAAGGCAAGAAGGCCTCTACTTCCATGACAAACTCTACAAATGTGTGAGAGCAGACAAGAATTCCATCTATGCTAAATGTGTAAGTGTCCTGTAAATAAACCTGGTTATAAATGCTTGGAAGCCTCATTGGAGAGATTTTAACCACTTCTGTGCCATCACGTTTTTGGACAATTGTTGTAAATGAACTTTAAGTTTTAAGTGCAAATTTTGAGTTAATATTCTTTGGTTCATTTATAAACTGGGTATAGAATATCTTCCATCGATATAAACTTTATAATGAAGATACCTGTATTCGTTTCAGGATAGAAAAAACGTAGATCTTCTTAGTCCGAACATATTGGTCACCACTCAAATTCTTGGGCGGGATTAGTAACAAAAAGGTAACTTTTGTACCCTTGACGTACCTGTCATTGAAAGAAGAAGTTACATGTATTTTATTTCATGCAACATTATTTAACATTTTTACTTCTTTTCAAATTTGTTATTTCAGGACAAAGTTGGTATGGTGCTAGTGAAGACTGCCACTCTCGTCATCATGGGTACATATTCAGACAACATGTTCTCTAGTGTGTGTGTAGAGGCCATTGAAAAGCTAGGTGAGTTCCCACTGCCCATTCTTCCTTTTCGGGCTACCAGTTGGTTTTATTTAATAAGTCTGAAAAGAGTCTGAGACATCATGCAGGCTCACGTATACAGTATAAAGTCCTGAAAGCCTGAAAAAGAAAATTGACAAGCCGTGTAAACAGGCACCCCTACAAAATTTGATTTTTACCTCTATGAATCTCAGTTTTGTGCACCAATTGTCTTTATCATAATAAGCAGGATACAATGTATCTGTTGATGTTAGGAATTTTCAGATAACGTTTGCAAGTTGATATAAAATTCCTAATTATCTTGGTAATTACATACTTTTACGTAACCTCCATTCTTTTGATATTTGAGCCTTTTATAATCTACACATGGCAATCTTTATCATTTCATGAAAGTTCATTACTTTCCCATATTTGGTTACACCAGTAAGCGTGAACATAACACTACTTATTACATGCAAAGGTGTGCAAATAAAGGCTTTTTAATTCCATTACTGCCATAGTTTGCAAAAGTATTATAAACTCAATTCAAATCACTTATTCAAAGTGTCTTCTTCGTGAAACAAAAATCAGTGAATTAAATAATTTTTAACCAATTTTAAATCACTGATTCTATTTGTGTTTTTAAAATCTTTCTATAGAATTGTACTTATTGTATATTAAATTTCAAAATAAGTTTGGACTTGTTAAATGCACAAAACTGATCATCTCTGTCATCATTTTTGTGTTTTATTTTCATTCTCCAGCATCCTACTTCATAGAGAAGAGCAAATGAGAGTACTTCAATCTGCAGGCCTGTGGATTCAGAGTTTTCTTTCATTCAATAGATGAAGCACTCACTCTGTCCATGAAGATTATAGTGCCTTCCAAGATCAATGTGTTTTTTTATGAGACAAGGCTATCTCTTTGATGTAAATTTCATGAGGAAATGTCTGTTCTTCCTTGGAAGGGACAAGAAATTTGAAGAAAATTGTGCCAAATACTTCATCAAGGGAATTAAAAAAAATTATATTTTGGAGGATGAATAGACCGGCACTGCAACACACCCCCACAGACACATGCCTAGTGTGGGAACCGGGGTTGCAGGACTACTGGTGTTGAATCGTTCCATCCATTGTGATATTGAAAAATTGTCCTTACGATAGAAATGTTGATTGTAGTATTGATTTGAAATTTTGTATTCACTATAATGATTGCAGCTGAACACGGTTGTTGAACATTACCTTTGCATGGTTTTGCATGTTATTGCGCAGATTCATTATTTGATAGGTTCATTTTTCAGGTTTGTGATGAAATGTCTTTTTGTATAGCAAGCCTTCAATTTCATGAATCAAATTTTTGGATTAATGAATCTATTTGTATAGAAAGTTTGTTTGATTTTGATAATGAATCTTCTGTATATTGGGCAAACCTCCTTTTTGTAAACTGCCTATATACATGTACATGTATGTCTTGAATAATTTTATCTACAATTTTAACAGTGTGATGGAATTTAGGAGGTTATATATATGTAACAGCAATGGAAGATGTATTCATGAATATTTGACCAAAAAATATGAAATATGTATTGGCATTTTTTTCCCCCTTTCATTTTATGCTGTTATGCAGACTCCTTATTCATATTTTGAACTCCACATTGCATTGTTTCCTTACACTATATGCAAAATCACTGCAGTGTTATAGGCCTTCTTATAAATGTGAAAACAAAGACCAATTATGATATCTTAAGCTATTGGAGATAAATTGCTAATATCTCTAATGGGTTTGATCTTAGGTTATATCAATTGCACTGTTAAACAGGTCAAGAAAAGAAAATGTGTAAATTAATAATAATTAATAATACAACAATGCTTTTATAGCGCATATCACTGCCATTGCGTCTCTATGCGCTTTAAGAAAGGGAAGAACAAGAATAGAGACAGATGCTATCAAATGCACAATATAGCTCATTCAAAATGCTTTTTGAACAGATACGTTTTCAAGACGGTTTTAAACTGAGATATTGTGGATGAATCCTTCAAATGGGATGGAATAGTATTCCAAAGTGAAGGGGCAGCGTGAGCAAATGATCGCTCACCATAAAACTTGGTCTGAATAACAGGACAATGTAAAAGATCTTTCTGAGCGGATCTGAGATTGCGAGAGGGTACATACTTTACCAAAGATTCATTGAGATATTTTGGAGCCATTGAATGAAGACACTGATAAGTCAGTAATAGTACTTTAAAAATTATGCGTGATTGGACTGGAAGCCAATGTAATTGTTACTTTAAAAGTAATTCATTGAAACACAGTATTAGGCACTATAAGGTGAACTCCTCTTTTAACACAATAAATGATAGACATCATACCGGTACTTGAAAATTTCCATTATGATTTTAAACCATAGTATAATGTATTCATGAACAAACAGTCAGAGGATGGAAAAACACTATCCAAAATGTAAGATATTTATTTATTTCATATGATAATTATATTGACTTATTGTAAAGCACAAATTCTATACTTATTTCTGTTTTTTTAGTCCATATTTTTTTTAAAAGTTAAAAGTATGTTTCATGAGATTAAAGATATGAAAGAAAGTAAAAGAACAATGCTTTTTTAAAACTCCTGTATCATACATGTTTTGGAGGAACATATACATGTAAGTAGGTTTATTGCATCTCATAGAAAGGGGTAATATTCCTGGAATATAGGCTACATTCGATTTCACTATTTTAACCAACTAACTATGCTTGGTTTTTGAGTGCAATATTGATATCTTGTGTTGTCCAAAGTAGTGTGTGTACATTCTAAGAAATGAGGTGTATAGAAATGCTATCATTTTACCTTTCATTTCCACCCCATTACTCTCTCTCTCTCTCTCTCTCTCTCCCTGTTTCTAATTCCCTCCCTCTCTCTGGTTTTGCTTCTCTCTCCCCTCTCCCTCTCCCCCATCTATCCTTCCCCGTCTTTCTTACCCCGCTCTTTCTTTCACTCTTTCTCTCTCTCTGTTTCTGCTTCCCTCCTTCTATCCCCTCTCTCTCTCCCCTCTCCCTCTCCCCATCTCTCCCTCCCTGTCTTCCACCCTCTCTCTGTCTGTCTGTCTCTCTCTCTCTCACTTTCTACATTATTTCTCAAACACCTTTTTTTTCATCAGATTTCACAGTATTATTCTCCTTGATACACTGAAAAGTCTGCTAAATAGTTAAAAAGGAAGGAATGAAGAAATATCTATATCACTTGTTGTTTTTGCTTTTTTTTTCTCTCTCATCTTTATTCACATCTTTGGTACCCAACTTGGCAGAGGGATATATTCACCTTGATTTTGTGTATTTTGAGAATAAGAGAAAATGATAGAATATAATTGTTTCTTCCTCCACGTTGAACCTGTAGCCGTCCCCAGACGTCCAGGTCTTGCTGTAATTACATCGTCATGAGATGTAAGTTCAACCAAGGAGTTCTGTGATAACTCCTTGGTTCAACCGGAACAGTGAAAGGCTTTGGTGCATTGAATTACCACGTGTACCTTGAGAAAATAACATTCAATATAGCATGGGGCTTTGTATTACTCCGGCAGTACCCAAATCTCAAGGGAATCAGATGCTATCATGTGGTACTGAAAATCTTCATAATCTCCTTTAAGGCCACTGCACGCTATATGCGATGCGACTGCCGTCCAATTGAGGCAGGTTGTTCTTAACATTCAAATGAATATCAAAGTAGGAATTAAGGGGTGTTGCATTCCTTCATTTACAAAGAAAGGCCAATTTTTCTACGATTTGAAGCTGAGTTGGTCTTAATTCCGACTAGAAGGCTTACAATGCACCGAACTTCCAACTCTAATATTCATGTTGATACTAGGACCTTGATCAGGAAGACTTTGTGTAAATTTCCATCGCTAAATGCTATTGTTATGTCTTCCATAATTTGATTGCAGTCGGATTGTATAGTGTGCGATGAGCTCACTATTTCGTAGGAAAGTTGGAAATACATGCCAAGATGACTATTCTAGGCATACTACATTTGATGTTTGTTGTTGTTTTTTTTTTTAGAAGAATTTGTTTATATATGTTATATTGTCATGTTGACATTTTATTCTATTTAAAAGAATAAAACATTGCTCAGAGAGAAACTATGATTGAATTTTCGGTCATTTTGTGAATACTTTATTTTGATTTGTTGGTATAACTTAACATAACTATCCTGTGTTTGCAGGTAGTCTGTAGATATCATGTTTATTGTATGGTCGAATGATTGCAGACATTAACCTTGTCAGGAGAGCAATTATTTAACCCTTTCAGGACAAGAATTATTTAAGGGCAAAATTGATCACATTTTGTTCTTCAAATTGGCAACAGTAATATTTTTTCTTTTAGTGCTACATGGTACTGATAAGGTGTAATGTCAGTGAAAACAATGAACATGGTTAAGAATTTGTCTAAAATTGAAAAAATTGCCAATTTTGATGATAAAACAATGATTTTGAACCTCCCAATGTTTTGCCAATTTAAGGATTTCAAAGCTTATTGTCACTTTTAAAATTCCTGGCATCAAACGCAACATGGTCATGCAACAAATATGGACATAGTGTGTGCAGAAATTTTTGCTCTTTCTTCTCATGTATCTGGTATTTTTTTTTAGAGCTCTGAATCAAAAGATAATGAGCCAAACCACAAAATGTGGTCAATTGTCTTGAAAGGGTTAAGGGCTAAATTGATCACATTTTATTCTTCAATTTAATATTTTTCTTTTAGTGCTACATGGTTCTAATAAAATGTAATGTCCTTGAAAACAACATGGTTAGGTCAAAAAGTTGAGGGGAAATGCCAATTTTGATTTAAAAAAACAATGATTTTGAACCACTCAATGTGTTGCCAATTTAAGGATCTTAAAGCTTATTCTCCTTTTGTAAATTCCTGGCATCAAACGCAATAGGGTCATACAACAAAAATGGACATATTGTGTGCAGAAACTTTTGCTCTTTCTACTCATGCATCTGGTATATTTCTTAGAGCTCTAAATCAAAAGTTATTGAGCCAAACCACAAAATGTGGTCTATTATTGTCTTGAAAGGTTTAAGTTATGGGGTTGACTTGAATTCAACAAATTTAAGCATGTTCAGTTGTGGCTTGAGGTATCTATAGAGTTTGGGTGGCAAGAATAACCATATAGAGGAAGTTCATATTTATTAACCTCGAATTCGGCAATTGGATAGTAGGTCTAAATATTTAAAGAGATGACTATAAGTAGAGTCTGTTGTTCCTGTCTGATTGAGGATATTGATCATTCTCCTCTTGTATTATCATAATCTCGCTTATAGATGAAATGAGATAAATCCAGGCCCCAGGAATCACTGGAGGAGAGTTGGTGGCAGGCAGCAGCGGGTCCAGGATTTTGTTAAAGAGGGGGCTCAAATCTCAATTTTCTGACAAGCAAGAAAAAAAAAAAGGAGGTCAATAACATTTTGGTATCAAAGAGGGGGGGGGGGGGGGGGTTGCATCTGCCACTGGTAGATAGTGCTGAGCACCACGGCTTTCTCTTTAGATAGACCCCCCCCCCCCCCCCCGATCGATCCATCAAAAGCATGAGCACCGATCCATTTCGACATCATGTTCAAATCGCTTTGTGCTTGACATTCTAATTACATTACGGTCATTAAGTTAAGCCCAATTTACCAGCAACCATTATTGACTAGCTCCTGACAGTGACACGTCTGGAAATGATACCTTGTTTGTCATCCATTCATCAGCTAATACACCCGATCAACCAATCCCGAACATGTATTCCCTATAACACTTACGCTCTTAAATGATAATTCGCACACTGTATCATCGTTACCATGGAGACAGTCCATGCTTTTCTTAATCAGCACCCTGCATCATATTTACATGGAGATAGAGTCTATACTTTGCTTCATCAGCACAATAAGTGTGTGTGTGTGTGGGGGGGGGGGGGCCTTTGTCAGGGCAAAATTTACCAACAAACATTGCCGTTATTCAGCACCGTCAGTTTCGAGATGCAGAGGGCAGAAGAGGGGGGGGGGGCGTATATATGCTGGGATTTTGAATAGCAATCCCTAAATATTTGCCATGCATGAATGATGATGCACTTAATGTTTTCACTCGTGAACGAAAATCGATAGATAAATCACTGCATGATAGCCCGTAGGTGAGATGGAAGAGAAGAGAGTTCTGTTGTCCACGATATCAATCTAAGAAAGGCATGTTATGATTATAATGGACAAAATGATTTCAATTTTTTGAAAGATAAATAATATTGATGAATAAAATCATCACCAGGGGTTGGTTTGGGAGGGATTTTCCTTCCCACCCCGAGGAAGTTTTGAGTTTTCCGACCAGAGTTAAGAATTCTTTATTTTACAAGAAGAAAGAAAAGGAAGTGCATGTATTCCTCAAATTCAAAAACTTGCCGAGAAAATAAAGGAAGAAAGGGTCCTCAGATTTATTAATTTAACGGATAACAATTTCGAGAGAGTATGCAGCCCCCCCCCCCCCCCCCATCCCCCACTTCATTATCAACCCACACCACCAAGGACGGACTGGAACTAAAATGATGAGTGGGAATTAATTTCGGAGACACAGGCCCCCTTTTTTAATGACCAGCCCGTAGGGGAAAACTCCCCCAACTCCCCCTGGCCAGTTAGCCCCTGCACACCACGTTAGCTTCTAACACAGTCATGACAGTGATACCTGGTCTATAGTGTCATAATCAAGCCCACTCATCGTCGAATGATAAACACTTGTCGGGTTGTAGAGGGCCGCCTCGTAAACGATCATCTCTTGACCAGCACGTTACCAACAGCTGACGTTGAATTCATTCTTGAATATGGAGAAGTGTTTCATTATTGGTGTTTTAGGTTTGTCTTTGGTCATACACTGTGGTGAGTAAAGTGAATAACCAGATATCGATTTCTTGCTTAATTTGTTTTCTATAAAATGCATTCAGGATGATTTGGAAGAGAGAAAGCGAGAAATAAAGGGGGGGGGGGATAAAGAGATAGAAGAGAGCGAACATTCAAGAAGAAGGATAAGGAGTATAAAGAATAGAATAAGCTATGTTAAACTTAAAAAGAAGAAGAAAAAAAAAACATTGTTAGTTGATTGGTAATTATAATTGTTTTAGAATATTATATGAACAACAACCAAAAAGACGATAATCGTAATAATAGCCCACAGGCTACACTGATTCATTTGATAAAATTTCTTTCAAATAAAATTCCCGAATATAAGGTCCCGCCTTTTTTTTCAATCTTTTTCGTTTTGGTCTTTGATATTCATGATACTGAAAGGTTCTTCCGAATTATCCACCCTCACCTCTTAAAAAAAAAAATTATTCGCTAATTTATGAAGCATTTTTAGCAATCTGTTATTTTTATTGGTGGTGGGCAGCTACAGGGGGCACAAGAGGGCACATGCCCAGCTCCCACCCCCCCCCCCCCGCTCCCATGCATGGCGAAAAGGGGAAAGAGAAAAAGAGAGAAAAGGAAAGGGAGAAGCGGAAAAGGTGATAAAAGAAATATATGGCACCATCGCTGAAAAGACTGATTATGAATTAAATAATAGGAATTATCTAAAGATAATGGCCCGCATTCTCGAAAGTGGCCTAAGTTAAGCCTGGCTTAACTTAGGCCACTGATTTATGGAAGGCCATTCCCTAAGTCCCGTATAAATTACCATATTTATGTAACAAAATAAGGAAACAAAAATATTTTCTGACATGAAATAAGCATCAGAAATCAATTCTATCGTGTCGGTTTTTGTATTTGCATTTAGTCCCGGAACTGTGATGATATTGTAGGATTAAAATAGGGTGACATTCGGCTCTCCATGCATAATTAGGTGGCCTAAATCTACACACTTATCGGGGGCTTAAGTTAGACGCCTTTCGAGAATACTGACAATGGATCGGCAGTTTTGATAGTTTGGGCGCTCAAAACGGAAAAGAAAAAATTGAAGAACTCACTGACAAGGCTCTGCATGGAAATCTTAATTTCTACAGAAGGAACATAATTACCATCAATTTTGTAAATACAGTATAACTTTAATCAATTATCTAAAAAGATATTTGGTGATGCAGAGTCGGAGAATGGCGTTGAAAAGAGGTATACTGATATGTATAAAAAAAAATTAAATTCTTTTTTTATAGAATGTGAGAAATCACGGATCAAATTATGAAAAGAAATGAAAATGTGCGTAAGTTTGGATACACCAATCAAACAGAATGTAAAATGGTCTGAAACGATAAATATTGGTTACAAGATTATAGACTGATTCCGATGTTGAAACATTATCTTAACGAGAAGTGACGGGCTCCTTGGTTCAACACTTACTATTTACCTCTAGCTGTTATTAGCAATTCAGAAGTTGATATAATCCTTCATGTTTGCTCTATATGCTATTTGCCATCTCCTTTGACCCTGTCAAATTCTGAGTCAAATTGCTATTATGGCTTTTTATTTTAGATGCTGATTTGGTAACGCGCACAGGGAATGGAAGTCACAGAGGCGAGGAAGGGCGCCTCATCCGTAACTTGCTGGATAGTGGTTATGACGTCAGAGAAAGACCTTTCATTCAAGATGGCGGACCAGTCCTCTTCAACCTGACGCTTTATCTAAATGCCATTTCAGACCTTGTATATGACACTTTTTTTTTTTAAATATACCTAAATGGGATTTAGACTTTGATTTTTTTTTTAATCGTCTTATAGTTGAAGCAAAAATGCAGAGAAAAGAAAATCAGTTAACATAAAATTGACGAAGACCGCGCCAGTGGTTGACGCAATCCTATACGTCAGAAAATGTCGCTTCATGTGCAGTGCGCCAAATAAATGAAAACTTTATGGAATGCATAAGTATATATGAACCCAATGCTTTATGCGTCGTTCAAAACCTATACATTTCAAAAACGATAAAGGTAGAAGAGAAGAAGTGTTCTGTTCCAATCATGTACAACGTCTTTTGAACTTTTTTCAACAAAATTCACAAAGCATTGTCATGTGAGATAAAAAATACTAATACACGCGCCTTGTAGAATTACAGGGTTAATTTCTAATTCATCAACTGTGTCAATAAATATTACTTTCAGTCAAAAACCATAGCCTATAGACATTTAATTCTTATTAAAAGGCTGTATAAACTTAATCTATAACATGTATAAGATTTTGCATGCTGGAGGGAAAAAAAATGTTTGATATTCATTTTTTACATCAAGTGCGAAACCCTGCCTTGCATGGAAATGATTCGTCCGTCTTTTATCTCCAGCATCATCTATATGTTACTTTGTCTTATTATCTATTTATTCGATTCGCTTGTTCTTTTAGGATGCCAGGACCCAGGTTTTTTCGGGAATTTCATGGTTGACCATGGTAAGTGATCTACATTCAGTCACCATGGTTACAAATTACCCAAATGCAAAATTAATGCTATTCATTTCAATTTTGCTTTGCATAAAAGTGCAATATGTATAGGTTTGTCCATGTAAAGGGAAGAAAAATGTTCTTTTACATATAGTATTATGCGGTATCCTCAACCCAGACACGTTCTGTCAAAAAGTGAGGAGATATTGTGTGTTTTTTTTCTCATATCGATGTGTCCCATGAAACAAATGGAAAACAAAAACAAAAACAAAAACAAAAAACAAAAAACTCATTTTCCAGGAATTTGCTTTGTAAGATTTGACAGTGAGTTATGTTATTCTCCCTTAATTAAAAAAGGAAGATTTATCACAATGAGAACTATTATACTTCGAGAGGGGGGGGGGGGCGTACATGTCCAGAAAACTACCTGACAACCAAAGTCTTATTTTAGCATTATTTTAAATCCAAAGTTCTCTATTAAGCCCCCCCCCCCCTCCTTACCTTAAAGAAAAAAGGGTTCTCACAGTTTCCAGGAGTGCTTTTTGGCTATCGAAGTTTGTCAGTGTTGGAGGGGGCACAAGAAACACAAATTTTTGAACGTTTATTTTTTCTCTCTTTTTTAAAATATTTTTTATTTAGGGGGGATTGTTTGTTTATTCTAAGGTTTGTCAAATTGGGATTTGCCCCTTGAATTGGATCCATTACACGTACTTAGAAATGATATTATTTTCTACTGCTATATATAGGACTGGTACGATGATAGATTGACGTGGGATCCCAGGGACTATGCTGACATTGGATCTTTCACTGTCAACATTGATCAAACATGGTCACCAAAATTATACCTGCAGAATACGTAAGTATTATGGTGTCAAACTTTGCATTCAAAACACTAATGTAAATGGTTTCATAAGATAAGACATTAATCTACATTTGCCGCACTCGACCCAAGTGAGGTAAATGGATACCTCATGAAATGCAGTGTGCGCTGGTGACGGTTGCCGGAGCTACGGGCGCGGTAATAATTTCCAAAGCATATAGCATAATGTGATATGCGCCATACAAGAATGGACCATTATTACTCATATAAACTTATAACTTTACCCCATAATTCACATCATGCGAATCTGAACCTTAAAAACGGTTATTTTAGTGATCTCAAATCCAATTCGTTTATTCATGCATCATCCATAAAAAGAACTACATGACATGAAGAAAAGGGAACCTACAAAAAAGCGATGAGCTTGTTATACGTAGTTCTCGTGATCATGTTTATTACGATAACTTTTATATTTGTTTTTTGACTTGATTTTTTTACAATACTGCTTATACATAAGTGATATTTTTTTGTAATTGATACTTTAAAAAATAGACTGAGTATGTTATCCAAGGTTTCCTTGGAGATTTATGCTTCTTTTGTTGAACAAATACGAAGTTGGAGTCAAGTAACATTTCGAATTTACATAAAAATACGTTATAAGCAATATTAGCATCAAATTGAAAAAAAAATAGCAACTCTTTCCAATCAGGAATAGATAAGTCGTGTTGGAGTAAATTGACGGTTGAAACATTTATTTGTCTAGAAGGAATTTCTTTTGTGGAGCAATAATCTTTTGGGAAGTCATGTTCACACATGATAAGAAAAACTGGGAAATGATCTTTATATGTCATTATACAATATGCCTGAGAATAATTGTTTGTTACATATACTTACTAAATATTATTGTCAATGAGGGAAACAGAAGAACTGCAATTTCTTGTTGGTTTGTCTATCAGTGGTTGAAATGAGTTGTCATAAATAACATTAACAAAATTATCAATATTTTAGAACTTTAGAAGCGGTCTTAAGAAGGTTTATATTAAAAATTCACACATTATGTATACATTCTTGTTTTAACGTTGAACTTGTGCAAGACAATCATTAATAAAATCATTAAACAAATTGATACTCTCCTTATAGGATCCCTATAGATTATGCCAACAATAATATTTTCTTGCGGGGAATATCTATTTCAATAAACAGGGATTCGCAAATGTCCGTTGATAAAGTTAAAGTCAGATAGGACGGATATATCAAAAAAGTCACGAACGAGTAAAGCAACACCACCGCCTCGGCTTTTATTCCTGTTGTTATGTATAGAAAAAAAGGGGAGTGTAATAAATATTATGAATCCATGTTTCGCTAAACCATATATTGTGAAATCATGGTCGAGATGAGATATATGAAATCAGATATGGCATCAAAATTCTTGAAAAGACTTCTTGAATTGAAATCAATAGAAATAAAAATCCTTTCTATACGTGGGTGTTCATAAAAAAATAAAGAATCTATCCCTGAAATGAAAGTATACCGTAAACTTTTAACCAATAAAAGCAAGAAGTTTGGACTTGCATGTATATCAGATAATTTTAATTATGGTCTCTAGACAGCCCTACTGTGTTGTATAATGTGTAACCGATTCGCATCAACCTTAAGCGTATTAATATCAAAATGAAAAGCTCACTTTTCATGAAGGGAAATAAATTCAAATAACCAGAAATTCGATGTTTAGTGTGATGTCCATTAATATATCAATATATTGATGCTACAGTACTTGCAGCTTATCGCTACTCTATTCATTTTTTTTCTTTCTTTTTGGATCGAAATTGCCAGGGTACAATGACGCTTTTTTTTTTTTAAAGGCACCGCTGAAAATCCAACTCAATTAAACCGAGTCATAATTATTATAAGTGTGTTTTCGTATTGCCGCGGTCAATTATAATGGGACGATCGAACTATTTGCTTACTTTGTTTGCATCTATATAGCCCTCGTCATTGTAGAGGCGGATCCAGGATTTTGTAAAAGAAGGGGAACAGAGCCGGAGAAGTACACAGTTAAGGAGGCAATTTTTTTTTTAAATTGTGTACTTAACGTATGCCAGTTGGGTTTCAAAAGGGGGCGCGGCCGATTTGCCCCCCCCCCCCCGGATCCACCCCTGTCATTGTATTGAAATTAAATGGGCACTTGCAAAATAAGAGGTCGTCTTTCAGTGGCGGATTCAGGCATTTTTGACAGGGAGGAGGGATGCACTTGCCGTAAAATTATGCGGACAAGTGAAAAAAAGAAGTTATCACATTTTATTTTTAAAGAAAAAACTATGACAAAGAAAGAAGAGTTTTTACATTTTATTTTTAAATGCGTGGCATGAAAGAACAACCGGAAGATGTGATTTTTTTTTTTTAATGGAGAGGAAAACTTCGGGTTACAAACATTCCAATAGGCCTTTTTACTTGGGGGGGGGGGGGGGGGGGGGCTCGCTTGTAGAATTGCACCTACCTTCACATTTTTAATTGAAAATGCAATTATCCAAAGTACCTCGATCTGGAATTATAATTGTAGATGCATATACTATAGCTCATATTTTATAATCAGAATTTCTGAGTAGCCTGATGATGCATGGGTTAAATAAATGTGATGGGATAGGAAATTCATAAATTATGAAATCACCTGCACCTTTAGATGCCTTGAAGTGTCTAATCATTTTCTTTCCACTTTGGGGATAGAATTTGTTGAAGTGACTCGCCGTACATAAGTGCAGGAGCATAGATATTTTATCACGAAGGCTTTTGAATTCTTGATATTTTAATTAAGTGAATCTAATCCACTAGTATTTAATCTGTAGGGCATTTTCCTTTGCTAGATACATGCAAGGCGCTTCATTTTTTTTAAACATCAAGGCTGCTGAACGTTTTTGAGAGAGAGAGAGAGAGAGAGAGAGAGGGGGGGGGGCAATATAACCAGATAACGGTCCAAAATTTGGAGCAGCATAAATGGGATAGGTCAGGAGCATAATTACCATCAGATCACCAGGGTGAAGTAAATCCACTTGACGCAAAGTTATAAATTTTATACCCATTTGATGGGCTTGTGATTGATTATGGAACCGTTTTTGCTTGTGCACCTCATTATCTCAACCAGTTGGATTTGTATACTAAACGGAGAGCTTTTTCTAGAAAGAGTGGATGTATAGCCATATAGTTCATTATAATATTAGGTGCAGAAGATTTGAGTGGTAGTCATGAATTAGGAGCTGCGTTCCTGTATCCTACAAATTATAGATACAAAATAAGTTATGATTCATCATGTTGACAGGGAAAGTACAAAGTACTTTGGCCTGATTTTCAACGCACAACAAGTCCTTTGTGTTTTAACATAACTGCAGTCACAGACAAAATATGCGAAAGGAAGGTGTTTTGTTGGCATTATGGTCGTTCGGCTAAAGCCGGGGTAATTGATTGCAGGGCAGTCAGGGAGAGTAAAATACTCATGAGGCTACTCTGGGTGAACAAGACATATTGTCATTGCTATTATTATCATTATTATTATCATTATTATTATCATTATTATTATCATTATTTTTATTATCATTATTAACATTGTTATTATTATAATTATTATGATTTTATTATTATTATCATTATTATTATTATTATTATTATTATTATTATTATCATCATCATTATCATCATCATCATTATCATCATTATTATTATTATCATTATTACTGATATTATTGTCGTGTTTTGGGTTAGGTTTAGTGTTAGTGTTAGTGTTAGGGTTAGGGTTAGGGTTATGTAAAGTGTTTGGTCCAGGGTTGACGTTTATAATTCAGGTAGTGTACGAAAATGACGCGGAGCAATAATTATCACAGGATTTTTCATACAGATATACTGGAAAACATGTGATCAACTGATGAATACTAATACAATTCGACTCATTCTCACTTTTCAAAATGTCAATGGCTCAGAGGAATCCTATAAATGGCTACACCTGATTACAAAAGCAATAATATTGAAGTCAATTATTTCTTCTTTTTTTTAATCGAATGATATTACCAGTGTACTCGACCAGCCTGTGAATCCCATACAGCATGACGTCAGCCAAACGTATATCAGCTATGACGGACAAGTACATCTAGAATCACCGTTGTTGCATCATACATCATGTAATTTGAATCTTCAAAAGTTTCCATTCGATGAACAGGAGTGCTGGTAATGACTTTTCATTTCATTTTTAATCATTCGTAGATTGACATGTCGTTAAGAAGTTCAGTCGGAGGTTTGTACCTAGACCGGAGAGATGGGTAAGATGGGGGGGGGGGGGGGGGGGGTAGAAGAAGATATCATGGGTAACTCTCGTGCAAGGAATCGATTGTGATTTCTGAGTTCTGACGCAACTATCATTCTCCCATTTCCTTTGATAATACAAAGTAGAGAGAAATAAACAGAGATGGTGATGGCCGGATAAAGAGAGTGTATTTGGCAAAGATGTACATTAACAGAGAGAGAAAGAGAGAGGGGGGGGGGGGGGGGGGGGGGGGAGAGAGAAGAGAGAGAGAGAGAGAGGGGGGGGGGGGGAGAAGTTATCGAAGAAGAGAGAGAGAGAGGGAGAGGAGAGAGAAATTGAAGTACTGAACACACTTTCACAGTTTCCATTATGCCTTGATTTATTAATGTGTTTACTTCCCGCCCGATTGCCGTCTCGTCTGTTACAACTCATATCCGGTCTCTAGCATCAGCCATACGACACCGCAGTCGCTAATCACGGAAAAGGAAAATTTGTAATGTGTTATGACCAAAATGAGATAATCGAACACTCGGCTTCATGCGGATGGGCGGAAGGGGGGGGGGGGGGGGCGGGAGGGCGGAAAGGGGGGGGGGGGTAGAGGCGTGCACTACCGCCGAATGTGTAAAGTCATTGTTCATGCCATTTGTGTAGATTTTCGGGAAAATCCGAAACATTGCCATCTTTGGCTAGATATTGCTCCCGGGCTACCTCCCCTGGAAAAAAAACAAAAAGGAGAAGGAGAGGTGCTTTTTGTGTGCTTCTCAGGGACTTTCGGAGTAAAAAGACACCCCAAACGCTGATGACCTTTATTTTCCCTCCCCCTTTTTTTTCTTGATTGCCAGAAAATTGGAAATTTTCAGTGAATATTGTTCGCCCTATAAGT
Source organism: Heliocidaris tuberculata (assembly GCA_025618425.1). Classification (NCBI taxonomy): domain Eukaryota; kingdom Metazoa; phylum Echinodermata; class Echinoidea; order Camarodonta; family Echinometridae; genus Heliocidaris; species Heliocidaris tuberculata. The sequence continues at coordinate 44,525,236 of CM046837.1, forward strand.
GGCGTACCAAGGTATTCTGGCGCCCGGGGCACACTATTAAATCTGCGCCCTCCTCCCCCCCCCCCCCCCCCACCCATGCCCAAACTCAGATTAATGAGCATTTTTAATTTAGAAATGATGGCACTAGTGAAAATGAGTTTTGATGCACATAACCTGGGGTTAATTTTTAGCCCAAATTTGATGAGTTATTGTATAAGCGAGGGAGCAACGCGACCGAACGGCAGATTTTTTTCTTTTTTTTCCTTTCCACCCCTGAACTTGAAATTTCTTACTTTGAAAGTGCTTTTTATGCGCTTATATCCCATCTGGGGGCGCAAAATTTAACAAGCCCCTGCCTTATGCCGAGAGGGGGGCAAGCAACTAGAGTCAATTAATGGTTAACACTTTAAAAGCGCCATTGGGGGCGCGAAATAGCTAGATCTTGAACATGCAAGGGAGGAAAGCGACCGAGCTTTAGAAAATTTTTGCATTTCAACCCTGTAAAACACCATTTCTTACCCCTTTTGTCCTTGACTGGGGCGCAAATAACCCTCTAAGACCATAAAATTTCTCGTATTTTCTCCCCCTTTTCTTTCTCTCTTTTGCGTTTTTTGCGCCCCCTTCAAGTTCCGCCCGGGGCACGTGCCCCCTCTGCCCCACCCCCCCCCCGTAGATACGCAATGTTCGCCCTCCTTCACAAAATCTTGGATCCTGGACTTGCATAGGCCTATACAGAGCGTCCCAGAACCCCCCCCCCCCCGAAATCCTAAAACAAAGAGATGTTGTGACCAAACTGTGTGTTCTATGACAATAATTTTCTATTTTCCAAGAAGAGGTATTATGCCTTCAATAAGTGATACATTGATGGTATTCATCAGTATATGCCTTAGAGCGGCATCATTTTTAAAATGACATGTAAAAACCCAGTTATATGCCGAATTTTGGTAAAACCTTGAAAAGATTAGGGTGACCCCGAGCCATGTGAACATGACCCGAAGGAAACAAACATTTTAAAACCTGATCAGAAAATATATATGCATGTGCTTCTTTTGATTATAAGGGTGAGGATAATGCCCTCATCATAAAGTACACGACGTTGAATTTTTGTCACTGGTGGGAGTAAAAAAAAAAGGGGGGCACATTTTGTATACCGAAATGGTCATGAAATCGTTTTTGCATTTTTCAGCACGGCAACTTCTTTAGAAAACGCCGGAGTGGACAGCAAGGTCATATTTTGCATAAAGATTAGAGTATTAAGAAGCACCTTCCATTGTTGTCAAATTTAATAATCTATGACATAAAGGGCACATAAAGTGATTTTTTAAAATCTGATTTTTGCAATTTTCCACCTCAGGTAGGGCACTTTTTCCATTATTAAGAGGGGCACTTTTCGGTCACTCGAGGGATAATTATTGATTTTGATAAAGTTGGGGGTGTACGCCCTTGCCACCCACGGCAAATGGCATCGGCCCATGTTTTATGCAAATTCTGAAATTCTGACTGGATGGACATCATCACCCAATGGGAATTTGTGAATAATATCTTTGAATGATTACATACTCTTTTATGCGTAATGTTCTCAAGATATACTAAAGTTTTCACGGTTTTACAGAAACCTGACACAAATTGATTTTTACATGCCATTTTCAAAAATTGTTGCTTTATATAGGAAGCGTCTATGGATGAATGCCACCAATATATCATTTGAAAGAAAATTACTTCTTCTTTATGACAAACAGAGAATCGTAATATGTATAACGCTTGTAGTCTAATCACGATAAGCCTTTGTTTGGGGGTTTCGTTTTTTTCCGGGATGCGCACTGTATTATATTATAATACACCTGAATGCCCTTAAACGTTGAATGGCAAAATTGAAATAACGGCTCGTGTACACCGGGCTTAAAAGTTAAAATTGGGAAACTTTCATGGAGCAATTAAAGTTTAAACTGTAACAAGAATACAACCCCCCCCCCTCTTCCCCAAACAAAACTTCAGAACTAGCTTAATTTAAAATCACACTAATATAGGTTTTCCCAGTCAAATTCGCAAAATTAGCTTTCAAATTCATTTCAAACGCTCGTATTCAAGCGATTTGCTAGTCCGGTTTTTTCCCCCTATGGTTCAGGGGCGAATCCAGGATTTTGTATAAGGGGGGGGGGGGGGGGAGGAGGCACACTAATGCTGGATTGTCAACCAGTTTGGGAAACTGCTCTTAGGGAGATCCGTATTTTTCTTTTTTGGTCTCGCTAGCCCTCCAAATGTCAATTTTCCCCCACCCCTCCAAAAGTCGCTCAGTGGGGGGGGGGGGGGGGGGGGTTATGGGTCCAGTTTACCTCCATAATTATCTGAAAAGCAAAAAAAAAAAAGGGGGGGGGCACAATAAAAAAGAGGGGGCACAATGCATACTTTTCTTTCAAAAAAGGGGGGCACGGGCCGGGATCCCCCCCCCCCAAATCCGCTACTGCTTTGGTTCATATTAGTTTTCAGTCGTTCAAATTCTTTTTTCATTGTCCAAAAATGTGCTTCGAACATCAAAATTAATTTATTGTCTTTCAATTTAAAGAGACCAAAGCGTCATTCAAATTCATTTACGACGACTCGAGTGCGGATTCTTTCCCGAATTTTACTTTCCCTTTCATTAATATAGGCATTCACGTTAGCAAATATGTTCATTAATTTTCAAACAGGTAAAAGAAGTACAAAAAGAGCCGGGCTTTCCCTTCTTTATGAATCTAATTTAAATAATTTATTTCTTCATTTACGCATTCTCATGTTTTTCAAAATTAATTTGTTGTTGCAAATGATGTAGGCGTCTATTAATCACATGGGTGTAAAAAATGGACTACCCATAATTTTTCATACCAAATCGTTTCAAATGTGTACATGCAGCGTATTCAAAGTAGGCTTTCACGTCATCTTGTCTGTCTTTCTTTGTTCAGTATAATCTTATTTGTTTAAGTTGACCTTTCGCTTTGTTATTTTTTTAACTTATTTTTCTTCTTTTTAAATAATTTCAGCCCCCCCCCCCAAAAAAAAAAAGAATCGGAGGGGTTCACACGGGGCTCGAGCAAGCCAACTTCATAGTCGGAAATCGTTCCGCGACGCTTGCATTAGTTTAACAACTTTGTTCTGTTCCATGATTTTACCTCATGTAGTGTAGAATATATATCATTTTTCATCATTATCATTTATTCCTGATCTATGAAATTGCAAGAACAGGACATTACATATTATTTCTAAATCTTATGAAAAAAGCAATTTGAAAATTCTAAGGGAAGGAGTGCATTGTTAAATCCATTGCTTAAATCGCGAACATGGTTGTCTATTGCCTGAATTCGAATTCCCAAATGTTAGTTGCGATCTAAAGCTCCCGTGAATTTGAATGCTCATTGGGTAAAATTTGGAATGCTCTTTCTATCAAAATGCATGATAAAAGAATGCGATCGCTTTCCTTATAAATCAAATTGAAATCTCGTTTTAGGCAATTGAATGTTGATCTTGAAGAGCATTCACATTCACATGAAAGTGAGTGACTGTGCATCGATTTGGATGCTGTTTTGATGAATTTGACCCCTAAACCCTAGATTAAAAGATAATTTTGGCATTTTATTCCATCATAATTTTATCTTACAAAATATATTTCCCAAATCGTTGTTTTCCTACGGTATATAAAGGCTGCTGTTTACAACACAAAACATGCCGATCCACCTCGTGAGAGCCGACTCCAGTTCTGCTGTTATCCGTAACAGGGACATTAGCTCTGAATGGAACATCGTGGACCACCAAACAACGTCCGTCTTGGTCTCTACAAAAGGCAAATTCACTTACGAAGTCATGAAGATTGGCTTTCGGTTGAAACGACTGCCGAGGTTCTACACTGAGAACATGACGTCTCCGATAGCCTTCCTCAGCTGGCTATCGATTGTCATTTTTGTCATTCCCGCCAAAAGTGGAGAGCGACTCTCAGCCGCCATCTCTCTTGTTCTTGGTTTGACGGTGTTCCAGATCGTCATCACAGACAACATGCCAAAGAACTCCCGTGGTAATTGTCTATTCGCTCACAGACGCTCAATCAAAATGCAAGTCCTTAATGCGCACTTCTGATTGGCTGAAAATAAAGTTGCGTTCAAACGCAAGTTTTGTGCAACGGGCCTTGAGTTTTGGGAAAGGTGAAAATAATTATAATTTGAGAGCTTTCTCGATCATTATTATGTCAGTTTGGAAGAACACCATTGTACATGTCCTCTGAAAATCATTGCTCTTGAAATGCCCTAATCATTCGAAATATGACGAGAAACAGCTGAAGTGTGCGTGCAGTCCTACATCTATTTCTGTGTGCAGTGCATGTGCTTTTCAGCGAGATTTGGTCATATTTATAAGTATCATTTTGATGATTTCAAAACCTCACAGTAGCCTATACACCAAATCTCATGATTTGAGACAGTTTATTTCAAAATCATGGGTGTCGATCCCGGGGGGATGGGGGTATATATCCCCCCAAATTTGAGTCGGGGATGGCCTGTATTATCATCCGCCCGCAATATTTTTGGATAAAATAAATAAGAATTATGATACATTAACGTAAAAATAATTATTATGCAAACTCATTATGTTTGATCTTGAAATACCATCACATTATCAATGATTAGAAGTTAGGAAATAAGAAAATATCGAAGAAAATTCGTTCGCTCGCATTGTTATTCTCAGTTAAGGGGTTCCGTCGATTGGCGTAGATAAAATAAAAGTTTTATAGACACTTTTGAAAGAGCCCCTGGTGTGGGGGAATACCCCCCCCCCCTACCCCGCTCGGTCGCTTCTGTAGAGAGTTGCTAATGATTGCACATAATTCATATCAATCGCAACTTTGTACATAAAAGATATGAGATTGGAAATATGCGATTGATTGGAGGACTTGCGATCGATTCAAATCACTCGCAACTCTTTATAAGACGGGGCCCAGAACTCAACTTTGAGCGGCCCGCGCTGCACACGCGACGCGTCCTTCCTGTCCTTCCTGGCGGCACGATTGCGTCAGCGACCTCCGTGATCTTTGGAGCGCTATTAATTTTTTGATTGAATGCAACATGAACATTTTAGTTGTTTGATTCTGTGCAAAAATTGCTTTGAATTATGCCCTTTGCACAAGAGGCGTCATTATTTTCGATTACTCAGCCCAATAAGGCCCATACGCCATTAATTCAATCGTTTGAATCTATAATACGTCTATAATACGTCTATGGTTTGAACATTGTTTTTTTTTTTTTTGCAATCTTTTTTTGTACGCTATCACTATTACAAGGCGCGTCAAAGGCCTCACCAGTCACTGATACAATCCAACGTGGGGCAAATGACGCCTCACTGTGCAACGGACATTACTGTGGATGGCCCAATGGCCTTCACGGGCATCATTTGCGCAAGTAATAACAATCTAAAGCCCCCCTCACACGAGGCGTCATTTCGATAGCGTCAGGACTTGCGCTATAATCGAGCATGTGAAAGCAATTAACCCATATACCAGATAATTTACTTTGCAATCATTTTTTTTTTAATACGATATTACTTTTTCATGGCACAAAGATCGTACCGGTCAGTGACTTGGTCTGTGACGTCAGCAAAATAACGCCTCTTGGGAGCCGGACTTATTTTTGTGCAATAGGCTCTAGCGTGTCAGCTGGAGAAAAGTTTCGGGCAATTTTGATTTTAGAGGCGGGGCTCTTCACCCCTGGCAGCTCTTTAAAATGCAAGTTTCTTTTGCCTTGTGCATTTCCTTACAATAAACGTAATTTCCAAACCCTTCATCCCTCGGTCTATGTATGAGTTCATTATAATTCTGATTTTATGAAAAGCAGAGGAAATAACGAAGTATATAACATTTTTATGATGAACTAATTCTACAGGAGAATCCGTCGAGGTCATTGAATTCGTGAGCGGCTGTTTTATCGTCACCATAGCCGTGGCCGTCATGACTGCCATCGTCATCAATATCAGTCACCGTGAGGGCGCCATCCATAACAAGTTGATCCGGAGCGTCTTTTTCGACCACCTTGGACCGTGGTGTCTTGTGGGCGGGGGAGGATGTGGCAGGAAGAAAGCCCCGGGTCCGAACCCCAGTGAGAGCTGCAAAGCTGGGGACCTGAAGATGAAGGATACTGGAGGCAAGTCTTTGGCCGAAAACTCGTCATTATTGACATCATCATTACCCACTATATATTATAGTATACCCACTATACATTAAAATTAACAATTCCTACATATCGCATTTATAATCTTCTACATTTATATTGTTTTTGTTTTTGTTTTGTTTTATGTAATGAAACGTCCGAGCTAATATGAATCATAACATTGATATTCATTAACAAAAACTCTACAAAATACAAATACTTTCAAGTCTGAAAACTGAAATGGTTGACATCCGATACATTGTGGGTCATCCCGTCAGGTCATCGTCATAATTTTCATTATTAACTGATTAAAGTCAAATATATCAAAAATCGATAGCAACGGATGTTCCGCTTTTAAATTATTTCGTCTAAAATGATGTAGGTGCGCCCCTATATAATGTATATACCCCTTCCCCAGCTTAAGACAAAGACCTATACCACCACTGTATTACGTTGAATATTCAAGAATTGCCTGATGATGTTGAAATTAAAAGATAAAGATAAAAAGGGAAAAAGCAAACAAACAGAATTTTAATTGCAATATAAGTTCGGTTTCTTTTTTCTTAGCAATTTAAATTCTGCTTGTCTCTTAGGAAGAACACAGGATAGACAAGATTTGCCGCAGGATACTTGGGGGCATAGACAGTCAACAAGTCGATTCAACGAACAAGCACAATCTGAGGTACTGAAACCGTTCCCTATACGAAGCATCCATCCAGCTGCGTTATTACATGCGTTATTACCTGCGCTAATCAAGTCTCTAAAGTCAATTGGCCCATTCACCATTAGTTCCACGCATTGTGCATGTTTCGTACGATTAAGGCCACCGCACACCTTACGATCGGTCTGCGATCCGATTTGTGAAATAAATCGCTATGGCATTAAAAATTGGCATTCAGGTTCTGAAAAGTAATATAAATACTAAACATAGGGTTTTGCTGAGCTGTCAGCTTTCTACAGAGAATAAGGGCAAAATTATTTTCAAATCGTAGGAAGTCGTACGATTTTTGTGACGTCACTACGACTCGGAGCCGATTTGGCCATTCCATCGACTAGAAAACTCGTCAAAGGCCGTATTATCGATTTTACTATCTGTATGACTATTCAGACTCTCCGATATTTTTCGTTTTTGAATGATTTGTCAAATGAAATTATATTTTCTTCTGAAATCGGATCGCAGACCGATCGTAAGGTGTACGGTGGCCTTTATATGCCGCGTCAAAGACCACATAAAAGTCGCTTGCAGTTCAGTTTATTTTTATTCAATTCAATTCCATCTTTAAAAAACATTATACAAGACATTGAATAAAAACATGCAATTCCATATAACATACAACATATTACATTTCAAATCACATAAAATATATATTAAATGGTGATGAAACTAAATTGGGCATAGCTGATTTAAAAAAGAAAAGAGAAAAAAAAGAAAGAAAAGGGTTTTGTGGTTTTGTCAGGACAGCTTCCCAAATGATGTATAATTTGGTAGACTAAATGGTGGAAAACAAATAGCAAGTAAAGTAACAACCACAAAATTACGAATTGCACCTTGTACCAACACAAGCCCAGAATACAACATGGTGGGATAGGAAAGGAGATGGACAGAAAAAAAAAGAAAAAAGAAGAGAGAGAGGATGCAATCCTGCGTCAGGTAAATGACGTCTTGCGAGCGAAGGGCTAAGGAGAGCCTGTTCGGATAATTTCTATTGGCCTAAGTACGCGTCACCATTTTGGCAGATAATCGACTGGATTTTAAAGCAACAAGGTTGTTTCATTTCACTGGAAAGTGCAGACTTTATTAAATGTCTTGAGCTATATCGTTTTATATGCAAAAAGGGATAAAAATCAATGAATTTTTCTAAAATTAGGTGATATCCAAAGTATGTAAATCTCAATTTCAATTTGATTTGCTCATAATAATTTTCCTTTATAGAATCAAAACAAAACACTTATTAATGAACAATTTTTTTCCCCTTTCTTCAACAGATGCCTAAGGTAGTCACTGATTTCGAACTACTGGCCCTGATCCTAGATCGCATCTTCATGGTTGCTACTCTGGTCTCGTTGTCCGCCATCTCTCTCAAATTCTTGATTCAAATTTAAGACACCTCTCCGATCAAGGTGCCCATATGGTCATGGAAAAACCTGGAAAGTCATGGAAAAGTAAATTCTTTTGGAAAGTCATGGAAAAGTAAATTCTTTTGGAAAGTCATGGAAAAGTAAATTCTTTTGGAAAGTCATAGAAAAGTAAATTCTTTAGGAAAGTCATGGAAAGTTATGGAAAATGAAGAAGAAAAAAATCTCCCAAAGTTATGGAAAGTCCTGGAAATTGATCGTGGGTGTGCAGCATGGGCCGTGTCTGGGTGGCTATGTCAGCTTTCCATCACAAACATCATGATCATAATTACCACTGCGTGGTATTCGTAGGGCGCTTGGATGCATGCAACCCAAACCAAAATAGTCGTTATCTGGTCATAAAAAGGGCAAAAAATGGAAATTTATGGAAAGTCATGGTATTTTGTTCTCAAATTTATGTGCGAACCCTGTTCAATATAGGGGATGGGGTTGCAGTCCCCCGGGAATTTTTGAAATTAATCATTATTCGGGCACCGGCCACCTCATGTATATTCGTGCAGTGAAGTGGTCTCTTCGTAATTTTCATACCTTATCTATATAGTTTTTGCTTGCTTTCTTCGCTCTAGCAAGAGACATCAGCCCTACCCCCACCCCCCCCCCCCCCCGAGAAATTGTGCCCGTATACATCATGCAGCACGATTATGTCGAATTGTTGTGGACATTGTGATTTGAAGCAGTTGTATTGTTTTTCGATCACAGTGAATCTGTAAATAGGATGGATTAAGTATAATGTTGACAAACATTTTTTGATATAGGGAAACAAACATGGAAAAGAAGCGTGATATATTTAAAGGAGAACGAGTGTATATATAACGTAAATCAAACCAGCTGGTCTATATTAAAGTTGAACCCAGTGTCTTTTACTTCTGTCAATAAAAGCTCCTACACATGAAAAATTACTTTGTTATGTTCATTGATCCTAATTTAGTTCTGGTTTTGTGAGAGAGTAATAAAGCGAAAGGAAAGAAGGGGAAGAGAGAGAGAGAGAGAGAGATCGAGAGAGAGAGAGTCGAGAGAGGGAGTGGTCACTCTCGCACTTGGTTGATTACTCAATTCAATCAAGCTAGCTGGGCGTGTACCACTCAGGTAGTGTGTCCGCGCGTGCCGCGCTCTCAGCATCTGTGTGTGCGCGTTAGCCTACCGCCTTCACATAATACCTCGTCCAACACAACAAATTGACCAAGCTTTAAGAACAAACTCGGTAGACAGCTTTGTTCGCACAATGGAATAACGTAAGTCAGGCAGAGAGTGGGATAACAATTATCGGCATCTTTTTCAGGCTTCATAAATGCATAACCAAACAAAGCTTGGAAACAACCAATAAATATTTCACCCTTTTCACCTACTTTAAGTGGCAATCAGACATTCTTGTAACCGTGCAACAGACTATAATGTAATACTCCTATTTAGTCAGTATAGCCCCCGTGTAGCCCCGCGAGTCTCATGTTATTATAGGCCTGATATTTCCTTAAACTGAAACAGAGCAATTTAGAAAATAAGAATAGCAGACAAAAACATCCCCAAACCCATTACCACTTAATATGCCAATGTCTCACTAAGTACTGCGAAGACCGTCCTGTGAAGTTAATGATTTCATCCGTTGCATCAACTCTGATTTACAGCTAAACTATTGAGCTGACACATTATACATGTATAATAAAATAGCGTTTTTGTGCTTGTCACTATGGCATGCGGCTTCTTGAAAGTCGGTTTGAAAAATCTGTTACACAACAATGATGGCTGGAATGGTCTATGAGCATTTATCTTTTTTTCAGAAGTGTTCACGAAGCCTGAGAACCGGAAGAAAAATCGGATGCCTCAATTTTTCCGTGCCGCCTTTCCCACTCTTCCATTCTAAAACTCAGATTGTATATACGAGAGTATATACAGATTACTGGTCTGGCCGTCTGAATAAAAAGAAGAAAAAAAAAAAAGAAGAAGAAAAAAAAAAGAGAAATATCCACCCGAAGTTGAAGACAAATTTACTGAAATGTCTGCAAAGTGATCCGACGTTCATCATGATGTGGCCTCATGGAACTCTCTCATTGTGTAGGATTACAAAAATGTTTTTTAAAGTACATTTTTCCCCTTTTAATGATAGCCTTATTTGTAACTAACCGTCGGCTCTAGCGAAGAAAAAAAAAAAAGATGAGTCGAAAAACGACTAAGGCCTACTCTTTCGGAAATTGCGGTAGAGAACGGGAAAGTTCTATGTGTATGACATGACCACAAGTTCACCTTTTTGATTCATATATAGTTTTCACTTTCGAACATTCATATTACTGTTTCATAAGGCCTTTTTATCTGAGTTTCCTAAAATTAGTGAATTTGTTTTGATCATCTTCAAATCCAAGACAAGACTTTAAAATTATGAAAGGTTGATTTCCCCTTCGTTTTCGTTTACTATTTTATTCTGATGGTGATTTATCATTCATCTTCGATGCTGCGATTCAGTTAGTTTCATATTGCGTAACATTATCTAAAAAGACTTGTTAGTAATGATAATAATCACAATTATGTAGGCTTTATACGAAAGTTTTGGGGTTGAAGGTTGTACGGACGAACTTAATTTTCAATGTCAAAAATTAAGAGTGGCAGAGCGTGCGCGCACGTACTGTACAAATCATAGACGTATAGCGGCGCGTACGTACAAATATTCAACGAACTCGAAAAATCCAACTTTGAATTCAATCTGTTCTGACCCAATAAATATCGTAAAATTGACGAATCTAAACCCTTTTTGGACCTTATTTACTGGATAATCTAACGGAATAATCAACCATAATGAACGGAGAAGAAGCAGAGAACGTCGAACAGCTGGAACACATGAAACTCGAGGATGGAGAAGAAGAAGGAACGAACGAAGTCGAAGTCGAAGAGACGAACGAGGTCGAAGAGATCGAGACGAATGAAAACGCAGCAGGCGATGCCAATGGCAATGGTGATGGCGTAGAGCAAGAGGAAGACTCGGGGGACCAGGCTGTCACTCTGTACATCAAGGTAACGCATAGCGCAATGTCACTTGTTAACTTAGTTGTGCTGTGCGAATTAGTAACTTGCCTCGTTTATTTGTTTAGTTAAGCAGTTAAAGGGGAAGTTCACCCCGAAGATTACTTGAGTTTAAAAAAATGCAGAAAAAATAAAGAAAAATATTGGCGAAAGTTTGGACAAAATCCGTTAAAGAATAACGGAGTTATGGACTTTTGAAATTTTGATTTTGTGACGTCACATGCGAGCAGCTCCTCCATTATGACTTTGTAATGTGATAAATATTCCATAAAATACAGTTTTCTCAGAAAATTTAGAATATTTTCGTCTGTGCATTTGATATATTGTCAGAAATGTTATTCAATACTAGATTCTGAAAAGAAACAATATTAATTTATCGTGGAACATTAAAAAAAAAGCGAATATATGGAATATTTATTACGGTACATGACCAATGCGGGCATGGGCAGCTGCTCGCATGTGACGTCACGAATCCAAAACTTTAAATACTCATAACTCTTTTATTATTTGACCGACTTTCATCAAACCTTCGCCAATATTTTTCTTTATTTTTTCTGCATTTTTTAAACTCAAGTAATCTTCAGGGTGAACTTCCCCTTTAAGAGGAAAATTTTAGTTTTTTTACCATTTTTAACTTTTAAGATGGGTAAAAACTAAAGTTAGATCTGGAGTAACAAGAGTGTTCTAACTTAGACTAAGTTAAGACTAGTCGACATGTGTTTGTGGGGTAACAAGAATGTGCACACAATGACACATTTAACATGTTTAAAGTTCATGAATGAAGTTAAACTCTAGTCCACTTACATGTATACATGTACAAGCTTATCTGAAGATAACCTTGTACATGTAAGTATGGTCAGGGGTCCTAAAAGCTACGCAGGTCCTAAAGCTACGCACCCCGCAAATATGCGCAATACGACGCGTTCAATGCGCCAAACTTCTGGTGTGACTGAGCAGCGAGATTATCATTTACGTTCGCCAAAAAGAATGAGTAATTTTCCTTCATTTTTGGTGATATTATCACTATTTTGAAATCGGGGTGAAATTCGCATTAGTCAGCTTCAAAATCAAGATTTGCATTCATTTATTACATGTGCGTAGCTTTAGGACCCTTTCATTTTTTCGACCAAATTCGACATGGGTATCGACATCGACTTGAAAATTATTGCTATTGATATTTGTCCGTCGTAATTTTCTCAGGGATTTTATTTAACAGTAGTCTATGTAGAACCAAGATATATGAAAGAAATTCACATTAATCATTGAAAAGGTGACCTTTTAGCCGCTGGAAACAAAGTGCGTACATGTAGCTTTAGGTCCCCCCATCATACTCAGACTAGCTCTTTTATGGGTGAATAGGCTTCAATAGCTATTGTGTGTATCAGCAGGCCCTTTTCCAGACTAGATCATTCATACAGGAGAGGAAAATAATTATTTAAAATTTCACTTTCAATTCTGAATCCCCTAATTTGTGGCACAGTAAGAGTGGAAGAGTCCATGAATCAGGTAATCTAGCAAATTTAAGAAAATTAGATCTTGCTTAGAGCAATTTTGTTGTCTGTTTTTGACTGCTGCAATAGTGAATGTTGGACACAGTCCCACATAGGCAAGGGCCCATGAGTGACTCTAGTCTAACTCTAACTAGTTAACAGTATCTAACGTCGTTAGTCATGTCACTACTAGTGTGTGTGTGTAATTGAAAACTTTGACTACATGTATGATGAGGTAGGGGCACTATAGCGTAACCGGGGGGGGGGGGGGGGGGGGGGGGGGGGGGGGGGTAGAATGCCCTTGACAACTATTGACAACAAAAAAAGGTGCTTCCTTTTAGAACTGATAACATTTTTCCCCCTTTTGCTTGTCAGAGAATTTTGGACGGAAAACAGACCTTAAAATAATTATGTGATAACCCCCTTTTTTCCATGTAAGAGAATTATGGAGGAAAAACTGGAACCCATTCCCCTGCCCCCCCCCCCCCCCCCCCCCCCCCCCCCCCCCGTTACAAAATCCTGGATACGCCACTTTTTGTCCTCATTCCATTGGAGTCATTTTTACAGATCGGTTGTGAGAAAGAATAAGCGAGTATGAGAAAATGAAAGCCTGTCAGAGGGGGAAGGAAGGGAGACAGAGAGACAAAGAGGCTCGGTGGGGGGGGGGGGGGGGGCGGCAAAAGGAACTTTGGGATATGCCTACAAAGACAGAATAGGGTTATGAGTGGATCCATTTTTGAAAGACTTAATACTAATACTATAGCGGGGTTTGCTATACAGGTGCCGACTGCGCCGAGGTTGAGTTAGAGCAAGAGCAGAGAGCAGCGCCATCTCGTGCCCATTGGAGAAGAAGAATATAATGTTTCAAAGACGAATATATTAAAAGACGAACATACATGTATTTCAAAAGACGAACAAACCTGCTGTGGAATAAATGCCGCACAGAGTCGCACAGGTCAAGGGCTCTGGAGTCGAATAGATACGACGAATATTGTCAAGGATGAACAAAAAGACATCTAAATGATAAAGGATGAATATAATTTCAAGACGAAAATATCGAAATAGGTGAATATAATTAATGATGAAACATTCAAAAGATAAATGGATTAAAAAGACGCAAATATTGAAAAGATGAAAATATGAAATACAGGAATATAATTTAAAGATAAAAGTATTGAAGAGATGAATAGATTAAAATGACAAAAATATTTAAAAGCTGAATATATAAAAAAGATAAATATAATGAAAAGACGAAAATATTGAAGAGATGAATATAATGAAAAGACGAAAATATTGAAGAGATGAATATAATGAAAAGACGAAAATATTGAAGAGATGAATAGATTAAAATGACGAAAATATTGAAAAGCTGAATATATTTCTATAGAGATAAATATAAACAACTTCAAAAGATGAATATATTTCTTCAGAGATGAATATAAATACAAGAGACGAATATATTAGAGACGAATATATATTAGAGATGAATATAAATGCAAGAGACGAATATATTCCCCTTTGGCCTGCCATACATGTATGTAATCACCCTTTCCCAAATGCTTCCAAACAGTTTGAATGTAATTGCATGACCAGGGCCCCGTTGCATAAAACTTACCATTAACGGTAACTTTGCCATCAACGGTAACTTCCATGGAAACCTTGATTTTGATTGGCTGTTGAGTGATGTTACCATGGTAGTTACCATTGATAGCAGAGTTACCATTAACAGTAAGTTTTATGCAACGGGGCCCAGAACTCAACTTCATCTCTACATGTACATGTATATTCTCTAAGTCAACATTTCCAGGCATTTCAATAAGCTTACTTTGATACATTGTATTAAAAGTAGACACTCAAGTCCCCTCCAGTAGATATTAATGTTCCTAAACACCTCATTAGCCATGAAATATGTGCACACATGGAGGGTTTTAAATTCCATCTCATTAGTTGCCATGGAAAGTATCATTATTCACTGTTGAGCTACTTAGCTGCATGCCTTCTTCATTGTGAGTTGCATGTGAATTGATCTTATTTACAACACAGTAGGGAAGTGGGCGTGTGCCCCTTTAGCTCCTTAGATTGGGTAAAGGTCAGGGGGAAATCAGGTAAATGCTGATTATTCCACAGTGAACCTAGCCCTCGTGGACTGATCTTTGCTTGTGATACTGTATGTGCAATTCATGCATTCTTGCATACATACGTACACTGTATGTTCCAATGTCACTGTGCATACTGTACAATGATAAAACAAGTTGCATGTGCAAATACATGTACATGTATTCGGTGTTTTATCAGTGTGAGTTTGTGACAGACAAAAAGAAAAGGCATGCAAAGTTTTGAACACTCTTTGCCACATACATGTACATGTAGAAGTTAATGTCACAACCTGCGAGAAAATGTCTTTCTTACCAATATACTGCTGAAGGAGCGAATTGTATTCTTAGTAACGTTTCCCTGGTTGAAGCTTGGTCATGTGTATGCAGATACATGTACATATCAAAAATAGAGTAAAATGGCTTGAGCATAATAGAAAACCCAGTGTTATCCATGAACTTGACTTATGAAGCTGCTTTAATACTGTACAGTGTACTTTGTAGTTGATAGAAATCTAGAAATCCTTGATAAAATATATCACATGTCTGGTGCTCTGGCATATGCTCCAAACTTTATTAATGTTTTCAAAAATATACATGTAGGATCAGGGTTAGGGCTGCAATCAGGGTTTTAGCCTCATTGACATTGTACATGTACATGTACATGTAGGTTAGGTTTAGAGTTAGGATTACATACATGTACATCCAGACTCCAGAGTTGAAGTTTAGTCAGACTTTAGTGTAAGAAATTGATGCAGATTGATCAGTTGTCGCCGGAGCATGTGTGGGTTGTAACCCACACGATTTTTGACTACCCATTTATATGTACCTTCCTGTTAATTCAACCAAATCAAGCCAATAATGACCCACCTAGCAATGGCAGTACAATATAAATCATATCAAACACTGTTTCTATTGATATAGCAGATATCCCAGACCATAATATTTATATTTGGGCTTTTGGCAGTGGTTTAAAAAATTAAAATTATAAGGAATATATGGAAATCAGCAGGGGCCATGGAAGTGCTAGTCATGATAAATAAACATATTTGGAGTCCATAATAGTTTGACTGGAATTTGCACCCACCCATTATGCACATTTGTACGTCAAATTGTTATACTGGAATGCCATGTATTGACCACATTTACTTTAATATATATGGTAAAATGTAACAGTAAGAATGCTCCATACATTGTACATGTAGGAAAGACTTTAATATCAGAATATTACATGTACTTGTCTTTGTACAAACCCATTTTTCACAGAAATAGTAAACTCTTATTTTAATGCAAAGTGTGTTGCAGAAATCATTATTTTTTAGCACAATGTTCAGTCAAGTGAAACAGATTGATACATGTAGTTCTTAATGACCAAGTGACCATCAGGAAAAGTGATTTTGATTCATTATCCAATGTTTTGGGGTAATAATTCTAATCTTTTTGAATACCAAAAGTCCAAAATGAAAATGCATAATTGTTCGAGAAAGTCACATGTTGCTCCTCCCTGATGTTTTTCCCTCATGACCTTTTGATACCTAACCTCAGATCTACATGTACAATATGATGCTTGCCACTTTAGGATACAAAAGGTGCTCAGGGATTGCAGCTGCAATGCACAATGTTATTATTGTATTCTGAATTCATTAACTGAAATCACAGATTTTATGTACATGTACCTGCCTTTCACATCTTGCCTATAAAAAATTCAAATCAGTATTTGAACAGATGGTTTGAAATATTATACACATGTACATTTACAGTATTGTAGTTCACCTTGCAAACTTAGGATTTTAACTTTTTGAGTTATTATAACCAATTTCTTTTTCTTTACTTACATGTACATGTACACTATCTGTATCTTGTTATCTATTAAAATGATGACCACTTTTAGAAATTTGAAGTACACAATTTAATCGACACAGTGGAATCATCTTAATTTAGAAATTAGATTTAGAAAGCCATTTGCCATACATGTACATGTATATGGCAAATGGCAAAAGTATATACATGTATATACTTTTACAGAAAATGAAATCAGTTTAAAAATAGGGTCCTTAGGCCTACGAAACAAAACAAAACCAAAAAAAGCAAAGAAATCTGACAAATTGATTTTGAGGGCTCATACCAATGATGTTCAAGGGCTTTTAAAACAAAGTGATGTTTGTCTGGGATTCTGGGTATGTGAAAGTATTGATTGAAGCTGCACAGATATCTACATGTAGGTCAACCAGCATTGGGATTAATCAATGTGGCCATTGAGTGTATATACAGTACATACACAGAACTCACTGACAAATAATAAACAAGGTAATTTCCAATTATGTGGATAATCAGTATGCACATTATATGTACTTGTACATACATGTACATGTAGGCCTATATTGTACAGTGTACATGTACATGTACATGTACATGTACTTATTTATTTATTTATTTATTACTGATCAGCAGCAAGCTGAAAGGATCACTTTACAAATTTGGCAACATAAAATCATAGATGGGTAATTCCATGAAAATGTCCACTTTTGGTGAAAAACAAAGTTTCTTTTGAACATTTTCCTTCTATGCCACTTGAATATGCATGATTTGAACTTTATGGAACAATATTCAGTTTTCTAATTTTTTGAATATTTTGACCCAAAATGGCCATTTTTTAACCTAAAAATGAAATTACACATTTTTATGGTAAAATATGGTTAATTACATATTCAGTCATTTTTAGAAATTTCATCTCTTATAATAATAAAGATAACCAAATCTAGTTAGGACTAAGGGGAATTTTATGTCTATATACATACATTTAAAAAATATTAATATTCTTCTGATTTAAAGGAGGTCAAAGGTCAAATGGATTTTTGTCCCGTCTGTCACGTTTTTTAAGGTACTTTTTGCATTTACAATAAATTAGACTATTGTTTTTGAATAAAATTTTGCAGTCTTGCTCTTTGGTAGGGGGGAAATTCGTTTCTACTGCTATTGGTAGAATTTTAATTTTATGAAGATAATTATGATTCATAAAGTAATGTCCCGTCTGTCACGTTTGGCATCTACAGCAAAAATATGTATGGATGGGACTACATGAAAATTTTCCGATGGATGAAAATTAAAATCCTTTTGCTATTATGTTTCATGATATTAAAGATGACCCTTTAACCCCTTTAGAACATGAGAATAAGGTATTTAATGCTGGAAATTTGACATCTTTAAAAATTATATTTTGTGTACAATCTCAATGTGTCCCGTCTGTCACGTTTTTATTGTCCCGTCTGTCACGCTCACTTTTTGGCATTTTCCTCCAAAAGTAAGAGGAAATTTCAAATGTATACTAGCAGGTTTCAAAAAGGTACCAACAAGTGATAACATGAATACACATATTTTGTTTCAAGATTTTCCAGTGAGGAGAGCTTAGTCGAAAAGTATCGAAGCAGAAATGGCTTGGTAAATTCATGTCCCGTCTGTCACGCTGAACTTGAAGCCCCACCCACAATTTGTGGGCGGGGCTTGAAAAAAAAATTTCCCCCCATTTTGTTGACCAAACCCTATAGATCACATCTCTACATCAAATTAAGCATCACTTTTAAATGAAATATGAAATATCAAGTAAAAACATAAAAATGTGAGGGTTGGATGTCCCGTCTGTCACGCTGGAATTACCCAGATATAACAATCAATTTACAAAACAAATAATAAAAGGACAGAAACAAAAATATGAATGTATATATGACATTTAAATAATCATAGGTAATTGAATAGTATACACAAGTATTAACACACCCACAATCACCCCACACACACTCAAACATAGACACACACGTATATGTAAGGAAAAAATGCAAAGTTATAAATATAATAGAGGAGGGAATGTGATCGACTAATCAAATACATGTACATGTATAAAATATTGAATTTAAAATACATACATGTAATTTCCATACTGTAGATTTGAACAAGTTATGTACACACTGTATGTACATGTATTTGTAGGCTTCATGGCATTTTACAAGTTGTACTTTTCTGACAGTGGTGGCAAGATTATCTAGCATGCTGTACATGTACATGTATATACATGTATGTACTTCTATGTACATTTGTAAATACATACTGAAGCCTTCACATCCTGGGAGATCAGAGATTCAACAATTTTCAGCACACAATACAAGGTTCTGCAAACCTCGACTTTCTGATTGAATAAAACAAATTATAGGGTTGTAGGTATTTCCATAATTTGTGTTCACAGACATGTACGTTTACTAAGTGTACATTTTTGTACTAAATACATTGTAAAGAACTGAAATGTGTGATGCTGCCTGCATTGCAGACAGTGTTATGTTTGCCATTCACGAAGCATGCACAGTACATGGAGGCATTGGACACAGAATCTGAAGATGATGCAGGTGTCATTCCAGTTCTCAGCCACACACGATATCAACGACCTACTTCATTGCAGTGATTCATCATGCTCTCCCTAAAAATCAGAGACATAACAAATGTCTTCTTTCATTACCTGGCTGGGTGAGAAATGGACAGTACTCACTAGCCCTTTCGAGACAACTGACCACATTTTGTGGTTTTGCTCCATAACTTTTGATTCAGAGCTCGAAAAAATATTCCAGATGCTTGAGTATAAAGAGCAAAGATTTTTGCACACATTGTGTCCATTTTTGTTGCATGACCATATTGCGTTTGATGCAAGGAATTTTTAAAAGGAGAATAAGCTTCAAAACCCTTAAATTGGCAACACATTGAGAGGTTCAAAATTACTGTTTTAAGATCAAAATTGGCAATTTTTTCAACTTTTCAACAAAGTTTCTAACTACATGTATATTGTTTTCAAAGACATTACATTTTATTAGAACCATGTAGCACTAAAAGAATATTGTTGCCAATTTGAAGAACAAAATGTGATCAATTTAGTCCTTGAATAATTCCTGTCATGAAACGGTTAGTAGATGAAATGTTTACATGGGAGGAAGGAAACCTGCTGTACAAATGTAGTTTGTTTACAATCAATGCACCCTTCATACATGTAATGAGGACAGTGCCATTGGTGATCACGATTTAGTTTCTGGTTTGTCTCTACTGTTGACAGTGACGCTAAATTTCTTGTCACCGTTTCAAATGTGGTACGGATGTAATAAAAATGGTTTTCATGCAAAAACAAATGCAATGCTTGTATACATGTACATGTAGATGTGAATTTTATTGGTTTTCATCTGAGATATTGTTTTTTTTTTTTTAAATCTGATGAGTTTTACATGTAAACACTCCCAGTAAATTGTATGTTTTCATAATAGGTTGTTGATAAAAAGAATCCCCAAATAATGGTGCAGCATTATCATAGTACTACGTAATAGACACAATAAGCCAAAATATTTTATCACTCTGCCAACAGCATTACACTATAGCATTGCCTTTTGTATAGTGTAGGGTTCATATTCAGACACTAACAGCACATTTGCATGCATGTCAGCGTAAAAATTAAAATTTCTTTCGCAAGGGCTACTTACATGTAGAAGTCCACGTATTGTGTTTAGAGATTTTAATGCACTATGACCCATGGGCAGAAATATTATATATGACGGTGGCTCTTTTTTCATTTACGGTGGCTTTTTCAAGAGTTTGGGGGCTAATCGCCCTTAGCCCTCGCTTATTTTTTTCACTGATGCATGTGCATAAATTACATTTATTTGCCAAATGCTAAACCATCAATGCCTCTTGGGCATTTGTATTTAGTGTCATCTGCTGCTTTTGCAAGCTAAAGATTGCTTTTGCACATGCTGTATATTGTGCATGTACATGTACATGTACATGTACATTAGATGTGCCTACATTGTTACAGTGTTGGCAATACATGTACATGTACAAAATGTATGTGTACATGTTGCTCAGATAACCGATTTTGGATGAAATAGACTGTATTAAAAGTTGATATGACCCAGTTATATACGCCATTCATTTTCTTTTTCTTTAACCTTTGATTATGTATATTTTTTCTACCTACATATATAATGTATGTTTATATTACAATGTATACATGTACATGTACATGTAGGCATGTACATACATGTACATGTACATAGGGCCTACACTGTACTCCTGTACTTTTTCACATTCTAGGGCCTACATGTACATGTACATGTATGTGTACATGTACAGTGCACATGTACATGTACATGTATCATGTACAATTAATACAGTGATGCTCTTTTTAGTTCCCTCACTATCTCACAATTGTTTATAAATCATCATTAGAAAACCATCATTAGAAACAGGTTGGTAATATTTACTTTCAGTTTATGAACAGACTACTATCCCATGCAGTATTTATTGATGTTTAATTCATTATACGTGTATCCTACCATACAGCTTGACAAAATACTTAGAAATACATCTACATGTACATGTACATGTATATGTTTTTGATATGATATTTCATGACTTTCAACAGTTTATCTTTCTATTAAATATATAAAAAGCATTAAAGCACCCATGATGTACAAACCAGTAGGCCTTATGCGTACACCTCAAATACAAATTACATGTACATGTTGTATTATTGAAGATACAATGTACATGTACATGTATACATGTACATGTACCATCTATTAGGGTCACAGTAGGTTGTATGATATAATAAAACACTGCCCGAACTTGGACCTTGCGCAAGGATGTCTTTAATGATTGTTTTTAAGTTTTGTACATGTACATGTACATGTATGATGGTGTAGAAATTTTGATTCTAGTATTAAAAAGACAGTTATAATATATAAGGAAAGTTCTATGTGTACTGATATTTGGGAAAGGTCTGTATAATAAGACTATTCCTCCAATGAAGAATGAGTGTGCAAAGGAATACAAAAGAATCAGCGACGTATGACGGCACACCCCCAAAGCTGTATTCATCTTCAAAATGCATCCATACTGTACACACTGAAAGTTTGTCAGGACTATCGTCAAAGAAAAGAAAGTTCTCTGGAGGGGTCAGGAATGCAGTTAAACACTATAATCTTGAACACGTCTTCTATAGGCCTACTTGTACATTGTACTGTATTATGCACACAATTTTGCTTTATAGTGCCTTATTATAGATTGGGCTACATGTACATGTAAATGGAGTCTTAGCACTACCAACAGTACTGGAATTAGCCCACTCGACAGTACAGGACTGCATTAATTTGGCCCTAGAAAAAAAAAAGCAGCAAGGTTAGCACTTTGCACCACATTTGTTGGGGCTAAGCATCAAAATGCAGTGCTACATGTACATGTACATGTACATATGTAAACATTCTAAGTGAGAAAAGGCAAAAAAGATACTGTACATGTAGTCTGAGTTAAAAGGGCAATCCAACCTTGATAATAAAGATGATTTGTGTGAAAGCAGAAAAATAAGAAAAACAGGATGGCGAAAGTTTGAAAGAAATCGGACAAGGACTAAGAAAGTTATGGATGTTTGAAAAATGAGATCACTACATCTATGCGAATCTCAAATTGACAATTTGGTGAGTCAATTGTGACATTTTTGTGGACAACTCTCCCATTTGTCGTACACAAAAATATCATTAATTTGCGGTTTTCTTCGAGGCGCTTTTACCCTCGGGGCTGTACTCAAAATATATTGGAGATAGCATATTGTTATAGGTCCTCATGAATGAAAGGATCCTACTGAATAACGCATTTTGAACAAAAGTGACATTTTAGTCATTTTGTGTGTTAGAGCGAATGGGGGAGTTGTCCACAGCTATCACAGTGACATTACCTATTCGGCCAATTTGAAATTCCCATATGCATAGTGATTACAACTTTCAAAAATTCATAACTTTCTTATTGCTCGTCCGATTTCGTTCAAACTTTCACCAATCTGCTTCTCTGATTTTTCCTCTTTCTTTCAAAGCAACTTGCTATAAAGTTTGGATTTCCCTTTAACCCTTTCAAGACAATTGACCACATTTTGTGGTTTGGCTCAAAACTTTTGATCCAGAGCTCTAAAAAATATACCAGATGCACGAGTAGAAAGAGCAAAATTTTCTGCACACACTATGACCATTTTTATTGCATGACCATACTGCGTTTGATGCCAGGAATTTTAAAAACAAGAATAAGCTGTGAGATCCTTAAATTGGCAACACATTGAGAGGTTTAAAATCATAGTTTTTCATCAAAATTGGCAATTTCTTTCAACTATTCAACAAATTTCTAACCATGTATATTGTTTTCAAAGACACTACACCTTATTTGAACCATGTAGCACTAAAAGAAAAATATTATTGTTGCCAATTTGAAGAACAAAATGTGATCAATTTAGTCCTTATAAAATAATCCCTGTCCTGAAAGGGTTAAGGATAGTACTGGGCTAAGGATAGTTTACAGGCAGCAGGGCTAAGAAAATTGAGTGTAAAAAGGGTAGAAGTCTACATACAAAGCATAAAATATTACCATTTTGCCCTGATCTTGGCTCAACAGGTACGTGTACACTGTACATGTACATTGTAGGCCTGCATGTGTACATGTAGATGTACGTGTACTGAAATATTTGATTGCCCAGAACTACACGTATGAGGCAATGGTTTATTTGCGACTGATGCCCTTTTCACAGGAGGGTAAACTTCATCCTATGGAAAGCTGATTAGTTTAAAGCTGATTAACTAATCAGCTCTAAAGCAAATTTTCCGTGTGAACATCGAACTATACGATGATGTTCGGACAGATATGAACTCGCGATCTACATTGTAAAGACCAGTCAGAGCAGCCTACAGATATGAAATTCGTATAGAGGAGGCAAAAGATTTTGTGTGTGAAGGGATATACGTCTTTGACTGGGTGGAGCTAAGACCGGACGCGCGCTTGGATTGGCATGTGCAATGGCCCTACTGCGCATTTAATACGCGTAATACATGTATCCTAGTATCCATATCATACTAAGATTAAACTGCAATAAGTTACTGTATACGCCATATATTTCGTGGGGGTTTTATTTTCGCGAATTTCGCAAATCGTGAGTGGGTCACGAATTTAACAACACGCCAA
Organism: Heliocidaris tuberculata; assembly: GCA_025618425.1. NCBI lineage: Eukaryota > Metazoa > Echinodermata > Echinoidea > Camarodonta > Echinometridae > Heliocidaris > Heliocidaris tuberculata. The sequence continues at coordinate 44,549,128 of CM046837.1, forward strand.
AATATTGCCAACATTCTATCTATAGAAGTCAGTTGAATTTGTTGTCTCTTGGTCAGAAATTCACCACTTCGCTTTGCAAAAGTACATCATCACTGCTGTTTGTAGATTTGAGAATTTTCCGACCATGAATTCAACCACTCGCGAAATAGTCTGGTTAGTCCTATTCGCGAAAATTTATGGCCGCGAAATTTATGGCTTTATGTACGTGTAATAGACTAGTATTATTGATCGATAAATTATACAAATACTTCAAATTTTGAAAATCTGGGTAATCTACATAGTATCATAATATGACTTAGCATACCCAAAAGAGCAAGATTCATACGTCAACTTGTGTCATAACATGGGCCGTGGAGCCGGGGGGGCTGGGGGGCTGGGGGGCTGCAGCCCCCCCCTACTTTTTTGAGTAGACACGCTAAAAAAAATCTTGGGAAAAGAGGCTCGAAAATAGACATTTATGAATTAAATCAGATCAGCCCCCCCCCCCCCACTTTCAAAAACGCTCCGCGGCCCCTGCATAATACTTCTCACAGTATTGAATATGTACATGTATCGAATTTAAACTTCAATAAGTTATAGGAGGAAAATAATCCATGTAATAGACTCTAGTATTATTGATGAATAGATTATTCATATTTTTGCAAAACATTCTAAAGTTCGATCTTTTTGATAATCCGTGTAATAGTTATGAGATATGACATGGCATGAATGAAGGACTTGATTTATTCATTATCAAGCATCTTGATTTGTTTTAAAACCATTTCCAAACTGAACTGAAATTTAAGAGTTTTTGGACAGTGTTTTTTGCTAATAGAGGATTGCTTTGTAATGTTAGGTATTCATGTCAGTGTTGCCATGACTCACTGGACTGATTGATTGACGTCATCAAAATAGATTATATGTACACGTAATCAAGAGAGAGCGAAAAATACTAATATCCAGAATTTATGAAGAACATAAACAGTAGGTCCATTAAAATAGTAATAAAAAAATAAATAAATAAAAAAGAGAGAAGGTATAATTAATCATCATAACATCAATAATTGAATGCAGATGATGTTAAACAACAACATTCAAAATGGTTCTAAGCAGGAAAATAGAATCGCGAACGTTCATGACGTGTAAGCCTACTACAGTACCCATGTTTCCAACCATCCCTGAAAGTTCAACACTCATGTGTAATGCGTGGGCAGGGACTTTGATTCTATTCCCATTTTTGGACAAATTTGGTGAAACAGAAATACATGTACGCTGCATTCCACACTGATGAAATTCTCTCTCTGATTCAGCACCGACCACAGGTGGGCTGCAAGTACAAAGCCCTCCCACTGAAATGTAATAGCTTGCATTTATGCTTTATTATGATAGCTGAGATCAATGGGCAGATTTAGCCTGGGGTTGAATCCATTCAATTATAAAATGAGGTCTCTAATGAATAGAGGAGGAGGACTTTGGACCCCTCCTCTAATACTACTATTCTCCCTTTTACAAACATCGTATTTCAGTCAGTTAGCCCTGGAGTTCATGGTTTCTTTGCAACCGATTCAGAATGTGCATGTATAGAAACATTTAGTAAACATTTAGTGAACATGTACATACATGTAGTTTATTCGTCGCGATCCGATATTACACCCTCAACGCTAACACAATAACAGTCCTTTACCCCATTGATCTCTACCCTCGCACGGGTGAAATTTTGGGGATCGCGCAATTAGTGGAGAGTCACGCTCTGTGTGTGGGATATGTGTGTAGAGAAAGAGCAGGGTAGGGGAATAATCCAAATATTAAAAAAACGGATAGAATCTAGAGTGTAGCCTATGCTTCAGAGCTATGGATAATGGATTGCCATTAAGCTAACAATATGGAGACAGTCCAGGTAGTGGACTAATAGTTTATATTCATTTGTACAATATCACTAGCTGTATATGCCTAATTGTCGTCAGTGTTTCCCAATTTGCTCCAACTTTACTGCCTGAGGCGTCTAGTATGATTGGCCCCCGTATTCGTACTCTGGAGCCCCTACGTTCTGTCAAAGTATGAACAGGGGGAAGGTGATGGGGATGCATACACATGTACAGACCATAAAATATTTCAATTCAGAGCCCCATTGAAAGAAAGTTTTGTATGGAGCAAAGCATTTATAATAGAAAATTATACCAAATCAGATGTGTTTGACATAGTCAAATTATACGTTATAAACATGTCAGGTATTTAGAATGTCTACTCACATCATGCAAGGGAGACTGGTTTTCATTATGATTGATTTAACTTACTGTAAATCAAATAAACTTGTATACCCTACATGTAGGCATATGTTTCAGATGGATTTTACCCACCTACCCTCACCTCCTTGTCAATAAAAAGGAGTTTCATCCATCAAATAGAACTTTTCAGTATTGAAAATCAAAACTAGTTTCCCCTCTTCTCTCAATAACAACATTGATGATTTTTCTTGAAATGCTCAGGTCAGGAATATTTTTTTCCTCTCACATTCCAAGACAAATGAATGAACAGTGCAATGACTTTCATGACCATGTCAGATTAATGAATAATACATGTATATGCAGGATTCTCACCAGTGTAAACCCCCTTGCTGCTAATACCATGGGGATTTGAGAACAAAATACAAAGGGCCAATTTTCCCCAACAAGAATGCTGATAAGTGTGATAAAATGTGTCAATTGTTTTGGTCCCCTGAAACACATCCCTGGGATGCCATAGGGCCATATTTGACTCACTTTGGATCATTATGTCAATGCATACTTTCACCTTGTAACAGCAGGGTTCTTCAGTCATGGAAAACCTGGAAAAGTCATGGAATTTAAAAAATGTTTTTCCAGGCCCACAAAAGTCATGGAAAATGCATAATTATAGATATAAGTCATGGAAAAGTCATGGAATTTTATAAATTTGTATGTATTTTGCTTTTAATCAAATACTACTTTGGTGCTTTGGTCCTGTCAAAAAACGTCTATGGGATATCACAAAGCCATATGTTTTTCACTTTACTGACCATAGTTCTGTAATTTTTCTGCCCGAAAAGCCCTTTTACATTCACTTTTAACTTTGATTTCACTTTTGTCATTGAAACAGGCTGGAGTAGACAACAAGGTAGCAGATTGTCCGTTGTGTCAGCGGCTGTTTATGATCATCGTCTTGAAGAAAATCAAATACCAAGTCTGCACAGTAAATAAGGAGATCTTACCTGCAGAATACAAGAAAATCTTAGGTAAGCTACATGTACATGTAACATAACAACTTGAAGACTAATTTTATTTTTACAAAAGGATAAAGAAATGAAAATATTCAAAGTTCTGTTGTCTGCATGTATCTTTTTTTATTGTACATGTAATTGTATGGAGTCTTAGTTGTTTATTATCCTTTCAGATAATCATATTTTACAACACTGTAACAATTTGGATATTCTGTTAGTAGAATAAAACTTACTTTATTGAAGCCCCTTTAGGCGTAGGGAGTATTGTCAATTTAGGCTTTCATAATGTGGATGGCCAATGACATAAATTTTGGCAATTTCATGGGTCTAGGACTAGGCTTCATACACATGTACATGTACATGTACAGTGTACATGTACATGAACAGAGTTCTGAATGTAAATTTATGTGCAGCTATCTATGTTTACATTCTCAAGTGGAAAAGGTGAATTTGTACATTTAGAATGCATTTATCTCAGAAACAAAGGTCACAGACTTTTTTAGTTTACGGACCCACCATGGCCAAATACTCATGATAAGATCCCTGGAAATAAATTTGTTTATTGTTCTATCTTGCATGTGTACATGTTCATAGAGTAATCTGCTTTCGTACACATTAAAGGGAAAGTCCACCCTGGTATTTACATTGTAGTTGATTTGAATAAAAGCAGAAACATGAGAGAAGCAAATTAGTGAAAGTTTGAGCAAACTCTGATAAGAAATAAGAAAGTTATGAATTTTTGAAGTTGTAATCAATCAAACACAAATTGGCAACTCCGTGACATATCTTGCAAGGTCCTCTCGACCTCTTCCATTTGCCCGGTACTAAAAAAAAATTACAAATTACCATTTTCTCTATAGAAAATATTCAAACATACTGTACATGTACATGTACATGCATCCTAAATATAATCATTGCATCAAAACCTGTGTGAAACAAATTTATTCCTTCATTAACTACATGTAAAGGAAATTGAAATTCTTGAAATTTTCTGTACATAGAAAATGGGAGAGGACCTCGCAAGATGTTGCTATTTTGTGTTCGATCGATTACAACACTGTAAAGATTCATCTTTCTTATTTCTTTTTGGAACTTGCTCAAACTTTCCTTAATCTGTTTCTGTCATTTTTCTGCTTTCATTCAAATTAACTAAATACGTTTACCAAGGTGGACTTCCCCTTATTAAGTAACCTTGTATTAACGTACAGTATGTACATGTATATGCATTTCCTGTCATTCATGTTTTAATCAAGTGCTGTACATCTATGGAATTCCTGTTTTCAACAAAACAATTATTGGTGCTTTTCTATCAAAATAATTTGGGTTTTGAACTGAATGAAGGATTCTTCTCTCTAACCAGTGGTTTGAAAGTCAAAATAGTGCTAGCTAAATTCATATGTACATGTACATGTACATGTACATGTTTGATTCCCAGAAAAAATGGCTGTCGGGCACTGCTTGAATGATTACAAAATAAGCTCTTAATTCTCTTTTAATTCTCTGCAGACCTCTCAATATGAAAAATGTCGATAAGAATGAAGTACATATACATGCTTTCAGCATTCAGCAAATAACAATTTCTTTTCTTGGGCTTGCATGTCATAATTTGTATCTCTGCAGGTTCCCCAAATTACGATTGAACATGGATGAATGCTTTAGGAGTCACATTATCAAGAGATAGCAATTGATTTTGGGTGGATTTGGCTTGAATCCATGTACTTTACTGTTTTATATTGATCATATATATTTTGTACATGTAAGAATGTGTGGATGTTCAGAGTTCTATCATAAAACATATCTCTTGGTACAAAAAAATCTACTACAAATGTACCTTTCTCACACTACCTGTACCTGTAACTGTACTGTTCCTGTAAAGTTTACTACTTCCAAACTCCAACAAATTCACTTCTCCCTGCATGCCTACATGTATGTTTACAAGTATTGTATGATTATTTAGATGAAAGAAGAATGATTCCTAGATACTGCTTACTCTGGACCATTTCAGAGGAAATGTTCATACATTGAATTGATATAATTTGATGGTATCACCCAATTTATATTGTTTGTTTCCCAAACTAACAGTGGTGTGCCTGTATAGTGCACATTGAAATGTGAAGGTTATCTGATCATGGAATGAGAGGAAATACATTTTTTTCTTTTCCTTCCCACTTTACCTTAATTCACCAACTGTAAACATTGTGTTTTTAACCCATCGCCTACGGAACATGTTCATATATATTAAGCCTATGGGAATGAGAGAATTCATTTAGGAACGAGTTTACCTTCATGACAGTTGAAAGTTAAAACTTAATGTTTTCACAATGGTAATTATAAGTGTGAACACACTGTACCTTACCCATCTTTTCCATACACAGGAAACACACCACCTCCTGTGCTAGTGGATCCCAACGTTCAGACAGACAACCCTCTTGGTAAGGTCATTGACGATATCATCAAGGCAGAGCATTACCTAGAGTCTGTATTCCAACCCAAGCTAGAGAATTCCAACCCAAGGGCCAAGCAGGTCGGATCAAACATCTTCAGTAAATTCTCAGCGTGAGTATCAAGATGGATTTTTTTCTTCCTCTGCTAGAGGTCCTATGGTCAATAAAGGTTTGGGCACTGCATGCTGGATCAGAGAGTCTAGGTTGAAATCTCACCCATGTTTGGGATTGTTCTGATTACTGATCAATACTCACAAACTGTCCAGGAACAGCATCAGAACCGTGGCTCTCCTGAAGCATCTGGTTTTCTTTGTAGCGTGTTTTCAGATCACAGGATATAAGGAAATTATTTCAGTTGGTGTACAAAATTCACATAATTGTCATTCCAGTTTCATTAAATAACGAAGATGGAGTAGTTTCCTATGAAAGAAATGGAAGTACATGTACATGTGTATGGCATCCCAATGAAGAGAATATTCTGAATTTCTCAAGAAAATCACGGTTATTTATGTTGCAGAACCGTTATAATCGTCAGTCTTCTATTGATATCTTAATAAATTTCGTTGATTATTCTACACACTGTATAGGATAATTTCTAAAACATGTTTAAATTTATATGCTTTGACAGATTGATGAAAAACCAGGACAAATCCAAGAGGGAAACCCTGGTGAACAGACTAAGGGCGGAGCTGAAGAAACTGGATGATTTCCTGAAGGATACTTCAGAAGATGATGAACTTTCCCCGGGACTTTACCTTGAAGGAGATAACTTCACACTAGCAGACTGTGATCTTCTGCCAAAGCTGCATCGTGTTGACGTCGCATGCAGATACTTCAAGGTAAGGGATCAAAAGAGAAAGAAAGCACACTCATTCTCTCTCTCTCTCTCTAGGGGCCGTATCCATAGACTATGGCTATCATGATGTTCCATGACTCTCTGTCTCTAGCCTTCTCCATCAGTTCTACCTCCTGGCACTTGACTCCTCTCTCTTTAAAGATAAAGCTGAGTTCTGGGCCCTGTTTCATAAAACTTGTCATCAATGACAAGTTGCAATAACTGTTTTAAGCTACTGAAATCCTTGCATCTGATTGGCTGAGAGCAAATTTGTCAGTAAAAATCACCGACAAGCCACTTGATGAAACGCCCCCCTGGTCATGAGAGGGAATTGTGAAAGAAACTGTCTCAAAGCAATTGGGAAAGGTTGATTATATAGCACATGAGAATTGGTGTATGCTGTAAGGTTTTGGAATCACCAAAATGATAAGAAATTGACTCAATCCTGCTGAGAGTCACATGCACTGCACACAGAAATGTGTAGATGGGACTACACACAAATGTTCGGCCCGAACATTTCAGCTGTTTTTTGTCATATTTTGAATATGAGAGCATTTGAAGAGCAATCCTTTTCAGGGGAAATATCTACTATGATATTCTTCCAAACTAACATAAAAAGAATGAGAAAGCTCACAAATTATTTTTCACCTTTCCCAGAATTCAATCTTCCCTTTAAGCCACTTCTTCATTGGATCAATTTAAAGTACTCTTCTTCTTCCTCAACTCCTCTTCCTTTCGATCTTTCCTGTCAGTGCCAGGTTTAAAGGTTTTCTAAGATTTTCTAAGAGAGCAGCTGGCTGGAGCAAGGGTAATAGTAATACTTTGTAGGCGCCTTGAGCATCACCTGGAATGGATATGTGCGCAATATAAATGTAGATCTAGCTATTATTGTTGCTGTTGTTGTTGTTATTATTGTCCCCGCCGAAGGAAGTTCGCGAGGGGACTATGAAACGGGCTCCGTACGTGTGTGCGTGTGTGTGTCCGTCCGTCCGTCCGTCCGTCCGTCCGTCCGTCCGTCCGTCCGTCCGTCCGTCCGTCCGTCTGTCCGTGTGTGCTCAAATGTTAGAAAATGCTACTTCTCCGTCATTTCTTGGCCGATTTTGATTCCGATTGTTTTATCTGATAGGGCTGGGTGGGGGCTTCCAAACTTCTACACAGAATTTTGAAATTCATTAATTATGCAAATTTATGCAAATTTATTCAAAAGTGACGAAAAATGCTACTTCTCCTCTATTTCACATCGGATTTTGATTCCGATTGTTTTATCTGATAGGGCTGGGTGGGGGCTTCCAAACTTCTACACAGAATTTTGAAATTCATTAATTATGCAAATTTATGCAAATTTATTCAAAATTGACAAAAAATGCTACTTCTCCTCTATTTCACATCGGATTTTGATTCCGATTGTTTTATCTGGTAGGGCTGGGTGGGGGCTTCCAAACTTCTACACAGAATTTTGAAATTCATTATTCATGCAAATTTATGCAAATTTATTCAAAATGCTGAAGGTTCATAATGTTTTCATGTTTTATATTTCAGTTGTATACATGCATTGTTGGTATTCTCTTCTTTTGCATGCAGTAACATTATTATTTTATTCACTCAAGTTTTTCACTAAAGTTTTAAGGTTCAGGCTAGTTAATTTCCACAGATCTGCACTTCCGGCGGGGACATTTATTACGCATTGCGTAATTTACTCATTCACTTGTTATTAATTTGTTATGGTATTCTTTTTGTCATGTATGTATCCAGTACCCAGAGGTAATGGAAGGCTTTGAAGCTGTTCAGAGGTATCTGACGACCTGGAGGGAAACACCAGTCTACCACATCATCAGATACGAAGACAAAGAAGTCTACAACACCTACCGCAGTGTTGTCATGAAATCATAACACCATTGCGTGGCAGCAACAACAACTGGCGAAAACAACAACAATAATAAAGGGAAGCGAGAACGATTGAGTGATGAAATCCACCAAGTAGGCATAGATGAGACCGGTATTATCATGAACCAACACTGTAAAAATAGGCCATTCTACATCATACTTTCCACTGATAAAAAGTTTGGTAGTGAATCGCCATCGTGAGTGGCTATTCCATATCTTTATGAGGGTAATGGGGCGCTGTGAGCAACCGCTGCATGGTGGATATGAGTACTATAAAAGAATCAAATGTTATTATTGTCATTAATTCATCTACACCTCGTAGTAATTTCCCATCATTACCATCATCAGGTTAATGACAATTGAACCGATATTCAAAATATTCATTTTTTGATATTTGATTCCGTTCATATCTTAATCAAGTCCATGTAATAATCACTTAATGTGGTAAAGACTAAAACAACCAAAACCCAGGATTAAACTGAGTTGGAAATTCATTTTGAATGAAAACTTCATTGGCTATTTAAAAACTGGAGGCCTACTTTTACTGTGTTAGGTGACAGCATTTCTATGAAAAGTAAAGTTCTTTTCATTGAATAATTGGTTCTGAAATGGAGAAATCATGTGCATGTATTATAGAATATCCACTCATTTTATGCTGAAAATTATGTCTTGAAATTGTGGTATATGACTTTACGTATTTTATTTGCATATTTACTTGGGGGATATGATTACAGGATTTTATTGATAAACTACCGTACATGAAAATAATTGTCAAATACATATATTTTGATTTAGTAAGAGAAGAGGGCAAGAAATACCAACTAGATTATTGGTAAGAACTATTAAGATATAAGCACCTTTTTTAAGTTAACACTTTACATTGTGATAAAGTTGCATTTATACCGTACTTCATGGCAGCATAAATTTATAAATAAATAATGGGATAGCTTTCAGGATGTATACATTTCTTTATATATTGCATTTATTCTAACGTTGTTTGTAACCATTTTATTTTAACTTCATCCATCCATCCCTCATATATGATATTTAGCTTCCTAAACATTGCAAATAATAATAATTAAAACACTCATACAGTCAGAAATAAGCTAGGCAGTCTCCTCCCAAACCCTTTATAAATTTTTTAACATATATGACTTCAAGTATATGTTTCGGATTGATTCACAATCTATCGTACACCATGATGCTATATATGCTATTCTATAATAGGAATACCAGACTTCGAAAAACAATACCTGCCGTAAAAGTGAGACCTTTTAAATATGAAACCAAAGACAGTGATGTACAAATATATGTGATTCTGTAAATTCTATTGAACAGTCAATTAAAAAAATGATTTGTGTTCTCATCGAAGGGAATTTGTATGTAGTGTGAATGCTTCTTTCATTTGGGGACTACTTTCTTGTTTTAGCTGTTTTAATATTAATCCATGGTGGTAAAAAAAAAAAAAAAACAGTGCCAAATTGATAAAAGAAGCCAATCTTTAATTCTGGAACGGCATTTGATAATTTGACAAGTACCGGTATACATGTACATGTGCTGTGACTGAATGAAGAACCTTAGCTGCCCTAAGTAAATTATTATACCTCTTTTGTTTTGTTATATTATATCATCAATATCAAGGCATTTTGCTAGGTATGCACATTTTTGCGCAAGGTAGTTCGCTGTTTTAATATCTACTTACTTATTCACGTATTCATGGAAATTGATGGAAAAGCAGATAATTAGTTTCTGCCCTGTTTCATTTTGTGTTGGGTTGTCATGTATTCCATTTTCCTTTACAGTCCTGTCTGTTTATAGATCATCCAACTGTCATCCAGTCTTATTTGTTTTGTATCTTCATGAAATAAACATATAACCATATATTACAGAGAAAAATGTTACCTTCATTGTACATGAATGTATTACATGGAATGCCGGTAAGGGGATGCATATATATAGGATTATTGTCTTGCAAAGTACAGTTATAGTTGTGTAGAATAAGGAAGTATTTTCAATTTGCCCAGTTTGAGCACTAGATAAAATACAATGTATTGTATGTAAATTGTCAACTAAATGCATTTGTCAGCATTGTAAACTTTAAGGAGTACATAAACATGTAGGAGTACATGGATCATGCCCCTTGTGTTTATTTTATGAAACCTCATCAATCGCAGACCAAACCTAAAAATGCTGTATAAACATACTTTTCTGCACTATCCAATCATATTTTTCTGCTGTAGAGTGTTATAGACCTTATGTGAGGCCTAATTTAGATTCAAGTACTTTTGTCATAAATACTCCCCATCTATATTTACCCAAAATGCTCTTATAAATGTATGTTTTGGCAAGATTAATGTTTATCGTTAGGAAAAAGTATTGTGGCTTATCATGTATGTATGATGAACAACAACTGACTGCATGAAGCCATTGCCTTGAATTATTCTTTTAGATTTCTTTAATATTTTTATCTGACGTATTTGAGAAAGAGCACGTTTAGGCAGTGTTGGATGGTTTACAACTTTTACAAGAAAGACTTTGTCAGAATATGGTAAATCAACTCATCCATTTTGTTTTACAATGAATGTAAATTGTGTTATTATTTCTACTCTATTTTAATCTAGATAGGTTCAGGATTGGTAAAAGACGAATTGAAATACGATATGGGAGCACATTGTGTGCACAGGGAAGTGACTTAACGTTTTGCTTATAATTGAAATATGGCACTATCTTATCTTTGTTATCACTTCTATTACTCTGTAAAAAGATATTTCTGTGAAAATGATTGATGCTAATTTTGAGAGATTGTGGTAGATATTTCCTTTTTAAAATTTCCCACCATCACCAAAAAGTGTAAAAAAATGTAACGACTTTATGAAGGTGATATTTGAAAATTGTTGTATTTACTTTCTCACTTTCTAGCAGGTATAGTACATCAGTAATCGGTCTACATGATAGGTTATGTATTAATCATGTATAGTCTTTGTTGGTATTTAATCTTGTACATAGAATATTTCACTTTGATTTTAAAAGTTAATGAGAAAATGATGTACATGCCTATGATTTGGCTTTTTGTGATAAAATGGTGTTATTTTTCTATTCTTTTGTTCTATACACACGTGAAATTTGAAAATCATGTAGATTTCTTTTTCCACTGACAATTTGTTTTTTGTGTTTTCAAAATATATTTGGAATTATCTCATTCGTGTGGGAACAACATTAAGTAATGTTTGAACAATATTCATGTACAGAGACTATTTGATTTAATTTTAAGTAGGTAGGCCTATTATGTAGTAGCACACAATTTTTAAACTCTGTTCAATTCTTGGCAGATTCTGTAAGCTCTAAGTTGCTATATACCTCAAAGTTCTAACTAGAAATCTCAGTATCACACCTGTTATGAAATGGTATTTACTATTATCCATTTTTCTCTGTGATAATACACTTGTATTTAGAAACCTATCGTAGTTCTATATTGGCCTTACTTTTCTTTTAAGACTTTCATATACTGTTAAAAGATATCATCATGATGTACTTGTGTAGATAAATGTCCTGTCACCCAACTCTGTAATTTTCTGGTATAAACCCATTTCTTATGGCTTAAACATTGTTGCTTTTGAATTATCTAAGTTTAGATTCTTCTAAAAAGATTAGATCTTCAGAAGATACTACTTGAGGCATTCATGAAAAACTTTCCAATATCCAGTACTCGTAAATTGTACTAGAATGATAAAAGTACTATTAACCAGGTGGATATCTTGTACGGTCAATTTTAACATGAGTTAAAAGTATGACTTATGTTTGGTTGATATCTGATCGTTCATTGAAATAATTTTGTGATAATGAAAGTACTTAATTTGTTTCATTTTAGAGAAGAATGATTGAATTAACAAAAATGCAATGGGACAAATACATGTAAAGTAAGATTTATGTGGCTTATTTCATGAACCAGTATGGATACATATAGTAGGGTAATGCATTGCCTGTACAGATCTGCTATCAGAAAATTTTGTTCCTAAGTTGTCACTTATACAAAATCATTACATCACTACACTTCAATCTGCTCTAATATTCTTTTCAATTCAGCAATATAACACAGCTGCTGTCTGCTCTCTGTTTGGGTTTTGTAATCAATATTGTAATGCAACCATTTTTTTTTTCTTTTTATTTACTCTCAATTATGGTGATTTACATTATTTGGTTTCAAATTCATGTTATTATTTTGGTGTTGGGATCATTGTACTTTCTCCTAGTTTCTCATTTCTTTGGCTTATCTGATCTACATATATGAGCGTATGTACTCTTCTCTGCTAGTTAATGTAGTGTCGTTACTCACAGCTGTATCTGAATCATAAAACAATGCCATTATACCATGTAACCCAATTTGATCTCCAAAGTTGTGTGATATTTTGTGTGATATTTTGTGTCGAGTGGTAACATACAGTGTGAGTCTCTAAAAAGGAAGCCCAGATTCAGCTCTAAACAAGTTTGCTATCTGTACATATAAATTTAATCAAAGATATCATTGTAGCCTATCATGTTTCCTTTTATTTGACACATTGATCAATAAAGTTTGACCATAGACAGCTGAAAAGAACATTTTTCCTGATTCATGTCAAATTTTCCTCTGCCCAAGTTTAAAATGAAATGGATGGTCAACCCGAGGGTGGTTCAGTGTTCCCCATTCCAGTTGAATGCATTCAAAAAGATTGAAGTAATTCCTGGAACCATTTAGCCCAAACTTCGGCCAAGACGATTTTGACATGCTTTTTAAAAATGGCCAGTGCTCAGTCTTCCATTATCGCATTTTGGTGAGCTGTCTATCAAATTATTATACATGTACACGTAAGAGATTTCACTTGTTTTAAAGATAATGGGGCTGTAATATGGGTTTCCTTTTTATTGACTCACACTGTATATTGTGTCTTCATTCATTATGCATCGTAACAGAAAATGGAGTTTGAAGCCTTGAGATCCTTTCAGTTTAGGTTCCACATAATTTGTCATCATTTTCAACTTAATACAAAACCACAGCATTTGAAGAACATAAGGAGTTTTATCGTAGTACACATTTATAGGGTCCATGTTGTCTGATACAAGTACGATGAAACAAATTTACAACCAGCAATTAACTGATAGAACAGATTTCTTAACTGGGTATATGTTATTCGTGATGAAGAATCTCTATATAATCAGATGGAATCATTATTTAATTATCTGTTATACTCAGGGTAACTCTTTAAAAAAAATAAGTAATAGAGTAATATCAAGTATTATTTACATGTATCACATCTCTATATATGATTCATAGGATAATTACCTTACAAGTATATACTTGCTAACTCATGATATTTGGAAAGTTGAACATTTTCCACATTTAAAAAAAATAATCTTGAATCGGGCGTATGTGTTAATCAACTGGCCCAGAGATGCAAGCACTCCAGGTTACTCTATGTGCATAATTTCTATCACTGACATTGACATCATATACTAGTACATACATGTACATGTAGGTAGGCGTGACCGTTGGCTATCTACCAAAGCATTTTTAAGACCAACGCCCATTCAGTATCACTTTCAACCATGATCACTCAAGGCTTGTTCACACATGACTGGTAAACGGCCTCAAGTAACCGCCTCGGTAAACCAAATGACAGAAGCATACTCTGTATCTTTCACACAGATAAGTGAGTACCAGTAGGGGCCTTTGTCGCTACTTTTTTGCTATTTACTTCGAAGTAAAATAGTTTTTATTTTGCCTTGGAGGTTTTGGTTACATGTTATTTTTATAAAGGTTCTTAATTCTGAAAGTGACATAGGTTTCATAATTCTGAAAATGCACTGGAACCCTTTATCATTTTTTTTTTAAATTTAGGAAAAGTGAGTGCCCCTGCATTTTTTTAAAGGCAGTTTGCTTCGTCATAATTATGGGAACAAGGCTTTACTTGAACTCATCTGGAGTATGGAGGTGTATGGTGTCAAGATCAATCAAGCTAGCCACAGGTTTGGGTGTGACTCGCGGGAAGATTAGATGTGGGTGGTCAATGTTTATGGCGAGTATGTGAGATGGAAGAAGGTGGGGTGAGGGAGGGAGAGAGAGAGAGAGAATGAATGAATGATTTTATTCACCAACAATAACATTATGTGTACATGATTTGTCATACAGTAATACTGTTACAAGATTGAAACATATAATAGCTGGTAAATGGGACCAGAAAATAGCACATGTGCTAGTCGAGCCTGGCCCCTCTACAAAGTTTACATAGTAGATGATATTAATTCCATTACAAACATAACAATTACAACAACTTACATAGATATCTTGGTGTTACATGTACATGTACATGCACATTTACATATTGAACAAAACATAATACTTATTGACTTAAAAGATGTTCTTTTAACGATTTCCTAAAACTGCTTCTGGATGATTTTAATTTAATATCGGTTGGTATTTTATTCCATAAATCACTTCCTACAAAAGAAAGAGAAAATTGTCCTTGGGTAGTCCTTAATTTGGGTAAATGTACCCGTCGACCTGTTTTTTGTCTCGTTGAATAATTGTATTGTATCGTATCACAATAATCTATCAAAGAGTGGGGTAAGTTATTATTACTCAGGTCATACATGAAGGTTCCTACACATAAATAGTGCATATCAAACACATTGAGGATCTTTAAAGCTCGAAATAATTGGCGAGTATGAGCTCGCCAGTGGCTAAATGTGATGGCACGTACTGCCATCTTTTGACTGCTAAATAAACAATTTAAGCTACTTTTGTATGTACTCCCCCATACCTCGATTCCATAGGTTAGATGTGGCTCTATGAATGCTTTATACAATAAGACTAATGTATATTGGGGTACAACATGTCGCAGGCGGAATAAAATTCCAACGCTTTTCCGTATACATGAATTGACAGCTCGAATATGATTGTGCCAAGTTAAATGTTTATCAATCGCTATCCCCACAAAAGTTGCTTCATCAACCTCTTCAATTACCTCTCCACCAATTTCTAGTCTACCAGATAGTGTGATTTTCCTCCTTCTGCTGCTAATTAACATAAATTTTGTCTTCAAAGAGTTGATGGTAAGCTTATTTGCAATGCACCATTCTTGTATTTTCTTTACATTGATATTTATTTCATTGGCAGAGAGAGAGAGAGAGAGAGAGAGAGAGGGGGGGGGGGGGAGAGAGATTGGAGTGGATGCAGTCAAACAGGTTTTATGTTGTGTGGTGTTTTGAAAAAAATCTTAAAATTTTTAACAATATGCAGAGCAAGGGAAGAGAAAATAAAGAGAAAGAGAGAGAAATAGGGAGATATAGGTATAGAGAGAGAGAGAGAGAGAGAGATAGATAGAGAGTAATCAAACAAAATAGAAATAAATACTTTGAAACAGAATTAAGATTATGACAAAGATTAAGAGAAAGGGTGAGAGAACCTGAGAGAGAGAGGGAGAAAGAGAGATAGGGGAGGGGGGGGGGATTTATTAAACACATGAAGGGTAGCAATAGAGAGGTGAAAGGGGGTTGATACATGACTTAAAAAAAAAAAAATGCAGAATCATATAGAAGAAACGTTTTTATTTTTATTTGAATTTTATGTCAAAACCTCGGGGCCCCATGATATATGGGAAGGACATGGAGTTCTTCCCTAACACAGGGATGCAGCTGATAATATCCTTCTATATCACTCTATCTGGCAAATATATTATGATGATAAATGACTGCAAGTGTTGTTTACCAGCCTACTACATGAATATTCATGTAGAGCCAAATTGATTAACAGATCGACTGTTGACTAGCCTTATATACATGCATAATGCATCTCAGATAGGGTAGGGGCGATATTCTGGGGATTGTATACATGTATACACTTAGATATTATATTCCACCTGTAACAATTAACACATTCCTGTCACAGAGATGAAGACTTTGGTGTATTCCACCTGTAACAATTAACACATTCCTGTCACAGAAATGAAGACTCTGGTGTAAAGAGATTGACAGTACATGAATGATGGCAACATTTCAGGTTAGATAAAAAGCTGGCTGCAGCCTCGCTGCAAGGGATCCTGACAGCTAGGTCATTTCACTGATTGCATCAAAAGAACAAATTTTCTGTGATAAACGGGGGAGCGTTTCATCAAGTTTTTTGTCAGTGATTTTTACTGACAAATTTGCTCTCAGCCAATCAGATGCAAGGATTTCAGTAGCTTATAACAGTTGTCGGTAAAGATCACTGACAAAACACTTGATGAAACGCTCCCCTGGTCTAATCTCAGTAATCCTGAAACCTATGAAGTTACAAGCAGCTTAGGCTAAAATATGAATGTAGAAAGTTGGCCTAACAATATGGTCATTGGGAAAAAAAGAATCTGAGAAAGATGGGTTAAAGAAAGGCTAAGGCGAAACAGATAGAGAGAGAGAGAGAAATAGAGAGAGAGAGAAATAGAGAGAGGGTAAGAAAGAATTACAGAATTACAGAGAGATACATGTGGAGGGAGAGAGACAGACAGACAGAGACAGAGAAAGAGAGAGAGAGAGAGAGAGAGAGAGAGAGAGAGAGGGGCTGTGATGGACTGATGAGGAGTGGTTGGAATGGGTCAAAGAAGAGAAAAACAAATTGGACCATCGTGAGAAAACATGAACTTCATGAATTACTGAACGACAACACCAAATGTTTGTATTTTTCATGTACAGAAAGTCTCTTGTTTAACAGTTTTTACTCATACCCACTCTACTATTCTTCTTCAACAAAGTCAATGCTTCAGTGTATTGATATACTTGACCCCTCAATTGAGGACCCCTTGTCAACAAAAGCTATTCTGAAAAGGTTACCATCCAGATGACCTACAAACAGTAACCTTCAAATTTGTCATTATGTACATTGTAGATCGTTCCAGCAAATGTTTGCACATTTCTTTAAAGCATATTGTATATTGTATTGTACACATAAAACCAAAAAATGGCTCTCTGTATACTAGGCTAGTCAACACTATGAACAATCAGAATTGGAAAAAAAGGAGTAATGATCTTCAATATTATCACAGTACAAATCATGATTCATTATAATGAAGTATTTTTTGTATAAGTCATTGTGCTTGTTGTGTTATGTGTTGATCTTAAACTTTTTAATGTTAATGATACAAATGTTACATTATTCATATCAAATGCACTTTATGACTTAACTAGATCATGGTAGACATGTATAATGTTCTCATGATAAAGATTTGTGTTGGACATCTTCTAAAAACAGATGCACTTCCACCAAGGCAGAAAAATATTTATACATGTACTACAAAACAACATGCTTGCAACTCAATAGATTCAAGCTGGAGAAGGAGAGCAACATATATTTGGATTGATTACTTCATCCTAATGACACATGAGATTCCATTAGAGGTCAGAGGAGATCTTGAGTCTGCCTCCGATGTGAAAGGGATCCATTGTCTGCAAAAGGTATCCAGAGGTTTCTGCTATAAATAGAGTTTGGTTGTTATGTCATTACAGGGGAATGGTACTCACTGGTGTACCGGTGTGCATTAAAACGTTATGTCTAATCAGATGGAAGATGAATGCTAAAACAGATAATCATAGGTGGTCAATGATTCTAGGACAACTACCCCCTGGAAAACTACCCCCCGGACATGCATCTACCCCCCTGGATAAGTACCCCTGGACAACTATTCCCCACGGACAATTACCCCCCAGGACAATTACCCCCCAGGAAAAATTACCCCCCCCATAAAATGACGATTACCCCGATTCTCCCCCCCCCCCCCGGACAACTAACCCAGAATCCGGGGGGGGGGGGGGGGGGTAGTTGTCCTGGGGGGTAATTTTCCGGGGGGGGGGGGTAGTTGTCCGGATACTGTCAATAAATAATGAAAATTTTTCTTTCATTTAATTTCTTGTCATTGAACCATCCCCACCCAACTCCATTCTCCCTTTTTCTCTCTTTTCATGTTTTTGCAAAACAAACACAGAAATGATCTCTTATTTGGATCCCCATCTGTTTTATCCTGCCCCCATCTCTCTGTCTGTCTGTTCTCTCTTTCTCTCCCCCCCCCCTCATATTTCACTCTCTTTAATCGATTCTCGTCTCCCATGACTTTCTGACTGGCTACACACACACCAAAGTACATTCACATCATTCTGCAGTGTATAGAACATCCATGTACATATTTTCCAATATAGTTATGAAATAAAACAATGTTTTGAATATAACAACCAAATCAAGAAGTGTGTACAAATCATTCATGTAGTCAGCTCCACACTTTCACAAAATCTCACTCCTCCTCATCACCTACATGCCACAACTATGCAAAGACTTTTAACAAACAAGAGTTGCATCATAAGAGGATATTGTCCAAAAAAAGCAAATGAGTACTTTTAATAGAATTCAAACCCTTTAAGGCATCATGCATACAGTGTCATGAATGCATGTTTACTCTAACACAAATCTCTTCTTTATATACACAGTACTGGGAGCAGCAACTTGATGGGTGAAATGTTTTGAACTAGAATTTCTCCAAATTAATGGATACATGAAACTCATGAGAATGTTCAGTAGAGCATATAAAGATAACGTGACGGAAACCTTACTTTATGAAGGAGATGAAAAGGCACCTATTGAATAGTCTTCAAGTTTTACATTTATAGAGTTCACCTTCAGGTAAAACTACAACATGTATACCTTACAGGAACAACACAACTACATGTACTTAAGTAATTAACAACACACAAATGAACACCCAGCACACAAAGCAGTGCATGAAACCATACATGACAGGGCCTTTAAAGGGGAAGTCCATATGGAAAAAAAAGTTGGTTTCATTTAATGCAGAAAAATGAGAGAAATAGATCAGTGAAAGTTTTGAGAAATTAATCAAGAATAAGGAAGATATCAATTTTTTAAAGTGGTAATCGAGGAAATGAAATTGGCAACTCTTTGTACTCTTTGAGCACCTCTCCCATTTGCTTTGTACATGGAATTCCACAAATTTCCTTTTTCATAGTTGCTGACGAAGAAATACATGTGTAATTCTTTTCCACAGAAAGGGTTAGAAAACACACACACAAAAAACAACAACAAACATATCTAATAATATATCTAGGGTACAGGTATAATGAAATATTTTCTGCAGAAAAAATGGAAATTTATAAAATTTTTAGTGCAGAACAAATGGGAAGATGCTAAAAAGTTATGCCAAGGAGTTGCCAATTTACATTCAACTGATTAAAATCTTTAAAAATGCATAATTTTCTTACTGTTTATCAGATTTTCCTCCAAACCATCACTGATCTGTTTCTCTAATTTTCCTGCTTTAATATAGTGAAATTATTTTCAGAGTGGATTTTCCTCTTTTAATGACCACTTCAAAATCAGAATTAAGATTTTCAATTGATGGGAACAATGATCAACAAGCCCTATGGTTGCCCCAGAGAAAAGCAGTTTTTCATGTGAAGATAGGGGCATGGTGCCCATGCTCAAAAGAAAAGAAATCTGCTTCTCAATCCTGCATAATACAGTGAATAGCCGCAACAAAGTTGATTAATAATTCAGCTGGTCATGACAGATGATCCTCCTATTCTTTCTCAAAAATTAAATTACATTACCAGCAGTTATGAAAGGTCACATACATGTATGGTCATTTCTGTAGTCTAACTTATACTACACATGTTAAGCCCATCACACACTATACGATCGGATTTCTAAGAAAATGTAATAACATTTGACATAAACATTTGAACATAAAAAATATTTTTTAGAAAGGTTCTAAATAGTCACATAGATAGTGAAATCGAAAATACCGCCTACTGTGAACTTTCTAGTCGGAGGAAAGGCCAAATCGGCTCCAATTCGTAGTGACGTCAGAGCAGTCCTATGATTGTCTACGACTTTAAACTGATTTGGCTCTTATTCCATATATAATTTTGACAGCGCACCAAAATCTGATGTTTAGTATTCATATTATTGTTCAGAACCTGAATCAGGTAGATTTTATTTGTGAAAATGCCCATATTTAATGCTATTGTGATTTATTTCCAAAATCGGATCATAGTCGAAAGTAGTGTGTGGTCGGGCTTAAAGAAACTCTTGTCCTGCAATGTCTATTTAAAAGAAAAGCAACAACCCAAAAGCAAAAAAAAAGAACATTTCAATTCAATCTGAAGTGAACAGTACATTACAAGACTTTTCATGTGAAGAAAGGATAATATTTGTTAAGAGCCAGAAGGGCACTATCCCTGGGTTAACCCTTTCGAGACAATTGACCACATTTTGTGGTTTGGCTCAATAACTTTGATTCAGAGCCCTACAAAATTTACCAGATACATGAGCAGAAAGAGCAAACATTTCTGCACACACTGTGTCCATTTTTGTTGCATGACCATATTGCCTTTGATGCCAGGAATTTTTAAAAGGAGAATAAGCATTAAAATCCTTAAATTGGCAACACATTGAGAGGTTCAAAATCATTGTTTTTTAAAATCAAAATTGGCAATTTTTTCAATCTTTCGTCAGTTCCTAACCATGTATGTTGTTTCCAAAGACATTAGATTTTATTAGAACCATGTAGCATTAAAAGCAAAAATATTATTGTTGCCAATTTGAAGAACAAACTGTGATCAATTTAGCCCTTAAATAATTCTCATGAAAGGGTTAGGACATGAGTTAACATCTGCTTCTCAGTAGATGTGATATATTCAAATTGCCCTCCATGCAAGACATGAATTTCAAACTTGCTTGCCAGCCATCACATTTTCATTGCCTCAGACAAGACATGGGCAAGAAGGCTCTATATCACACACGACATGCCAGCCTGCATGCTTTCAAAGGTATAGCAAAATGTGTTCTGAATTTACCCCAAATATAGATAGAACTACATGTAACTACTACATGATCAGACCTCACATACACAATCAGCCAAAAAGCCGGACATCTGTCAATGGCTTAGTATATCCCCGACTACTGTAACTTCATTCTTACATCTGTTCAGGGCTAGAAGGGTGCTAACTCTGCAAGAAAGTAAGGTATAACTGAGTTAACGCCCTTCTGGTTCTCAGCACATATGCATGTATGGAGGGATATCAAATGAAGAATTGCAAATCTGGATGGGGCATGGAAACTGGGAAAGGCAAAATCGCAGTTATCTGTGATTCGACACTGCAGGCCTGATTGCCGCTGTAATCTATCCACAATTTATGTTGTATACCGGATTGATTTCTCAGCAGTACAGATAATCACACTAACCTACATGTATCTCATACATGTTTATCCTTCTTCAAATTGAATATCCACCTGCTGCAGAAGACTCTCATGTTTCAGTGGTATTGATCACTAAAACAAGCCTTCTGAAAACACCACAAGTACCAGCATATATGAGTGGTTTCCATATGATACAGTCAATTCACTTGGCACACTGTCATAATACAGTACATTAAAGATGAAGTTGAGTTCTGCACATGTGATCACATTGAGAAAGAAACTCTTAAAGCCATCATGTCTACATAAGAATAGACCTGTTCATAAAGTTATTCAAATTTATGGATGTTTCTTTCCTGGTGACCTAGTAATGAGGTATTCCATTGTTATTAATGAATGAACTACAATACTTGGAATCCAGTTTGCATATATATTACTTGTTGCTATGTCTGACAAGCCTCTGACAAGCTTTTAAAAGTATGCATAAAATTTGAATATATTTGTGAATAGGTCTATTGGTGTATACTGCGAGGTTTTGGAATCATCAAACTGATAAGAAATTGACCAAATCTTGTTGAAAAGTACATGCACGGTACACAGATTTCAGCTATGTCTTATCATATTTCGAATATGACGGCATTTGCACGGAACATTTCCACCGTAACGTTCTTCCAAACTGACATAAAAAGGAATGAGAAAGCTCACAAAATTATTTTTCACCTTTCCCTTAACTCATCCTTCTCTTTAATCTATCATTCAATAATGTATACATGTTTATCACCTCCTCAAATTGAATATCCACATGTTGCAGAAAACACTCATGTTTTATAGATGAATTAATCACCAAAACAATAAATCTAAAAACAGCAAAAGTACCTCCAATTTTTTTAGTGATGTCCTTATGATACAATTAATCTACTTGGCACACTGTCATAATACAGTTTATAAATATTAAGCAATGTATTAAATTTAGGGTTACACACATGGAAGACGGAGAAATCATCTGTAAAAGTCAAAGGAAATTGAACAAAGTGAAAAAGAGCACCACTGTATAATATAATCAGAGATTAAAGGTAATCATAGTCTGGATGGCAATGAGCAGACTATTCAGCCAATGACTGCAAAACATTATACATGTATATACAGTGCGAGTCAATAAAAAGGAAACCAGGATTCAACCCTGAATAGTGTTGCAATCAGTACATATAGATTTCATCAAACTACTCACATTGTAGCCTATCATGTTTCCTTTGATTTGATGCTTTGATCAATAAAATCCAATCTGGATAGCTGAAAAGTAACATTTTTACTGATTCATGTCTAATTTGCCTCTGCCCAAATTTTGAATGAAATGGAAGGTCAACCCAAGGTTGGTTGAATGATCTCCATTCCAGATGAATGCACTCACAAATAATAAAAGTAACTCCTGAACATCTTTCATTCCAAACTTGGGCAAAGACGATTTTGACATGCTATTTAAAAATGGCCACTGCTCAGTCATCAATGATTACATTTTGGTGACCAGCCTGTCAAACTAAAGGATACATTATCAACTATCTTACTATTGTAATGCATTTCAGAAATTTCCTTTGGTTTTTAAGATATTGGGGCTTATATATATAGGTTCCTTTTTATTGACTCAACACTGTATGTTAGTGCTGTCATCGACAAGCATTCTGTTAACAATCCGGTCGACAAAATGCCTTTCGGGCCGGAAGACGATATTTCGACAAAGATTCTGATAATATTGAACTATGAATTCCACATTACATATCCAATCCACTAAAGTCAACATCTGTCCAAATTCCATACTTAAATGTTTGTTATATTTGCAATACTGCTTTCTAGCTGTATGTGCTTTAAGATCACTTTTATGCCTCATTTCATCACCAACTGTTGCTGTGGTAGGCTCCCTGCAGCAGCAGTATTTTGTTCTAGCACATGAAATTTGCTGATCATGTCTTGTCGACAGCTGTCGACATTGATCATTAATTTGAGCCGCCATGTCGACAGAGAAAATTGAATTCGCTGACAGCACTAATACATTAGCAGTCATATCTGATTAAGTGTCCACCTCTGGCATATGAAACATGAAAGAGTGATTAATGAAGAGATGAATTACGTCATTAAAAATGATGTTAGGTTTTAATTAGGATAATAATTACTCTTTGTGAGTAGAGACAACACTAAATAAGAGCAATGTATTCATTAGGTACATTATATAAAATGCAGGAAGCTATACATACAGTATGTCCCAGAAAAAATTACAATCGGGATTTGGATACCGATTACGAAAGCATCTATTTGCAACATAAAAAGGTCATACTGGATAATGAAACTATAACTAATTCTCTACCAGGCATGGAAGACCCCGTCCGATTTAGTCCAATCGTCACAAAGAAATAGGGATTTATGTAAAGCATGTCATGGGTCCCTTTCTTCCATCCTTTGTCACATGGATGTTCTTGGCATTTTAATACATGAATGGAAGTATTTTGTTCACAACAGACATGTTTACTAACATATTCATATTATTTGCATACCATTTTAAGTTTGATAACAAAGGTAAATAATCATGTAAAGAATATCTTCTTAAAAAGATCAAGCTAAGTCATTTTATAAAACAGGGTCATAATTTTTTTGAATCATTCACTTTCAATTACAAATGACCAACATCATAAAAACCAACCATTTTATTTTTAAAAGGAATGATTCCTATCTTTCATCTTCAAACTAATGCCAAGAGCCCTAGATTCCTCTCTTTTTATGAAAACTTTGGTGTGAAAGCATACAATATACACTGTTTTTCTAATTTTACCTTGCAAGATTCTTATTTTTCCCTATGGAAGGTTGGCAGGTATGCAACATGTTTGGGACTCTGAAAACTGCTTATCCATTTACATTTATGATTTATTTCGTTTAGCAAAATATCTCCAAATGCCCTTAAAAATTAACAAGAAGAAGAATGATGATAATTATGTTGATAAATGAAGCATTGCCATAACAATTATACATGTAGCAGATTAAAAAACCCCAGGAAATTCTTTTTCAAACCATTTTAAAGGGTGTGGAATTGTTAATTGTGCTTTGTGCATCTCCCTTTTGTCAAAACTTGGATGGAAGGGACTTATGACATTTGTTACAAAAATCCCTATTTCTTTGTAACTACTGAAGCAAATCAGATGGGGTTTTCGCTGAGATACAGATAATTAGTTATAATATCACAATCCCAAAACACATTCTGATTAATTCGCAAGTTTGAAAGCTATTGATGCTGAAAGTCCGATTGTATTTTTTGGACATACTGGACATAATGGAGCATGGTAATTTTCACAGACTTTCTTCATATAATGAAATTTTGTTACAAAAATTGATTTTTGCCTCATCAAATTTCCATCAGATGAGAGCCACTGTATTCATCAGGTATATAAAATGCAGGAAGCTTTCTACATCAACTGGTAAGTATGGAGCATGGTAATTTTCAAAGACTTTCTTAATGTTATGAAAATTTGATACAAAAACAGAATTGCCTCATTAAGAACCCATCATATGAGAGCTGCTGTACAAAATGCAGAAAGTTATATAAACTGGTATGCAATGAGCATGGTAATTTTCAAAGACTTTCCTGATGTTATGGAAAATTGCTACAAATTGAATCTATGCCTCATTAAAATTCTATCATCATTACAAAGTAGACATAACTAGAATTAATGAGGTCCAATTAAATAGAAAGGTATTTAACCGTTTTTAGACAATTGGCCACAATTTGTGGTTTGGCTCAATAACTTTTGATTCAAAGCCCTAAAAAATATACCAGACACATGAGTAGAAAGCGCAAAAATTCTGCACACACAGTGTCCATATTTGTTGCGTGACCACATTGCGTTAGAAGCCAGGAATTTTAAAAAGGAGAATAAGCTTTAAAATCCTTAAATTGGCAACATATTAAGATGTTCAAATTCATTGATTTTTATCAACTTTTTTTTCAACTTTTCATCAAAGTTCCTAACCATGTATGTTGTTTCATACAAAGACATTACATTTTATTAGAACCATGTAGCATTAAAAGAAAGATATTTTTGTTGCCAATCAGAAGAACAAAATGTGATCAATTTAGCCCTTAAATAATTCCTGTCCTGAAAGGGTTAACAATGACCTTTTATACATGTATTTGACATGGTGGTCTGTCAACAAATGATTAAATGATGACAACAATAGGTAAAGAGTATTATCTAATAAAGGAAACTAAAAGCGAAATCTTATTTTGAATTGCACATGTCCCACACTGTTGGAATTATTGAGAAACAGTTAAGAAACAATGTAATTAGAACTCAGCATGAGTCAGCATAAAAGTGGAACTATTTTCCAATATATTGTTCTGCTATATATTATGTCATCAAAAAAAAAAAAGAAGAATAAAATGCATTACTGTAAAAGCAGAAATTTTCGCGTGCATGCAACTTTGGCGAATTTTGCGAGTGCTCGAGATTCGCGAAAGTTTCTTGCTGCAAATTGGCTGTCATTATCAATTCGCGAAAGTTTTATGTCACGAAAGTTTCTGTTTTGACAGTACTCTATTTCTCAGGCGGTTCAACTAAATACAATGTAAATAAAATTATTGATCAACAAAATGTCAATATCTTGTAGATTTTACACCCATACCAATATTCAGCTTACACCATGAATATGAATTGTAAGACACTTCAAACTTCAACATTATTTGCAACTTGTACAAATGTGCAACTGTATACACACTTGGAAACATACTTGCACATCAAATATGATTTTCATTTTATAAACAAATCTTTATTGTCTATTTTGGGGAGTGGCAGTGTAAAGGACTATTCTGTGATCATTAATGTTGCAGGGGAAGTATTGTTGGCAAGAAATATCCAGTAAATTCCACTGGAACACAATGAAAATGATTCTTTCAATCACAGGGTAGAGATCAGACGACTCTGTAAACTTGTGACTTAACTTTGCTGCTGTTGCCACGAGCTTCAGTTGCTTTTAAATTTCTGTGCAAGATATTGAAGGGGTTAAGGCACTTTATTAGCAGGGCTCAATCTTACCCTGCAGTTCAACAATATCTCTATGGCCTCGTTCACACATGACACAGTAAACCTTCGTAAAAACCGCCGGGACGAAATAAAAAGACGTAATGGCTTAGCATGCACTTCACATTTCTGTATGTAGTAAAACACAGAAGGTACGCATAGGGGCCTTTCTTGAAACAAAGCTATGTGTACCCTTCTTCTCACCCCACTTGCCATTCATTTTGATGCAAGTAAAATTGTTTTTAATAGCAGCAGTGGTTTTTTGAGGAGGTTCATACTGTCATGTGTGAACGAGCTTTAAGGTAGATCAAGGTACAATGTTGTAATTTTATATTGATGATGTATCACTGATCATGAGGGTATATCTTCTTCAACCACGACCGGGCCAGGAATCTTGATCCATCAAAAGCCTCGAAAAACTCGTCTATCTGCGGATGCTGAACCTGAAAACAGAAGGAATTAAAAATAATGGCAGTCATATACGGTAATTAGAAAGAAGAAGGGAAATAGCTACTTTGTGAGTGTGCAAAATACATGTACATTGTATGAGCTAGGGCCATTAACCCTTTCAAGACAATTCACCACATTTTGTGGTTTGGCTCAATAACTTTTGATTCAGAGCTCTAAAAAATATACCTGACGCATGAGTAGAAAGAGCAAAAATTTCTGCACACACTATGTCCATTTTTGTTGCATGACCATATTGCGTTTGATGCCAGGAATTTCAAAAAGGAGAATAAGCTTCATAATCCTTAAATTGGCAACACATTGAGAGGTTCAAAATCACTATTTTTTATCAAAATTGGCAATTTTTTCAACTTTTCGACTAAGTTTCTAATGATGTATATTGTTTTCAAAGACATTGCATTTTGTTAGAACCATGTAGCACTAAAAGAAAAATATTATTGTTGCCAATTTGAAGAACGAAATGTGATCAATGTAGCCTTTAAATAATTCCTGTCCTGAAAGGGTTAAAGCTTGAAGACAAAACAGAACCTCTTGATGGATAATGATTTATTACCCAGTACAGACTGGCTTTTAAAGGTACTTCATCCCTTTTGCAGCCCTAAATTTTGAAGAGTGAGGACGCAATATTAGTAAATCACAAAAGAATTATAATTACAAAACTTGTGCGGGTGTGAAAAGGATTATAATTTGCCTTTACGAAAGTATGATTTTGGTAACACTTTATTTTTTTTGACTCAGAAAAAAAAATTGCGTAATTTTTAAAATGATTTTTTTGACTGTTACCAGTACATGTACATGTACTTGCACTGACATTTGAATAGCTCCCTCTGCTACAAAAGCAAGATTTCATTTCTTACAAAGGAGTTATAGAACTTGTGACCTTGAAATTTCATAGGCAGTATCTTACAGGATGTCTACTTAACCTGTGCAAAGTTTCGAGGAATTTTGTATAAGTCTGGAAAAGGGATGAAGTACATGTACATGTACATGTACCTTTAATATATGGGTTAAGATCAAGAGCACTACATTGTAATTGCCCTTCCTTTTTCCATGTATTCATTTCCGGACAAATATTTGCTCATCGAGTCAATTCTTACAAAGCAATAAATAGTGAGATAACTGAAATAGTGACTAGTTATTTACTATTCAATGATAAAGATGATTTACAAATACTCCATCGAGTCTATGTGATCTATAAATCAAGTGTCTCCTAAGTATTTATTATCAGTGGGAATTTTTATAACATGTTATAAAAGGGAAGCATATAACAAGGTTCATATTCGTAGAGGCAGACAGAGTTAAAGTGTACCAATCACCTAAACGAAGAATTTATGTACAGCTAGAACTTAAAAAGTTAATCTCAAAACACTTTGCCTGGCCTTCTATGGGTTAATGGTTAAGGAGCATGCAGAAAATAAAGGAAAACATAAAACCCCCTCGCACAAAACCCAACTCCGAATTCGGTTCTGCACAGGCCCTAGTTTTTTTGAGCGCGTACGTGTGCATCGATTAGTCTACTTTGCAAGTCACTGTAATGTTTATTTAAAGAGTATTGAGATTTGCAATATCTCTTTATTGAATAAACATTTGATTATTGTATGTTGGCATGGAACCTCTGACATAAAGAGCAAACTATTTTTTGGTGATTGATACACTTTAATCCTGCTGTAACCTAGTCCACTGATTTATGGCACGTCAAGTGTCAGGTTGTTTTTTCCTGTACAAATTACTGTAATTCTGTAACAAAATGAAGAAAACAAAATGTATCAGGACATGAAATAAAAATTGATTTCATAATGACATAATTTTTGTTCACTCATTTTATAGTTCCTCTTCTTCTTCTTCTGGTAATCTTCAAAGGACTACGCAGCCTATCACAAAGATCTGTACAAAGACATACATGTACCTGATGTGTATGCAGGCACACTAAACACTAGGTTTACATCCTACCGTTGGCAAGAAGCGTATTATCGTGCATAGGGTGCGACAGTCCTACAAAACGGGGCCTCCAGTTAACCTTCTGTCCGAGGTTTTCCGAGTGTTTTCCCCTGATCCCAAGCTTGCATCGGGAACAGAGGGAAGGGGCATGCTTATGCACAGTGCAGCGGCAATCAGTTTTGTCAGGTCAGACCCGGGACTTGAACCCACGTAGGCCTATGCTTATGACGAAAGTCATAGTCAGAGCCTGACGACTAACCGATCGCGCCACACTTGGTGAACAGAGGTGAACACTTGGTGCTCCATAAATCAGTGGACTACATGTACATGTGTACCTCTACAAAATTAGTCAGGATTTAAACCTAGAATAAACTTAATATTAAGCTTTTATAAGTCCAGAGTAGATCAGGGTCTATTACAAGAAAAAATGCTCCTTCATTCACTACACTACTCCTCCATCTAGTTTTCTCCCTACCTTTATATGTTGGACCCCTTGAAGCAATTCTTGTGTGATATAGGCTGTACTGAATGACTGTTTATCTGAACCATGTACCAATAACATGTAGTTAGGTTGGTGTCTAAAGTGCTGCAGAAGAAGGGGAACAGGGGGCAGAGAGTGCACAATCAAATTTGGACTGGACTAAGGATGATGAGGTGCTAAGATAAGGCTGCTACATAAACCATTGCCTACTTTCCTGAACTATGTTAATCAATATCAAAACCTGATACGAAATGTGAACTCCAGATAAACCAAGTACACTTCTGATCCTCTCATTTTGGTAAAACGATTTGCATGCCAATTAACTCCAGAAAAATCAACAGTTCTGATCATTTTGAAGACAAAAATTTGTCACTTTTTTAAATATGGAAAATCAATAACTGCCTTTATTGTCTATCAGGAAATGTAAACAATGTTTCTGCAGCACCTTGTAAAAGCTTGAATCAAAATCTTGTGATAAGACTTCATTAAGGAGATTTAACCCTGTGGCTTCAAATAAAAAGATTGAAGGGATAAACATGTAAATGTGACCAGAATGCAACTAATATCCCAATAATATTTGGATGTAAAACCTGACACCTTTTAATTCCATTTCTTGACGGTCCAAAGAAAAAAAAAAGATCATAATTTACATAATTTACAGTAGATTACTGGAGGATATAACATATACAGTACATGTATCTGTGAGTCATAAAGATTTCAAACTATACTTTTGGTGAGATTATCATGTCTTTACATTAATTAGTAACCTTTGGCAACTCATAATTCTTGAAGCCAGTAGTTGTCAAATCTCCTTTATGACAAATGGCAGAGAAATCGGTAAAGTAATGTCAAATCCTCAGAGCAAAGGGCTTACACTTTTAATGGGCCTATGCCTTGTCAAAATAATGACCATATTAGCTTCTTTGCCTTTCTCCATCACTCTCTCTCTCTCTTTCTCTGAGGATTTGACACATGTCCTCATACAGTCATACTTACCATGGTTTGAAAAGTCATAACTTCAAGCTCTTCTTCACTATTGTAGACAATAAATGGTACTGGTACATGTATATCACGTACATCCAGCAAAAGAGAATAGTAGGGGTTTTTCAGTGTATGCTATTACACACGAAACAGAAAATAAAGGGGAAGGAAGGGGGGGGGGGGTGGGGGGGGGGGGATCCAGTGCAAGCATGGAAAGACAAATAAAGGGAGGGATACAAAGACAAAGACAAGGGTTACTATTTAGTAGACTTCACTATAATTGGAAATGAACAGGCATGCTTGATGGGTTGTGTAAATAAAATGTATCAGAAAGTTCTCAAATGCGAAATGAAAATGAGATTTTGAGCTATTTTGAAAGTTGATGCATGCATGGGTAGGATGAAGGAATTCAATATTGAAAGAGCACTGAAGTAAAAGAGGCAGCAAAAAGAATACACAGGAACAGTGAGCGATAGAGCTCTGGAAAAAAAAAATAGAGCTCTAGGTAAAACAATAAAATGTATGAGAATCATCACTATGAACTCTCACATTAACCAGAGCTCCAGTTAAACCCAAAAATATTTTTACATGAGGAATCTGATCCACAAAAGATTACATGAAAAACAAGCATGCATACACAACATTTCTGTCAGGGGGGAAAAAACCCACATTCAACCGTTAAAAAATTCTGAAGAAAAGAAGCATCTCAACCAAAATTTATATATCAAATGTGATAATTACTAAATGCACCAAGTCCAAATTAATGTATGAAATGTTGCCATAAGCCAAACTTAGCCTGCCACACAAACCCTCCACAAAAATGCAAGCAAATGTACTGAACAATGTGGCAATTTACCAAATGTAAACAATGGTATTTAGAATGTAAAATATCTTGAACAGAAATTGAACAGGTTACAACTTCATATGATTTTCTACAGATCATTCTCGGGTTATGACATATTCTATTTATGAATTTTATTATTTAGTATTCTATAAACAAATATTGCATTTGATTGAATTTTCCTAAACTTTATATTTAAAATAATTATGAGGCCTACATCTAAAATAATGATATTTCAAAAATTTATACTTAAAATATCTTGACATGATGTACAATGTATCCTCTAGGAAATCCTTTTCAAGCCCCTCGGGCAATGGCCTTGTGTGAATAAATGTCATTTCTTCATACTTTTGAATGATCATCTCTCTGCCAATACCAATTACAGAAATAAACTGATTCTCATACAAGTTTTATCTGTATTAATAAATAAATAAAAACTGTGTAAATATATTTTTTAACAAAAAGACACCCAGTAGAGGTTTATTAACACTCTAAGATACACTAGGAGCAAATCTGGTAGTGATAAGGTAAGTTGGAGATAAAAGAGACTTAAGTCTATTGACCTAGTCTATATCTGTTAAGGATTTCTATTGTTTTACTGCAAACTGATTGTAACTTACTTGTTGTTCTGGTGGTATATTATCTTTCAGCCATTGTACTGGAGCCTGGATGTCAAAAAGGAAATGAGAGATTTTTAAAATAGATATTTCGCAATATAACCTATTGCTTAGATAGGAACTGATCATTGGTATAAATCATATCTAGATTAAACAGAAAATTCAATCCTTTTCTGCATATACATGTATCTCTGTTTGAGGCTATTCTTTAATCTTGCAGTGTCAACCCTCTGTTTACTTCCAAACTGAGTTTATATGCACAATGAATACATATCATATCAACTCTATTATCAATTTTGTGTACCAAAATTAAAAGGCAAAATTTTCCTGAGGACTAATATCAATAAATCAATATACAGTGTAAATGAAAAGGAAACCCAGATTTAACCCTAAATAATTGTTGCAATTTGAACACTTAGATTTAAAACCAGATACTTCACATTGTAGCCTAGCATTTTTCCTCTAATTTGACACCTTGATCAATAAAATCCGACCATGGACAGTTGAACAGTAACATTTTCCTGATTCATGGCAATTTGCCTCTGCCCAAGTTTTGAGTGAAATCGATGGTCAACCCAGGGTTGGTTGAATGGTCTCCATTCCAGTTGAATGCACTCACAAATAATGAAATTAACTCCTGAACACCATTCAGCCCAAACTTGGCCAACAGCACTTTTGACATGCTTTTTAAAAATCACCAGCGCTCAGGCATCCAAGATCGCATTTTGGTAAGCAGCCTATCAAATTTAAGAAGACATCAACTATGATACCATTAAAATACATTTCAGTGATTTTATTTAGTTTTTAAGATATTGGGCTTGAATATGGGTTTCCTTTTTATTGACTCCCTTCGTATCTTAAATGCAGGCTAGGTTACAGTTGAAAACACTTCATCTCTCGGATAGGACATCAAATGAATGTCCAGAGTGTAGGAGAATCATCACCTATTCACGGTAAGAACTCACTGCACTATTCATGTAAAGATTAGGGGGAAACGCCAGTGCCGTGGTACACCTGCACATCCTAATCAGTAATATCAGGAGGAGAGACCTGGGGGTCGTTTCATCAAATCAACTCCATGACAGTCATAACTTTGTCGGCGATCTACGGAAATGTCATGGACTTGACAAACTGTTTCACGAAGACATGATAAACGACAACTCAATGATATCGATACTCATCGGCTAAAAAACATAGTCTATACCACAGTCCATTGGATTTATCGTCAATTACCCAAACAGACTTTGAGGCTCAGTTTTCTCCAAACTGTTCCAAAATGTCAAAAAAGGCAGCGAAAATTAATACTGGTGATACAAACATCCCGTTTACATGAAAAGATGTGTTACTTATGGCATCTTGGAATTTATAAAATTGAGAAAACTTGAGGATGCATTTGCGATGTACGAATCTAGATTTGTAA
The DNA here is from genome assembly GCA_025618425.1 of Heliocidaris tuberculata. Classification (NCBI taxonomy): domain Eukaryota; kingdom Metazoa; phylum Echinodermata; class Echinoidea; order Camarodonta; family Echinometridae; genus Heliocidaris; species Heliocidaris tuberculata. The sequence goes on from CM046837.1 coordinate 44,582,515, forward strand.
ATAAGAGGATACCGTAATTGACTAATTATGGAAAGAAGACCCATATCGTGTACACTTTAGAGAAAATGATTATATAAAGATATTTTATGACCCAATTTTTAATATTCAGTTATAAAGAATACATTTAATATGATAAATTGTCGTCGTTTAAATTGGTCTGTATATACAGACTGTTCCGTTTTAGACGCTTTTTCTATGGTAGACCGATGTGGGTATTTTTAATATTAATCTCACATACTTGTTGGGGGTCAAGAAGTCATAAAAACATATTGTCCGTCTGTAAAATATTATAATAAAAACATTAGTAAAACTATTTGATAAAAAGAATGATAAAGAAATGTGCTTGGAGATCAGGAAATAATTTTCTCTTAACTTACATTTTTCATTTTTTCGCAGCCCATAGACTAACTAAAAGCTGGCTTGTGATGGCGTTCTAAAAAGATATGACAGGTTTGGAGTACCGACAAGTCACTTGTCAGGGAAGTTGTCGCTGATCTTCGCAAATACGGCTTTGTGAAACGGTTAGCGGACAAGTTGAGCGACAGCGTCGAGATGTCGCTGATCTTGTCGTTATGACGGTTTGATGAAACGACCCCCAGGGCCCCGTTGCATAAAACTTACCATTGATGGTAACTTTGCCATCAATGGTAACTTCCATTTAAACCTTGATTTTGATTGGCTGTTGAGCAGTGTTACTATGGTAGTTACCATTGATGGCAGAGTTACCATTAACGGTAAGTTTTATGCAACGGGGCCCATGTAGTTACACATGTAGTGATTAAATTTGTCTGTTTCCTCCCAGGCACAGGAGATGCCGGACACTTTTTAAAATTTTATTACTACAGTCCGACCTCGTTTATCTGGCTGCATTGGGACCGGCACCCATCCGGATAAGTGAAATGGCCGGATATGAGAGAAATGTACATTTTTTATGCAAATGAATAGGGTAGGGCAGTCTATTGGCTGTAAAATTTATGTTTTCTTGGTGTAGTTGATGATTGCAAATGATCTTTTTATTTGTAAGAGATGAAATGAAATCAAATTAAACAGAAAATTGCCCATGGTGTTCCTGTTTCCAAGAATTTTGGGTGAATTGCATGATGAACTGGCCGGAAGACAGGGCCGGTTAATAGAGATGGCCGGATAAATGAAGTTCGGATAAGTGAGGTCGGAGTGTATCAACATTATTCCATATCGCCTTCTATTTTCGACTCACCTTAGCTGTTAAATCCCATCCTACAATAACTCCCCTGTAGCCCATCCTTTTATGCCGGACCACCTGGCCTATCCGAAATTTAACATGCCTGGGTCTGGGGCTTCTTTTCTCAGTTGAACCTGGAGATCATACATAGAAAGAAGAAAAATCAGTATTAATGACAATATAATATAATTAAATGGGGTCCCCTCGCTATTCATAAAGACCGCTATTCATTTAACATGCACTATGAATAGCGGTCCTTATGAATAGTTATGAACAGTGGTCCTTATGAATAGCGAGGTAATTCGTCTATGGTTTGCTCGCTATTTAGAAGGACCGCTATTCATTTAGTCACGCATTATGGATAGCGGTCCTTATGAATGAGTGGTCCTTATGAATAGCGGTCCTTATGACTAGTGAGGTTACCCCCAATTAAATTGTGCCATCTATCTAATGAATCTATTCAGAGACACATGAGTTATCACTGAGGCTTTTCCATGTACATATACATGTACATGAAAGAAAGCACCATAACCTAAGTAAATAATGATTTTCTTTTAAATGAATGCCTTCATCACAAAGAGCAGAACACAATCTTTCAATAATTTTCTTGATGGGAATGTCCTAATATTTTATTCTACAATTTTTTTTTTGGTAAGTTAAAACACAAAATCAAGAGAGAGAAATTCTGAAATTCCTTTCATCATGTGAACAAGCTGAAATACAAAATCAAGAAATGCACTGTAAGAAAATTCATATGATAGCAACTAGTGACTTTGAAATGGTTTCACGGATCAGCTGGAAGACAACTCTACATGTACATGTAGCTAAAAATGCTATGTAATTATATTGTAACACATTTCTTGAATTGCCTATTATCCTCAGCTGTAGGAAAGCTGCCAAGATGTGCAAGAACTAAAAATACATCTCTTCCTACCAGATACATGTACCTATTTCCTGAGTTTGGCTACACAATTGTATTTGCAGATGCTGATTGAACTTGGACCAATTAGTCCAAGGATATAAAAAAAAATGCACTAGACCAATATACATGTACATGTACTTTTACAGTGACAAACTGAGAGGTATAAACTATCTATTTTGATGGAAAAATTTTAAAACAAACCTTTTTCTAATACAAAAATATAAATTATACATTTGTCAATTTTGAAAAAAATCACAACAAATTAGTGACTTAAAGGGAAACTATAATCCAATTTAATGCTACCATTTAAAACAATTAAGTCTAAGACATCTCAATTTAAAGAAAGAAAAAAAAAAGTACTGGTATACTGTATATTAGACAGTGAAAGTACATGTATTGTGCATATATGGTTAATAACATTCTCTGATTTAAAGATAAAGTTGAGTTCTGGTCACATTGTAAAAGAAACTGTCTCAAAGCAATTGGGAAAGGTTGATCATGTCTACATAAGAATCAGTTCATACTGTGAGGTTTTGGAATTATCAAAATGATATGAAATGCACATGCACTACAAACAGAAATGGATACATGGGACTGCACACACATGTGGAGTGAATGTTTGGCCCAAACATTTCAGCTACGTGTATTTCTCGTCATATTTTGACTATGGGAGCATTTGAAGAGCAATCCTTTTCAGGGGACATTTCTACTATGATGTTCTTCCAAACTGAAATAAGAGGAGTGAGAAAGCTCACAAATTATTTTTCAACTTTCCCAGAAATCAACCTTCTCTTTAATTTCAACAAGAAATTTGAATCAACCCAATGAGAGCCTCACCGCCAAAATATCCATTGCTTTCCCTCAATTTTAAGACTTCATAAGCAGGGGACTCGCCCTCTGGATCGTCATCGAAATCTTGCGGCCTCGATTCACCGTAGATGATCTTCTCACCATACTTCTCAAAGTGATTAAGGAAATCCGCTATTGTGTTCCAGGCATTTTGACCTCTCTGTCTCCACCAGTCGGGATTGGTAAACTTGCCCTGCCACGTGTGAAGTCTGGTTAACAATCTAAGGAGGAGAAGAAAAAGTTAAAGAATCACAGGAGGAGATTCCAGATATTTGTCATCATCATGTCCAACACAACACACACTGCAAGGGCTCAATTCGCTTAAAGGGAGAAAAGGATAGGAATAAGTTTGTGACTACATCTAGATATACATTCACAGGTCAGTAGGAAATGTATCTTCCATCTCTTTTACATGCACCTGAATGTACACATGTAGAATTGTAGGAGATACCAGTACTGTCTTTGGACTTTCTATAGAAATTACTTGTGGACTTTTTTAGTAAATTTCTTAACTCCTAAACTTTTTAACTTTTAGCCCAGAATGGAAACAAAGTTGTCTGACATTACATAACAGTACCTTAACTGACTTGCCCATTTGAATGAAGTTGGGGGGAGGGGGTGCAGCCTCCAACTTTTGAGTAAGCATGTCTCTTAATGTTTATGTAGTAGAAAATAATATGCTTGTTCGCATGCTTACCCCTCCCCCCCCCCCACCCAACTTTAAAAAATGCTGCACTGTAAACAGACAATGGTAACACAGCTCATATTCAGAAAAGATACATGTATAAAATGTGAAATAAAATGTGATTTACATGTTCAGATTCCTCTCAGATACAACTTATAGTTTGTTTGTTTTCTTAGGGATTCAAACTATATTTTTGCCTGGTTTCCAGAGACAGTCATATTAACTTTGGTGTACAGGTGAATGCATGAACATACCTTTCAATTTCTATGCTTCTCTGTGCACTTGTGGTAGGTTTCCACTGAGTGAGAAAATACTGTGCAGGAACAATGAGAAGAAGGAGAGCCAACTGGAAATATGTGCCACGATCCAGAGCTGGCATCTTGAAGCATTTAAAAGAACATGCAGGGTTACATCAATAGCGGTTTCTTATTCAGAAACAAATCTGAAAACAAAGAAAAGAATTTGAAAACAAAATCATCTAAATTGGGTCTCAATCATATAATTACATTGTATTTAGGTATTTAGGCAGACTTCCAGCCTTGTACAAAGTTTAGGAGAGTGCAGTAAAGCTCACATACTTTGAATTAATGTGTACATGTAGTAACAACAATAATACAAGGACAGTTTTTTGGGTTTTTTTTTTTTGGTATTTGTTTTGATCTTTGCTTCTGTATAGTGTGTTGATCATAAGTTCCAACAAAAAACAAGCCAAACAAAACAGGTTTAGTTACAATACTAATTCATACAGACATTTCAGCCTCTGTCTCATTGAGGCCTGCACGGCATCCGCTTCCAAGAAAACGAGTAAAAAGGGTTGTTCTTTCACTACCAGATGAGCAACCCAGGGATCTCGTTTAAAGTATCAAAAACAGGACAATTCTAAAATATGGGTATCAAGTGATGAGTAAAGATCCTTGAAAAAGGGTTGGAAATTTGACAGTACCATTCACAAGCCGGTCAGGAGCAGAGAATCTGAAAATACATGATAGAAAGAGAGATAACAGGGAAACAGCACGTGCGCAGGATAAAATCAAGGGTATGGTATAAAATTTAAACAAACACTGATTCATTCATTCATTCATTCAGTTTATTGAAATAAAAAGAACATGCAGCCCAAGAGCTGAAACTGTTCAATTCACAAAGGTGAGAGATATAGAATATATAAATAATCAACAAAAGCTTAAACAAGTTAAATTCAAATCTGGCGTAAAAAAAATGTCTTGCCAAGAAGCGTAGGAGGAAAGGAAGAGAGAAAGGGAAGAAAGGGAGAGAGAGCAAAGGTTAGCGGAGAGAGAGAGAGGTAGAGAGAAGAGAGAGAAAAGGAAGAGAAGAAAAACAGATGTGCATGCAAGCAGAGAAAGGGAAGATGGAGAAGGGAAAAGAGAAAGAGAGAGTGTGTGTGAAGGAGAGATGGAGAAAGAAGGAGAGATTAAAAGAAAAGAGCTGAGAGAGGGGATAAGAAATGGAGTCCAAAAATGATATGATAATACATATAAATAGTAGTCAAGAAATACATTTGCATACAAAAGTAATACCATACGAGAATGCAAGAAACAACATGAAAATAGGTATAGAGAAGTGAGCATTGAAGGAAACCATATGGTACAATTGCTAAAAATTGAGGGTTGGTAATGTTATTATTGCAAAGAGGGAGATCACACAGATCAACCCCCCCCCCCCCCCCAGGATTTTACCCTTTGGTTTTGGCAAAAAAAGCCTAATTAGTAGCTTCATGGTTTTAGCCCATTTTATGGTTTTATGGAATTCGTTACCTGAAACAATAGTAAACATTTAAGTTACCAAACTGTTCAAAGCTAAAACTGCAACAGCATTATCAATAGTATTATTTTATTATTTTTGCACACACCCACCCGACTCGCTTCACTCCACAGGAGTGTTGAGTCGTACTATTCCAGATCCAGATTCAGGTCGCTTTTACTAAACAGTCAGGTCTCTGCGTGGCACGGTGTGTTCGAAATTGGTCCCCGAAAATTATTAGCTGTCTTCAATCTTAGGGACAAATTGAAAAAGGGTCCATCTCAGTATGATTTTCCCTATTTCAGGCTAAAAACGAACAATAGGGGAAGAAAGAAAACATATCGAAAGATACAGAGAAAAATGAAAGAAGCATAATGAGTAACACAGTGAAAAATGGAAGAGAAGATTACAGAAATATAATGCAAAGAAAAAATAAACGATAGAGAGAGCTAGAAGGGTAGGAAAAATGGAAGAGAGGATGATGAAAGAAAACAAGGAATAAAATAACGAAAGGGAAGGTGGAAAGAAAATGAGAGGATAAAAACAAAGAATAACATAAAGATATACATGTATATAGAGACATAACTGATAGAAGGATAAAGATATTAAAGTAGATATTCATTGATTTTTAAAACTGACTTAAGTTTCATTATTGCGTAGGTGAAGCTTAGACCGGACAAGTTTGTCAAAATTCGACGCTTGCAAACATTCGAAGTAATGATTATTATCAATTACAAATTGCTAAAATACAGCTCCGACATAGCACCTGAACAGCTCTCCGAAAGCCGCTGAAATGTGTGACGTCAAAGGGAGGACGTTAATTGCACAAGCAGACGATGTCCCATAACATCTCACATATTTTCATTGCCTGTTTTGTCATCTTCTCTTCAGTTATTTCACTTCACTAGCATTAGTCTATTATGTTTAATCCATATATTGCCTCACTCTAAACCCCGTGCATGGGTTTATTTGGATGGAAAATGAAGCGTTACAAGAATAAAGGAATCAGTTGCTTGTAAACAAAATAGACGCCATTGCATTCACAGCTGCATACACCGCTGGACATTCGGCGTTGAATGAGGGATAAATACCGTCCTTGCAATCATTCAGCGGGCTTTTCAATTTGAAAGTGTGGTTTCTTTGATTGTTCATTAACCCTTATCCTATATATTTACAAACAAAAGATTTCAGTAATCAGAATCTGTTTCATTCCCATTTTAGAATGGTGTGAAATATGGGCACGTTTGAATACACTAAATTCTTTATAATTTGAGAAATAACTGCACTGCACTTATGTTCATTCTTTATGGGACGTCGTCTGCTTGGACAGGATTGTTCCCTTTATTGACGTCATTGAAACATTGTTATTTTTTTGGCGAAGCGCTTGTATATCGCAGATGCTGGGAGGTAGTTTTATTTGTATTATTGTTTAATTACCGGATATGTAGTTGACTTTAAGCTGATACAATTGCTATCTGTTAACTTGCCAGTTTCTAGTGATACATTATTTATCATATTTGTGATTTTCTTTGAATGTGTACTTTAAGAGTAACATAATATAACCATAAGGAAATATGGAAGAGAAGATGATAAATTGAATGAAAGGAAAGTTGGAAAGAAAAAATGGTAGGATAAAAAACAAAGAAAAAGTTAAGGAAATATAGCGAAATGATAGAAGGATAAAGATTAACATAAGGAAAGGTGAAGAAAAGATGGTAAAAGGAAACAAAGAATACCATAACGAATGGGAAAAAGTAAAGATGGGATGGAAGGCAGAAAAAGATAGAAACAAAAAAGAATGACATAACGGACAATGACGGAGCTGAGGATAAATGATCAACACGAGGAAAGGTGGAGGAGAAGATGATAAAAAGAAACAAAGAATAATATTATTCGATTGTTAATATGGAAAGCAAAAAATGATAGGCCAAAAACAAGTAGAGGTCTACAAGGAATAACATAAAAAGATTGATCATAGTCATCTGGTCATAGAGAAATGATCATGATGATAGCTGAGAAGGATAAAGATAATTATTAATTCATGCTCCCATCAGAACTTTTTCTCCTTTTATTTTATGCTGCCAAAAAAAGATAAGATACATAAAATTCCTGGCGAAAAATGTTTGAGACCCGATTGTTTAGCAAAAGCCGATCCAGCCCCCCCCCCCCAAGGCCAAGCCGGCGGCCTCTCGTACCGTATATTCAAGGATTTCCGAACAGATTGTATTACCAAACATGTAGGCCTTACGCGTATGAAAACCACACTATTGAAACAAAGGTTGTGTCTTTTTCCCATAGGTTTCACACGTTCAGAAATACAGTAGCCAGTACCTTTTTCAAGATCAAGAGACCAAAACGCGCATCGTTGGGAAGGGGTTCACTCGGAAGAAGGGAATATCGCATGTATCGTATTAAATCTACGGTGTCTTTTTAAAATTCCATCAACCTCTTTTTCTTCAGGACTTTGAGCATTCATTATGTAAGTTTGACAGATATCCGTTTGATGTTTTATTTGCTATCGTGGATTTTCTGAAAAGTGTTTGGAAACTGGATCGATCCACCACCATACATGTATCGTCGGCAGCAGTGCAATCATCATAAACAGTCAACTCAGCAGACACACTTTGCGGTTAGTGGGACAAATCACAACTTTACATCCTTCGCCTTACCTCACATTTGAGCAATATAAGGAATAAATACAACGTCAATTTTCTTTAAAGTACAGAAAGAAGTTATTTCTACGGAAATCATATAGCAAAGTGTCAACTCACCTTTCCATTTCCACCAAAAACACCCGCAAATGTTCAGAACTGTGCTCACTCAATCAAAATTTGCCACGATCACATTTATATACAACCTTGTTCTAAATGTTTTATTTTCTTAGGAAATAGAATATGTTTCAAAACTGTGTTTTAATTAGTTTTCAATAAAATATTATTTAAAAGATTATTCAGTATTTATAAAATTATGCAATTCTTGCTTATTATAAATTATCTTTTTGATTTTACCATAAAAGAAAATTGTTTGATTGAAAAAGAGGATGGTACAACTTCCGGGGTCGAATTTGTCCCAATTTTCGCAGCCTCTCATCCGCACTGACAATATCTGAGACCGAATGATGGTGTTTTAGAAGTCTAACAGCTAATTTTCATGTATTGAGTTTTGGATATCATAGTAAGTATTGTCTAAACTTATTGTATTTATGTTTCGTAGAAATTCTTCCTTGTAAAAATTGTCTAAGTATGACTGTGTTTGGACATGTTTGATGTTGGGTGAACTTCTGCAATGCAGTGCTGTGTGAATGTGAGTGCATAGTGAGTGCATGCGGGCATGCAGTGACTGACATTGAGTGTCCACTGCACTGGGCTCCTCGCACTGGTTAAGGCATGGCCATGGGAGCGCTAGCGCTGGGCTGGGTCGGACGTCTCGTACTCGTCGGGGGGTCGTTTCATCAAACCATTTTTTTTATTGCCATTCGATCTTTCGATTTTTTCTCTTGATCGGTGAAATTTAAGTAGGTAAAAAATAAAGCCCCCCTGAGCTCCAAAATAGCCACCGCAAAATATTTAAGGGGGGCTATTTTGGGGGAGGGAAATCTGAAAAGAGCCCTCGTAAAAAAAAAAGTAATTTTTTGGTTGATATAGTAGGGACGCCAATACGCTGAGTGTGCGTTGCTACGCTTCGCTTTACGTGCTCGTGGTCGCCCTGACAAATTATTGGCAAATTGTTGGGGACTGCAAAATCCTTTTTTAAAAACTATTCACTTAAGTAATCGATGAAACAAAGACAATGACACACTCAAAAACATACCTTTAATGACGATCTTTAACAGAACTTACTCGTTTGAGTTACGGTGTTGCAGATTTCAGCGAATTTGAATCCAATAATCTTCGTAGCAGCTAACGGAAAACGTGCACACATCGACTATGCGTAACGAAGCCAAAAATCAAGAGGGCGCTGCAAATTTGATCACTAAAAATCTTCTAACTGGCAACAAGTAGGCTAAAAAAATAAGGTGTCTAGCTTCAGCCAACGAACTTTTGATAGTGAATAATGCATGAGATGTCAATGTATGATACCCCTATAGACTTGAAAATATAAAGAAAACAAAGGATATCTTTTTTATTTCAGACTTTTACTTTATTGACATGTAGGTATTTATAGAACATGATTTTTAAGTCAACCGTAGTTTGATTTAAGCTCCATAGCTGTAGCCATCTCAAAAATAGAGGGAAAACTGTGAGTAATGACGTCATTTTGTTGCTCCGACCGGGTCTGTAACTCATGAATAAAGATCAGTATCTAGACTATTATCGGTAAAATATCGGTATGGAAATATGAATATTGATGAGCTTCGTACACAAATACGTAGGGCCGTCACATAGCTAGTCTCAAACGAAGACCCCATTTCTCATATCACTGCACACAGCGTCAAGCTCGTCCATAGAGTGAAATACTAACCCAATGAGTATGAAAAGTGTGTCAAAAGGATATTTAGTAAATATGTCTAAATAATAGTCTACTCTTACCGTCAAAGTGCTGAGAAGAGGGGAAAAAACGTGTCATGGCATGCATGTGTGGTATCATGCTGGAAGCTTGTGTGTGACTGTAGTCGTGTGTGACTGTAGTCGTGTGTGACTGTACAAGAGTCGTCGTGTATTTTTTGTCGCGCGTCCCGACGCCGAAGCGTAGCCCATTTTGAGAGAGAGAGAGAGAGAGAGATATGCAAACACCCAGAGGTCAATACATTTCGAGAGGTGGAGGACAAATAAATTAGGGACAAGACCGGGGGGGACAGAGCCTTCATTGTTTCGAACTCAAGCATGCAACATTCCTTTGCATCAGTTTACAGTTATGAGCTGCAAAATGCAAGGGACTTTCGCATGAGTATACCTGTATAACAAAGACGTATATGTGATCATTAGCTACAGGGTATGCCCCTAGCCCCTCTTTTAAATTTAGAGAAAGATAGGGGGAAATAAAGAGAGAATGGGGAATAATTCTCTTAAATGATATATTTTATGTAATATATATTTTGGGGGACAAACCTTTGATAGATCCTTGGCCTTTTGTTTGTCCCTCCATATACATGTATTTAGATATTTTCTGTTTATTTGTACGTACCATTTTTATTGTATGATGTACATGTACCCATCTCTATTGTTGAATTTTCATGTTTTTATTGTTGTTAATTTCTGGATATTTTCAATTGTAATGTATTTTGTCATTGTAAATTTTATCGAAGATGGAATAAATTAAAGTGAATTGAATTGATTGATAATGATGAAGATATGATTGACTAATATAAACTACAATAACGTAAAGTATTCCTGTTTTTAAATGTATTGTATAAAATAAAGATTGTTGTTGAAGTGTGATTTAAAAAAAAAAAAATATGTGATTGTAAATTGTCCTGCAATTCAGCTGAGGCTGCAAAATGATAATAAAATGAACTGAACTGAAAATGAAAAAGAAGTAGGACCCTCTCCCACACCAGGCCACACCATTGACGATATGAAATCTTTCTTCAGCCACTTTGTAAAACTGCTGCCCCTCCACCCCCCCCCCCCCACACACACCTCCCATCCCGACAACATCCCTCAAGCATTGCTGCACCATCCACCTCTTGTGATGATTACGTAATAATGAACACATCGCAGGAGTTTAAAAAAAAATGGTTTGTGCACTTGCCCTTTTTTTTTACTTTCCTCTTATATTTTTTTCCTTCTTTCATTTTCCTTTATTTTAATCACATATTATTAGTTATATTATTTTGTCACTTATTTATTTGTGGAGAAGGTACGATGGCCGAGCGTTTAAGGCGTTGGTTTTAAGGTCCAATGGACTTTTCCCCCTCAATTTTTTTGAAATTCCCCACCCCCCCCTTTTCCTCTCCCTTTTTATAATGTCGATTTTGTTTGACGGCTTACTAGTTCAGTTTAGTTCATTCGGCATCAAGCAGAGAGACAATGAATCATGAAAAAGGGTCCAAAACGGGGACAAAGACCCATTGCCAAAATTTATTATGTCTAATCCTTGTTACGAGGCTTTGTGCCTTTTCGGCGTTGCCGGTTTTGCTGACACCATTCTTTTACCTTGTAATATTATTTTTGTTTAAAAATAAATTCATAATAAAAAAATATGAGCAATGAAATATATTTATATTTCTGATTATTATTATTTTAGACTTCTTTTTTGTCATAACATATTTTTAAGCATGCTCATAATCATAATCATAATTTAGCGACCTACATAAAATCGGCAACATAAGCTGACTTGATCTAGCGAATATGAGCGAAACCGCTAGGTTCAGTGCAGTGATATGCTGATTCACAATGCAGTGCGTATGTAACTCTGTGTGCAGTCATGTCGGTGGCAGTGCGGGGCTGACGACAAGACGAGAAACCACAAATAAGGCGAGTAAGATTACAGAAATATTGAAATCATCTTTTTAACAGCTATCAACCCAAACTTTTTTCGTGATAATCGATTTTTCTTAGCATAATTCGAGGTCGAAATCTTTCATTTCGTACTCGGTCTCACAATATTGAAATTTAAAATACCGTGTACGGATTTTTCAAGACTAGCCACCAAAACTTGAGCTGGATGGGTCGATCGCGCGGGGGATTTGAATTGCGTAATTTGCGCAGGTTTGTGATTGTTATTGTAATTAGGTAACACACCCCCTTTTCAAGGCCTTTCTCATTTCAAACGTAACTTATCGACCATGACATTGCAAGTTTTCCAAGGCAACAAGCACTGTTTTGGCGTAGCTGGAACCGCCAACTTTGGGGCAAAATATCTCGCTTTGAAGGCTGTTTTGGATACATCAAATAGGTGAGTTTGCCTTTGGAAGACATTGCCTTTCATTTAAACCCCATTTTGACCTTCAGAAAGGATTAATTAAAAAGATAGATTTTTATATTGGTGTCCCTAGATATAGACTGTTTTTTCGCCGATGTCGATGAGTATCGATATCATTGAGTTGTCGTTTATCATGTCTTCGTGAAACAGTTTTTCAGGTCTATGACATATGACTGTCATGAAGTTGATTTGATGAAACGACCCCCGGGTTCACTGGAGGCCGGCGATGATTGAACCTGGCCTCATGGGTAGCCAGCAGGACGGGTCGGGCTAACTCGGCACTACGGTAAAAGTGAGGCCGAGTTAGCCTGGAGGGTTTACATGTAAATCGATCATGAAATACCATTACCAGCAATAAATGGCAATGCCAGTGTGTAAAGTTTTGTTGTGATGTGCTACCATAATGAACTTGAAAATCACATTTTATTTCTTATATAATAATAAGAGTGCTGTTTGAGTGAAAACAAATAATTAAAAGATCTTCATAAATGGTTTCTATAAAGATTTCTTTGGTGAACTAAAATCCGACGAGGGAACGACAATCTGACACCATAGGCCAGCCATAGTCAACGGCATATTCTGTGGTTTTCAGACCCATATCAGTGTAAACATAAATTGTATCAACTATTTTTTAAATGAATACTTTGAAATATAGTGTTTACACTTATAATATGAATATTTTGTAATTTCAATATCACAATCAAGCCTAAAAACATTTTGTAAAGCGTTCAAAGTATCTTATTGTTACATTGAAAATTTATGGGTTTATTTTGATAAACTATCAAATGACGACATCCGGGGGGTACCTATCTAACATGAAAACTGACTCACCGATCATGAAATCAATGAGTCATATTTTTCATTAGATACAAGTGAATCCATAGTGTAATTTACATAATTTAAGAAGTGTTTGGCATCTATTATACCTTTATTCTATTTTCTATTTTATTTTATTTCCTAATTAATTCAAATATTTGCAGTTGAGTGAAATTTAGCTTTTTAAAAATATAGTGTAATTGCAACCAAGGCTACATGTCGGCTCCTATTCTCGCCGATAGTATCGATATCACGAGATGTCTAGCTAGTAAGCTCTTCATGAAACAGTTTAGGAAGATCATGGACATCTCCGTAGTTGGCGAATAAAGTTATGACTGTCTTGTCGTTGGTTTCGAGAAACAGGCCCCAGGTTATGAAATAAAGAAGAAGAAAAATTTTGCAAGGAGGTGGTGTGGCGCAATTGGATCGTCGTCAGGCTCTGAATATGACTTTCGTCATAAGCGTGGGTTCGAGTCCCGCGCTGAGCTGTGTACATGTAAGTAGGGTTACCAACATGATTTTCAAATTGACATGTCAGGAACTCAGGATTAATAATAACTAAATAGTAGGAAAATACGATATGAAAACAAAGACAAATCAAAGGCATACCAATAGCTCCATCTGACCTCTTTTGCAAAAAGTGAATTTTTCCCTTAAAAACGTGCGGACCAGCTACGCTTTTGACATTCCGTGCCTTCACCTTGGCATCAAATTTTGAACAATGAAAAAAAAATACATTCTCGTGATTATCTTTAAAAAAATATATATTCACAGTAAAAATATATAACCAAAATGATCGAGAGACAGAGTTTTAATGGTGATGGAGTTGGCTTCATGCAACAGCCCTTCTACATCTAGGAGCCTGTTGAGCATGCATCTGTTTTAATTCAGCAAAAATAGCAAATAATAAAAAAAAAACCTTGTTGGTAATCAGCGGTCATCAATTCAAGATAAAATTATTTTTGAGCTATATAGCCAGTTGGGAAAAGAGAGTTAAGAAGTGGGCCCCGTTTCATAAAACTTGTTATCAGTAACAAGTTACAATAATTGTTGTAAGCTACTGAAATCCTTGAATATGATTGGCTGAGAGCAAATTTTGTCATAGAAATGGGGCAGTTATTGATAACAAGTTTTATGAAACAGAGCCCTGGTTTAAATCCTGTACTTCCATGCTTTTTACACTTGTCTGAACTACATACATGTATGTGATATATTTAGAATCTTAATCATCTCTCTATACATGTATTTCACTACATGTACTTCTTCATTTTCACCTTGTGAAATTGGGCATTAATCAAAGATAACAATGATTGATTGAAAACATTTACACAATGTACACATGTAACTAAAAATTGGGCAGACCTTTCATCAGAAACTTAAAGAGAAGTAAATAATTTTTTATTTATTCATTTATATATTTATATATATATATATTTTTTTATTTATTTATTTATTATTATTTTTTTTTTGGGGGGGGGGACATCTCTCATTCTCAGCCATCTCTACCCACATTTGTTTGACTAACCTTCAAAATGAAAAGAAAAAAACTGTAGTAGTAAGATATAGATCATATCATTGGGCTTTGTTTATTTTTGTGATTCTTATGAAATATTTGATTGAATAGGGGTTTCCTTTTTATTGACTCACGCTCTATTTGCATGTACATGTGATACAGTATTTGTAAATTATCTCTCTGCAATTTACTTGAATACAGGTTTCCTTTTTATGTACATGTAATACTTACTTGACTTTACTTTAGCCGAGTTCTTGTGGTTCCTCATGATATGATGGTCCAGTACTTTCTATTTCACCTATACATGTACATGTAGCTTTCCCTAGTTCTTCCATGAAATGAAATGACATGTACACTGTAATACAGTACATGTGTATCTTTAGATTTTCTCTGCAATTCACTTCTTGTTCAAATGTATACATGTACATATTATCCTTCCAATTATGGCTTATTCCATATTCCATATCTGTTGTTGTTTTTGTTGTTGCAGTGTACCAAGTATTTTTAGTTGGGTGATGTGACAGTGGAGTTTGGCTCAATGCGAGTGAAGGAAGGAGCAACAGGTCCTGCCGAAATGGGTAAGAAGCGCAACAGAACGAAGCAAACGGACTACCACAATACATCTGATGAAGAAACTGTTAAAGGTATGTAGGCACTTCTATCAGCAAAGACCATGAACTTCTTAGTGATGGAATGATTTGTTACTGAAAAGAAACCTTTGTTCAATTAAGTTGAAAGGAGAAAACTATTAAGAATATGCCAATGAAAGTTTTAACTCTTTGCCCTGTGCATTATGAAACTCATGGCTGCTGGATTATTTCAAAGGCTATATCTTTTGTACGTGATTTCTGTCGACGATTGTCGACAGAAGCGAGAACCCGGAAGTGACAGTGGTCAACAATAGCGGGCTATGAGTTAAGGGCCTGTTGAAGGGATGAAGAGCAAACAACTATTGCACTGTTATTTTTCAAGACATACTTGTATTCTTTTAGAAATATTACTCTGCCAGAAGTTGGAACTGGCTTTGCTACAAATTATGTCGCCACAGTCATGGGTTCAAATACAGAGTGCAAGATAAAGGCTCAGTAGTAATTGTACTTATTATTAACTTTATTGAATATTTGAGTTTCAAGTCAAATTATGCTAACTTATTTATAATGAATGATGCCAGCTTTTTATGCTTGTACAAATTTACAATAATTTTCTTTTGAATTAAAAAGTTTAATAAATCTTGGGTGACGCGCAAATCTGTCTACATGTGCATGTTGTTCATGGTTTTATATAAATGATTTTGTAACAGTGTAGGCCTACATGTACGTTTTTTTTTTTACTGAAAATAATCACATTCTCCACCACGTCATCCAAAGATAATGGACTTGAAATATCACTATCTACCTTCTTCGCTGTTTTATAAAATTTTTATGGTACCCTTTTGTTGTTTTTCCCCCGTTTTTAAAAAAAGTTCAAATGGCACCTTGTCTTTACATGTATTTGCATTGGGAATGAAACCGATATATAAGCAAACACAACCAGATTCTCATGCTTCAATGGATCTACTGTACATGTACATGTAATTTTCCAATAAACATGTTTTTATATCTCCTAGTTAAAGAATGCACTCATCTGGATAAGTCTGTCAGCTTGAATGGTGTGAAGAAGGGTCTCAAGAATTATGGCTTTGGGCAATGTTCAGTAAGTAATGCTTTACCTGTAGCCTTTTATCATACTGTACATGTATTTTTTATAAGCCGTTATTTTCATATTGGTTCTGTTCTCGATAATATCGCCAATTCGCGTACATTGTACATGTAGGTCGCGATTGTAACAAAACGTTTAAAAAACAGCTACCAATGCATAAGCAACTGTGTTCAGCAAGAAGTGAACTACCTGTGGCCTTCTATTGTACTGTACAAGTTCTATGGGTTCTATTTAGGAGAATATCGCCAATTCGCTTAGGTCGCGATTGTAACAAAACGTTTTTAAAAAAAATTTGTACAGGTGCAAACAGTGTTCAGCAAGAAGTGTACGATTGTAACAAAACGTTAAACAAAAAATTGTACAGGTGCAAACAGTGTTCAGCAAGAAGTGAACCTCTGGCCTTCTATCATACTGTACAAGTCATTACTTTCACACAGGTTTTATTTTTATTTGAATTTTGCAAATATTTGTGATGTTTCAAATTTAACTACACAAAAAATATAAGCTATCAATGCATGTGCCAACATGTATTGTACATGTAATGTAAGTAGGTGTTTAATAGTTATCACAAAAACAAAAACAAATACATGTAATGTAAGTAGGTGTTTAATAGTTATCACAAAAACAAAAACAAAACTCGCTAAAATGTCTGCATCCCTGTCCCAGCAAAAATAACTATCTGTTCAAAGTAAAAAAGTATTGCCTTAAATAGTAGGA